>CM061143.1:12189849-12719849 GCA_030710495.1 Labroides dimidiatus | reverse complement strand
CAGACGTGACACTTGGTTTACTCTGGTGACGAGGCTCAGTGAAAGGAGGCAGAGCTGAAGAGAGGTCAGAGGGTTTTTGCTCAAACTGACTCAGTCTTCATTCATAAGTCACATAGTTTGGACTAAATCAGCTGCCGAACATTCAGCATGAGGTTAGCAAAAGGTGAGTCAACCTGATCCTCTTGAAATAAAAACAAACTGGATGAACTTTTCATTGTTTGGCAGCCAAAAGCTAAGATGACGTCCTTTTACATCATCATTGTGTCAGACAGCTTTGCAGATTCAACGGAGCTGCAAAATTTGAAAATAATCTAAAAAAAGAAGGACAGCAGAAAACAATGTTTGCAGCTTTTAAAAGATGCAGCCATCACAATGCCCTGATCCTTTTAGAGATCTCAATATCTCAATAAAAGAAACAGCCCTCTTCAGTAATCTCTTCATGACTTTTGGCCATGGTGCCAGTGACATGAATGAGGGTGACATTAAAGGAAGTTAAATGGCTAAAGAAGAGGTTAACAACAGGAAAGAAAGCAATGAGATGACACTTTGAAAACCACAAAGAAGACAGAAAAGTCAAAGCCTGGTCGTTCTCTCTTTATGCTGAAAGGAAAGATGGAGGATCCAGTCAGCAGAGTGACAAATGCTCACATGTGATAGGTGGACTTTACAGACACCTGAGAGACATTTTACTGACAAGTGGGAAATGCTTTTGTACATGCAACAAACTACCGAGATGCCCAAGACTAAAGTCCAAAATAAACCAGTTGTTTCAGGCTCAGGTCAAGAGTGGAAAAAGTGTGGTTTGCACATCAGACTTCCAATCAATCACTAAGTTATAGATCATCAGTTTTTCTGTCAGAGGATATACAAACTGAAACATCGAGAAACATCACCATGAGAACAGTTTTTCTGAGAGCTGCTGCATAAATATTTTTTAAACAAATCAAATTATCTCCATATTGATACTCATTATAAGCCAGTGTTTGTCTTAAATTGTTAGATGGGTTATACGCAGGGATTGGTATCAATAAGCAGTTCCTGTTAAGAATCAATTAGGAATGGTTTAATCCATCAACATCATTAGCCTTTATGCTTACTGATTCTCTTGTCAACTCTTTACGCATCGACTATTCTGCCCAAGATATCTTAGCTAAGCAGATAGACAACAGTTCCCCTAGAAAACTCTATTTTTGGATTTTCTTGAAGTTTTACTTAAGAAACTTTAAAACTAAATGCACAAAGAAATGTACATTACTCTTTCACAAGAGATTCCTTTTCAATACATCCAATGTTACACACCTCCTAATGAACAAAAAACGATAAAGAAAACAATGTGCTAACTTGATGCTAACATATTTTGGAAATTGCATTGATATGCTAGCGGTTAGTATATGTTAATATAACTTTGGTTTTAAAACAGAATTTCAAGTTTCAATACAGAAACATATCACAGTTACTCTTTGTTAACAATACGTAAAACTCTAAATGTCAAAATACTAACAAGCCAATGTTTTCCAAACAGAAAGTTCTGTGAAGGCTCATGACTGACTTCAAAATAACTACGGCAACCTCAGGGTTTCAAACAATTTAAAGCATTGCCAAACCACTTCGAGACACAAGATGGCTACTTCAGTCATTAACAAGAGAATACATCAGTGTCACATTATGTGTGATTTTTACTTATTTTCCATTTATTTCTGTCCAGAGATATCCAAATCCATTGACCAATTTCATATTTATTTACTTATAAACTCAATAAAATGCTGTTGACACAAAAAACTTGTAAAACCTTCTTTTTGCACACAGAAAATTCCCACGAGAAATTGATATGACAATTGATAAAGAATTGGATCAATATGGGCATAAGTATCAATAAATCTTATCAATACCCATTCATAGATTCCTGACAAAGTGAGTCAGGATCTGGTTACATGTTGACTGCGTGCTCTCTCATCCATCAACTCACACCGGCTGCATGTTCAGTCTGGCACTTATCAGGACCTCCAGACAGCTGGAGTCAGAGACCAAGGATGATGATCCTCTCCTGGTTCATGTTGGGCTATAAAACCTCAAACCTGTTGACTCCTGATCTGGCTCCACTCATTATGTCAGTTTGTTTTTGTAGTCAGGATAAATACCATCTGGTTTGGACACGCTTTTTTTATTTTGAAAGTCACTGGGTATTAAGGTAACTTCCTGTTCCATTTGATCTGCTACATTTGTGAATGACATGTCAGTGCTCTGGCAAAAATTGTAGCCTTGGGTATCTGATGTGTCTGGCTCCGACTTGCCTAAACCAGACCAGAGACACATCTGGTGTATTTTTGCTGTCAAGATCCACTTGGACAGGAAGTCAGACGACCAAAGAGTACTGATCATCCTGTCAACTTCAAAATAAACACCATATATGGACTTCCATCTGTTTATCAGTCCATTTAGATAAGGAATACTCATTGATGATGGATTTTATTATGAACAGCTATGAAACCGACACATATCAGTGAGCAAAGTCAATCTGAGCAGGACTTTAAGCTGATAACTTTATGAGAAGATAGAAGCATGACAGAGCAGAATGGATACGTTAATATTAAACACATTCAAACCTTTTAAAATTAAACTTTATAGTTATTCATCAAACTTTGCAATCGTAAGAGCACTGAAATCACAGTGTATCACCTTTCAGAGCAGACTATTCTCCCCCAACTCAAGAGCAAACTATTCAAAATGTTATTGAGTGTCTAAAGTTCAAAGAGTTCCCATTTTTTAATTGTGTTGTTTTTCAGCACTACGTCATGCTCGTACCCACAGAACAGACATCCTCCTGCAGGATTATGGTTACAACACGCTGAGCCAAACACAGTTTGTAGAGAACGGCTGAGGAAACTGCACACGTCAGGCACAGCTAATGGCAACATCCAACACGCTTGCTGCCTCACAGCGGCTGCTGTTAAATCCTCACTGCGGTCAGCACGGCAATGCCCAGAAAATAAAGTGGATAAACGCAGCGGGCCGAGAGCTGAGGAGGTGATAAAATTCTCATCATTCATTCATTCTTAATTTCTCCTCTGTGATGTAAAGATTAAATCAATCCTTAAAACCCTGCAGAAGACACAACACAAGAGGTTTAATACATGTGTAGATTCTGTTAATACACCTGGACTAGCACACCTAAATTACCCAGAACTCAAAACCTCAAATCATCTTAAATCCACCTCTAACTGCTCCCCTCCTCCCCGCTTACAGCTCCATTTTCCCAATCAGTCCCTCCTGAGGACCAAACCAAAGAGCAGCTGTGGTTTAACAAAGCATGCAGTGAAATGTGAGACCTTTAAAGTGTCTTAATCCACATAAAACAAAAAAGAATTAAGAGCAGAGTTCTGGCTTTCTGCACATCCCAGCACCGTTATCAGCTTAGTGAGTCTCTGAGGCTGTCGCACACAATAATGCTCCCACCAGGCTTGCTGGGGCATGAAATAGGATGCAGCTCACCTTATTAATACCCCTGATGCATCTCTCGAACTAATACAGTAGAGTTTATTATTGAAGAGGCTAATAAAATCAGGCTTGTGCTGCTGTCAAAACTGATTATCTCAGTCTTTGCTTTGGTTTTTGGTGCAGACGCATTGAACACAATGTTTCCTGCAAGAACAATCTTTATTTTTTCAATATGAATTTGAAATGATAAGTCAAAACTCATGCAAATTATAAAAGCACAGTCAATATATGAGCTACATGATGAAAACAGCTTTAAGGTGCCCACCTGTCTGTCAGCTCACCATCGTCATTATTGTGCAAATGTATGTAGAACTCTTACTGTGTGGCTGAAAACTTGCTCACATTCATCACGCATTGTAAATTTGTCTCTGCAGAGCACTCTGGGATACCTAGGTGCACAAGCCCAGCTTGCAGCATCATTTTTTATCATCTTTTCTGTTTTATTATGTCAAAATGATCCACAAAGACTATATGAGGACCTTGTTTTGTTTGAAAGACTGCTGAATTCTTTAAAAAAGATGAGGCAGCAGCAGGGGCAGAGCCAGGAGGTGGCCACTGTGAAAAGCTCAACAATGATTGGCTATTTGCTCTTTACTGAGAGTGGGGCTTGTATTGGAATGTACTATTTGGGTTGTGTTTCAACTGGCTGATTGTGGCTGCTCTGCATTTCCGTGAAGAACATTATTCTCTTATTGGTACTTTAAATCAGTAGATTCCCAATCTTTACAACTCCCGAAATATCTGTGCCAGAAACCGATGACCCGTGCCGCGGGGATAAACTGAAAACAGACAAGAACAGGCAAATAAAAAGGTCTAAGATACTTAATTTATGCAATGTGTATAAAATGAGTCTACTTATGGTCACATATTTCTGTGTTTCCTAATCTGCCTCCACTGATATGATCAAACATTTTCTGTTTGCATGGTTTAATATCAAATTATTTTTTTTCTATTTTTGTTTATATATTTACAGTAATGTATGACGCATGCAACTAGTTTTGGATTTGGTAACGCACTCCACTTTGGGAAGCACTGCTCTAAATGAGTTAAGTTCAGCCGATTTAAAAAAAAGATACCCCTCTGTTGAGTTGCTTTATAAAGTCAAAAAAGGATTTGACATACTACATCATTTCTTTGATTCTTTTGTGTTAGAAATTGAAAGAAAATGAGATTATTCAAGACAACCCACTCAGGTTTGGCCAAATATGTCTGATTCCACCTAAAGTCAGTGAAGGTTTCCTGTAGGTCTTCTAGCTTTGCGTCCAAAACACGAGATGCAAGATAAAGTTCACCGCTGTGGAGTTTGCACAAACAGAGAAATGAGCTATGAAGACAAAAACCTCAAAAACTTTTCTTTATGAAAACCAGGCTGCAAACATAGATACCTAAAGAACTGCTATCATACTTTTGCAAGTGTTAAACATGAATATAAAGTAACATTTATGGACTAAACATGCAGATTTTCAAACCTCTATATATTCATGTTATAGAAATCTCTGAATCCGTCTGTAAACTGATCAAAATGCTCTGTTATGAAAGTAGCACGATGTCTTCAACAGGTGAAATGATGAGGTCATCACAGCAGGATCTCCTAACTGGTTCATTACACGCTGGAGGGGTGAGGCCTCAAACACCAGAGTCTGCCAAGATCTTTGCCCCCTGACAAGCCTCTAAAGGGCTGGTCAATCAGAGTAAAGGGGGTTTGTGGAGCAGGGAGCCTTGAAGAAACAGCAGCTAAAACAAAGTGTTTCAGACAGAAGCTGAAAAATAAGTTTTCTGAAACACCATAGGACAAAAAAAAACAGATTTTTTTTTTTTAGCTGTAAACATGTAAAGATACTTCAGGGGAACACCAGAGGAACAGAGTAAAGACTAAATAAAGGGGAATAAGTCTATGAATAATACTCTTATCATCATCTCTTTCAGCTTATAGACAGGGAGAAGCGATAAAAACACATTTAGCTCCTTTGCATCTGAACTCTTCAACCCCGCAAACCTGATAGTGTTGAAAGCATCAGACAACAACGCGAGAGGCTGTCGGGTTTAAGAAGCTGGAGGGTGAAACACACAGGGGGTCGCTCTGAAAGCTTAGCAGAGCTTTTATCTTATATTTCATCTTAGAGGATGAAATGATCGTTTTCCTTGCTGTGAGATACTTCCAGCCAAGAGTCTGCAGATGCTCAGGTGGTTTAATGCTTTCTTTGTCTGGTTCCTGTTTTTATTCACATTAAATCTGTGACTTCTGATCCCTCATAATCATGATTCATAAACTCCTTTTAAGGAATATTTTAAGTTCTTTCCACTCTTTACCGCAGCTAAAGCCAGAAAATCAATGTAATTGCTCCTGCTATTAGCAGGCACTCATGATCAGCCTTTTCATCCACAGCGGGACGAATTCAGCACCAAATATAGAAGCAAGAATCAAAGTCTTTAATCTGTTTGACACAAAAACATCCGTCTAGAATCTGTGGAAGGTTTGTTGGTTGGAGAAATTTGCAAAAATGAAATAAATAACATTCATAAAAGCTTAAAGATCACAACCTTTAGAGACCTAACAGAACATCCGTGCAATGCTGGAAAGACAGGTGATTTCTGGGTAATGTAGTTGTCAAAAACCACAACATAAGATCGTATCAGTGATAAATCACAAGCTACAAACTGCAACCACATTTCTCTCCAGGGTTCAGCACTCACCAACACTGTTTGCCCCAACGTCCCTCCTCAGACCACAGAACATGACAGCAGACATGGAGGTCTCTGAGTTGGAGTTACATCCACAGAGGAGAAGAGAGAGAAAGAGAGAGGGACTAAAGGAAGGGGAGAGATGGAGCGAGAGAGAAACAGAGGGAGAGATGTGGACTGCCGCACTCTCTGGGAACACAGTGGCAATGATAAGAGATGACGGGTGCTTACGTTACGACCGCTCAGCCCCCCAGAGAGTGAGAGAGAGAGAGAGAGAGAGAGAGAGAGAGAGAGAGAGAGAGAGAGAGAGAGAGAGAGAGAGAGAGAAAGGAAGGAAGGAAGGAAGGAAGAAAGAGAAGGAGAGAGTAGGATGAGCTTAAGGGAAGGGAAGTGTGAGAGTATGCGTGAGCCAAAAACAAAGAGAGGAGATGCTGAGAGTTTGAGACATAGAGATAAGGCAGATGGATGAGAGAGCTTTTATTCTCATTGAAGAAAAGAAACAGAGAGAATGAGAGAGGTTTGTTTTCTCAGTAGTGTTGGAAGAACTGCGGCTGAAATAGCAAAGTTCAGACCTTCATGTCCAAAGAGCAAATTGGTCCATCCAACATTTTCTGTGGTGAGAGTTGTGGTGTAAAAAGTAAAATGTGCAAAAACTTTGCAGGCAGCAAAACGTACATACTTTAAAGATAGTTCATTTTTTAATCAAGGTTTAGCAGAAAGCTACCGTCCGGGCTTTAATTGCTCTTTGTTCACCAAACTGCAGCAGCCAGTGTTAAAAAAACAAAGCCAATATGGAGCTGCAGAAAGCTGCAAAAATGACAATGTTCACATTTACAGCCTGGAATTAAATATCTGAGGCCTCTTTACTTCATTTATCTGATTCAATTGAAGGAGGTTAAAGTATTTTTTTCAGCCTAGCTCATTTGTTCTGATTGCAATCAAAATAAGAGTTGCAGGATAGTACAGCGAACATGTGTAGCTGTTTTCAAAGTGTCTGTTTTCTAGGTTTCTAAATTAGCCAGAAGCTTCAGTCAATATTTCCAACGTGCAGTCACTGCTCATTTACACAGAGCATCAGAATGGAGAGGGAGGGGATTTAAGAGACCTTGACCAGCCATCTCAAGGGTTTACAGAGTATGGTCCCTAAAAAGAGCAAATATTCAGTGAGCAGCAGTTCTCTGGAACAAAATGCCTTGTTGATGCCAGAGGTCAGAGGAGAATGACTAGATTGGTTGGAGATGATAGAAAATAACCACCTCAAGGTCTGCAGAAGACCATCTCTGAACACACAACACGTCCAACCTTGATGAAGACTAGCTAAAGAAACAGAAGACCACACCGGGTGACCCCCCTGTCATCTAAGAACAGGAAACTGAGACTACGATTCACACTGGCTCACCAAAACCAGACAACAGAAGACTGAAAAAATGTTTCCATTGAGTGTAAACAGATGGATTGATAATTTGTTGAAGAAGCTTGAGTCCAAGTTGTATATAGTCTGTGAGGTTTACCAACCTCAAGTCAGGAGAAGTTTGCTGCAAAAAAAAAAAAAAAAAAGAAGAAGAACCTAAATACACAATACAAACACTTTTCCATCCTCCTCGAGGCTTGGACAGGGAGAATGGGGAGGTAAGATATTTATCAACAATTACAGAGCACTGCTGTTTGAAACGTGAGAACAAGCAAACTTTGTCAGTTTGTACTGTAGTTTAGTTGGCTATATTTAGGGCTGCTGGCAGCCCGGTGCTCAGAGACTCTTCGTTTTAGTGACAGACTCTAAAGTTTAATCAGATCCCTGCAGTATATCTACTGCATGTGGGTTATCACAAACAGTTTAGCCTGTGGTTTAGCCTTTAGCCCGTGCTCTATCACTTTCCTGTTCAGCTTTCTTCTGCTCTTCTGTTCTTTTTCTGTCAGACAGTTCAGCTCCAGTGTCCACCAACTACTAAATTAATCCAATAAATCTTTTTCAGCAGGGAAAACACAGATTTCTCCTCTTACTACTAAACTTTGTCAGGTGTGGCGTTGTAACTTAGACTAAAAATAAAAATAAATCATTTTGGTTCTGTCTGACCCTATTGGGAAGCAAAAAAATAACATTTAGAAATATATTTCTATATTGGTGTTGATAAGTTGTAGATTACAATCAAGTACATCTAGAAATGAGACTTTTTCAAGATCACTTAGTAAACCAATCACAAAAAGAGAGATCATCCTCAATTTAAGATTGTACTGTAAACCAAATTAAACAAAAAAAGTAAAACAAAAACATTCCCAAGATTAAATA
The DNA here is from genome assembly GCA_030710495.1 of Labroides dimidiatus. Lineage (NCBI taxonomy): Eukaryota > Metazoa > Chordata > Actinopteri > Labriformes > Labridae > Labroides > Labroides dimidiatus. The sequence continues at coordinate 12,711,385 of CM061143.1, read as the reverse complement.
TCTAGCATGTCTAAATGGATGAGGGGGTTTGTATGGGGGGTGTCATACGGAAAATGCAGAACTCAACGTAGCTTCAGTCAAACTTTAACGAGGTAAAGATGCATGTCTTTAGCCTCTTTACAGACAGCTACAGGGGGCCTACCTGCCAGCCAAGCCAGTCATACTCTTATTTAGATATGGGCAAAACTCATTCCTTTAATAGCTTCAAAAATAACTTGTTATAGTAATAACTTTATATTGACCTGCTCTTACAGCAGAAATCCCCAAAAAACAAAGCAAAACAAAACAAGATAAAAATAAATGTCAATGAACAAACAGTGAAATAATAAAGCAATCAAATGGTAAACAAATGTGGTAAAAACATGGCAGAAGAGAAGAACCCAGGTAGTACAAGATCCTAACTACATAAACTAGAAAAAAAAATCAACCATAGTACAGCTCTGCCTTCACAGTCTTGTTTGTCCTTGGTATGGTGTTTGTTTGTTGTTTGATTGTGCGCTAACTCCCTCGACACCGGGTCAGTGAAAAACAGTAATTCATTCTGCAGACTCCAGGAGACTTGGGGTGCAGTACGGTCAAAAAACAAACAAACAAACAAACAAACAAAAAAAACCCCATTAGTTTGAGGTTATTATTAAACCCAGACTATGGAGATTGGTTTCTGAGATTTACTGGAACAGAACAGAAATAACAGATGTAAAAAGAGAAAGAATGAAAGAAGAGAACCATGTAAGGAAAGGTCAGGCATCAAATTTGCGCTAAAAGGTACTTAAATGCCTGATAAATGTTTCCTGTTTTCAGTGTGTGTCCAACACTCAAGTCTTTACCTCACATTTCCTAAACACTGACTTACAAAAGACGTACACCAAGAGGCGTCTATGCAGATATGTGCAGCATTAACATTTCCTCAGGCTGCAATTTTTCCTCAAAGCATGGTAATGGGGTTTTATACTAAATGAACACACGTTTCGGTTGCAAACACTCATTAAAGACACAATCCTACGAGCAATATGGAATAAATGGAGTTCTGTAAAATAGATGTATGCACGCTAACATTAGACTCTCCTCTCTGTAGGAACTATTTTTTCAGGCTGCACCATTAACATCAACAAAGCTTGTCTCCTCCACTCCTCCTCACCATCTCTCGCTCTCTTTTCTTCCTCCAGCACTCTCCTCCTCTGTTTCAGAGAGGTAGCTGCTTTTGGTTTCTTCCTCTCTCTGTGTCTAAAGTCATCAAAGGAAACACACAAACAGTAAACACATGCATATCTGACATGCTTGCACACACTCATCCTCTAATGCGCTGAGTGCGCCCACACACACACACTAATCTGTGTAACGGAGGGGGGCTGAGATGCTAATAACCCTACTTATTACTCTCTCTCTTTCTTTCCTCATGGTCAGTTCATCATCAAGGTCTCTCGCCCAGTGCTGCCTGACCTAGATTCATCCCAAACAACTCACCATCACATCTTTTACAGCAGCAGAGGGTCTGAGTCACAGTGCTCCGTCTCGTCTAGCCACAAAATCAGAGAGTCAAGGCCACCAACGCACGCAACCGAGTGAGCAGAGAATGCGCTCCCTGGAGTTTATTAAAGACCAGTTAGGTTTTTAAAATGCTGAACAGAAGTTCATGAAGTATGTGAACGAGTCTGCTGCGCATCCTCCATGCAGATGCTGGTAGAGCAAAGTCTGACCACAATGACCTGATCACAGTCACTGCTACACTAACCTGGTCTGACAGCTGCTTCTAAAAAACATGCATTAAACTGCATTCAAATTTGCTAAATCTCAATTTCAATTGTCTAACAGCAAACTATTCACATTATCTGCCTGTTGAGAGAAGTGGAGCAACATCCTGTTCTGCAATCCAGACATCAGAACTGTAGCGACAAAGTCACTTCAACCAGAAGAGGAAGAGGCAACATCAACAGTGTTCAAAGATGAGACGTTTGATTCATTTACGTTTTCTAAATATCATGTTGTCCCTCTTTTACATAATTTACAGCTCAAAAGATCTTATTTTCTTTAAAACCCTCATTTCAGTCTCTGTCTTAACAGCTTTATGCATTACTGTCTCTTTAAGAAACTTCAAAGCCATCTAGAAGTCAACATTCAGGAACCCTCTCTTTTTAAAGTGACACATTTCCCCTTTGAATGAAATTCACCACCTGATGATGTCACAGTTTGATCCAATCACGTGTTCATCTCGTTGAAATCTCAAGCAGCCTCAAGTCTCACCCTGACATTTGATACACCCTTGTTAAAGGTGAGCCAATAGCAAAAGTCTGAGAAGAAAGAGAGCTGAAGAGCTGAGAAGACCTGCTCACCGTTTCTTACCTTATGTTCAATGAAAATGGTCACTTAGGTGTGAAATAGAACAAATAAGCAGGATCAGGTTGGAGCTTCACCCTGAATTATAAATCAATGTCAAACCTATTTGGTCTCATCATCTTGTTTACATCTGTAGTTTATAGGCAGGTTAAAGTAGGATAACTTACCCTGTCTGGACTCTAATTTGCATTACCTTTCAGTTACACATCCCATTGTCCATTCTATGATGTAGTCTTTTCTGTTTTGTTGTTGAACATTTTGACCTGTTCAATTGAACATGTCTTATAAAAAAACAAACAAACAAACAAACAAAAAAAAACTTTGGCTCTGACATTCTGCTTTTGTTTTAGGGTCAACATGACTATGCGGTTAAAATAAAATTTTAATTGTTCTAAAGACAGCGATTTGGATTTTTATAAAAATTGAAAATAAAACGTTAGCACCAAGAAATCCAGAGTTCAGTCCTTTGCAAGCCTAGAAGTTAAACTGGAAATACTTTCAATGAACATGGTGTGGCAAACTAGGGGAAATTGCCTCTCGTACCCCTCAGAGAGAAAGACCACACACTCAGGCTTGGGGAGGTGATAGAGGGAGAGTATCTCCCAGTGAGCGCTCTTCATCCAATGGGCGTGAGTTGGACCCTCCTGCAGCCCATTGAACAATCAGGGGAGCGCTGACTTGAAGAGCTCCTCTGTAGCATGCAATGCAGTTTTTCACCTGACATTCAGGCAGAGGTAACACTGGTTTTCCTAATAACCACTGTCAGCTCTCTGCTCTTCTTACAGGACTAAGGTTGAGCTCTCATTGATTAAAAACCCCAAAGAGGAAGGAACTGTTGGCCCCCTCCCTTTTATTGATGCACTGTCTCAGCTCTTCTGTTTTATTGTAAGTTTTTACTTCTAATAGCCCTTGGTTGGCCACAATGACAAGACTAACTTTTCAACTAAAAATACCATCTTTTTCTGAACCCAACCAATCAGGTGCCTCAGTTGAACTCATTGGGGATCATATTCCTTGGATGCCTGAACCCTAAACACAATGGGAAAAGACCTAGGATTCATTCTTAGTCAACTGTCTGTCGATATTTGCTTTTGCCTGGTGTCGTAACAAAGAAAACGCACGAAGGAACGACACAAGAGCTAGTTTTTTTTTTTGTTTTGTTTTTTTAATCTCTTTCTGCAATGATCCTTTTTTTTAAAAAAAAATATTTAACCAGGCAAGTCTTTTACAAAAATTTCCTTTTTACAAGTGTGTCCTGGTTTAAAGGGAATATGAGATCAGACTCTACTGCCTTTAAAATGATAGGCAAAACAGCTCATTTATCAATGAGGTTTTTTTGATTAGGAATACTGACAAGTATTTTGAAATCCAAATCTTGGATATATAAAATCTGTCCCTGTGGTGATGCCAACCGTGTGTTTAACTAGTGGTGGATGTGAGTCTGAAGTAAGGAACACAGAGCTGTATCTTTTGCCATTCTCAGAGATAAAACACAGTTAAGTAAGGATGACAAGTTCTCGGGGTGATAACTAAAAATATCTACAGACTCTAACTTCATCTCTGACTGTTCAAAAAATGCAGTCCAGACTTTACATCTCAGCTTCATCTTAGACCCAAAGAAAATAAACATGCCTTAGGTTAGTTTTTTTCTTTTGGGACAAAAGTTTTTACACTTTTGATTACCTATATTAAAAAAAAATAACTGCATGTGCCTCAGACATAAATATGTCTGCAATATTTTCTATGTTTCAGACAAACCTTGAGGTCTGAATGTCCGAGACTGAATTTCAAATTTCCTGCTTATGCATCCCTGTGATTGTCTCTAGAGATGTCACATGCATGTTGCATGCATGCAAAATACTAGTCTGCTTCTGAGTCTGAGCATTAAGTGTGATGTGTGTGCATATTTCTTTGTACAAGAGAGTCGGTCAAAAGTGTGTGCCTGTGCGTGAATTAGTGAGTGTGGATTTGGACCCAGTAAGATCTTTCCTCGGGGCTCAGAGAGACGAAACAACTGAGAGAGAAAGGAGAGATGGATAGAGGCAAAATAAGCAGTCAGGATAATGACTCATGTCAGCTTGCCCCCCCCCCTCCAACACACACACACAGTGTCCAGACACTTGAAATCACATTTAATGTTGCACACGGCCAGAGTGTTTCTCATCTCGTCTCTGAGTCTCCTCTTTCTTTCATTCTGTGGGTTTCAAGTGCAAATGAATCCACACTCCGAGGATTATGGGTAAGTACTTTGAAGTGGCAAATGATGGCCTCCTATGGCTCGGCGCAGAAAACACACATGCAACATTGACACCCTCATGAAGGAGTGTGTGTGCACACACTCGAAGAAGAGTGTCATACCCACACATGGAGGCAGCTGTTCAAGAGAACGTCCGCACACGTCAGTTAGACAGACGGACGGACACACACACACACACACACACACACACACACACACACACACACACACACACACACACACACACACACACACACACACTCATCAGTCATCTGATCTGCACAAAAGCACAGCAGCCTATCTGCTAAATCCTGAAGCATTTTGCTAAACCCTTCAAATTAATCTTCAAATTTAGCTTTGACAGAACAAAATAAAAACAAAACAAAACAGAAACAGAAACTTGCAGAGAAAATGAAGATGATACGCACCGATTATTCTAAATATTCAAGCAGAAATTTAGAGAGCAGTTACAGTATTTATTCTGTGGTGTGCAGAAGATGATGGGAATCCGCTAAGTAACACTGAGATAGAGCAGAAAACCAAGAAATGAAGATAAATGAGACAAAAACTGCAACTCTACCTTATTTTTTCATTTACATGTGATTTTGAAGCTTTTTGGCTACATGGGAAAAAAAGAAAAAAATACAACTATGTATTAATTTAAGAAGTATTATGACTCAATGCATTGCAGTAAAACAGATATAGATATGCAGAAATGCACAAGGTTGGTTTTGCACCTTTTTTTGCACCTCTATAGCCTCTCTGCCTCTGTTTCATGTTAACTTCACTGAAGCTTTTCCTCCTCCCCACTCCCTCTAATTCCCCATTTCCTCTCCCTCTCTCTGAGCCTCTATCTCCCCCTGCTGTGTGTCTCCATTCCATCACTCTAATAGCTCTCTGCACTGCAGGACACAAATGAGGACAGATGGAGACTACAGATCTGTCTGACAACAATAATCAGGAGGGAGAGGACGGCTGAGTTGAACAGAGGATGGGGAAAAGGGAAGAAAAAGGTGAGGATGGAGGATATGAGGCTTCAGGGGACGCAGTGAAAAGATCAATCTATTGGTTCATGAACTGTTCAAGCAGAGATAAAGCATCTTAGAAATCCTGGAAATACAGGAAGCAGGAAAGATGAAGGCTGTCTGCTTTGTTGTCTTAAAATGCCTGAACCTGGGCAAAGGAGCTGAAGTTGCATGCACTGCAAAGAGTGATGGACGCTTTCACTTGAGTTTGAGAAAAAATGAGCCCTCAAGCGACAGTCTGTGTCTGTCATTGCAAAAGATCAACTAGCACACCAAAAACACAGCAGCAACCAAACCCAAAAGCAAAACTTATGCATTTCAATGACTGTTTGAACACTGAAGTTTCATGCACCAACAACCAGAGGTGAGCTCAAAAATCTTGGAATCTCACACAGTCAAAGACACTTTAAAGCAAACAAACAGGGATGGGAAGATTTGGTATAATCCAAATCATTCATGCTCTGCTAGGCCTGAGGTTCCCCCGTCACAACAAGATACTGGATCACGAACATTTTTAATATGTACAATCGGAAACCTTTCTCCAAGTGGGTTGATGGGTGAATTGCCAAACTTAAGGCTTTACAACTGGAGTGATGCATCCACATCTGATTCTTTGATTCACTTCAGCTCTCTGTAAAGAGCATTCGCCTCAACAGCAAGACACTGAAAGAAAAACCTGCTTTGTGTGTAATCCCATTTTGGCAGCCTGAATCCAGCAAAAGAGAGGAAATATAAAAGAGGGAGATATGAAGGAGTGAATTATGAGAGGGGGGACTGACAGGTAGGAGAGCTGGCTTGGCAGAAAGCTGTGATTCCACAGAGGAAGAGCGGGGAACAGATTTGAGGTTAATTTGCATTTCAAACTCGCCGACATGCAGCCAGTAATGTCGGAAACCTGCTGATTCTCCCTCACCTCCTTCTAACTTTTCTCTCTTTGCAGAATGGTTTAGTCTTCCATCATGTTTCTGTCTTTGTATCTACATGCCATCCCTGATCATCGTCAGTTTGAAGTCATGTTTGATGAGAATTTGTGAGATCTCCTGTCTGTGGAATTGATGTCATAAAAATAAGACCCAAAACTTCTCCATCTCATCTACCGGTGGAACTTATCAAATGCATTTTACAGCAATATAAAAAACATCTCTAGCTGTCTCTATTTTTCATAGGTAATATTTCAGGTGTTGAACCAATTCCAGTCTGATTTATAAATGGAAAAACACACAGAGACTAAATGATTCCACAAGAACCAAGAACTATCAGGGTCAGAATCTTTTGTTTGTGCCAAAGCACAAACCACTGTTGTGCTTTCATCAGTGCTTTAACTTTGTAAAGCTCACAGCTTGTAATCAATCAGTCACTCCAGTTCAATCTGAGGGTTGTCCTGTCTTTTACACCCTGGATAAAACCTCAGCTCAGGCTTAGAGCTGTCACTGGATCTGAAAACATTATAAACAAAATAAATCAATGTAGACTGGACTTTAAAAAGAACTGTTGATGCTTACAAAGCAAGAGAAGAATATACAAAGCTATCCGTGTTGTTTCGAGAAATGAGTGAGAGGCATCAAGAAATTCAAAGAGAGAGAGAACATACAGAACAAAACCTGGCAGAGGTAGGAAGCCAAAAGCCCCGTTTCCACCAAGCAGTTATGTTCAGTTCATCTCAGTACGGCACACATTTTGTGGCGTTTCTTTTGACTAACACCTCAAATACACCTGCTGCGTCTGCATTGCAGCGCCGCACCACTGCATATTGACTGTGTTTGTTAACTCACACCTGCTGGGTGTTCAGTCCGACAAGCTGCAGGACTGACAGACAGCTGGAGACCAAGGGATTCCTGCACTTCCCTCTCCATTAATAAACCTCTCTTCATTCATGTTAAACCTTAAATCTGTTGTCTCCTAGCTTGTCTTTGCGAAGTGTGACGTTTTCTTCCATTGGTAAAGCTAAACACGATCTAGTTTTGACAGTGTTTTTTATTTTGAAAGTCTCAGGCTCTTTTTAGGTAGTTTCTGTGCACTACTTCCTGTCCTGATCGATTTTCTTTACTCTGAATTGACGTGTCACAGCTCCACCATCCAGCAAAAGTAGGATGGCTGCGGATAAGCTGCGACATGCCGGACCTGCCACGGACAGATCCAGTGTAAGTTGACACATTGACTTGAATGTAAACCTGATCAGGTGCCATGACGGAGCGGAGCTGCAACGCAGATGGAGCTGGTGTATTTAAGCCATTAAACATGGACAGGTCCCCAAATTATGGACTCGTCCCACTTTCTGTTGGGGTGCCAGACATACCAATCCAAGCTTGAGGTGAAGCAAGAAACACTGCAGTCCATTGATTGGTTGAAAGAATCATCACCTCCTGTTTTAGGATAATAAGTTTTCATTTAGTTTGATAGTTTTAATCATTTGAAAACTATTGTGGCATACACCCGAAACTCAAAAAAACATTCAGCTCATTGCAACAAACATAAAACTCTGTTAACTTAAACACTGATCACCCCAAAATGAACAAAAAATGATTCCCAAATGAAATGAGAAGGTAGATGCCTCCATGTTTAATGTCCAACAGTCTTTTTCATCCTTTAAAAGTCCCTGTTTGGTTTGAGTCCATTGCCTGACTGCACCCCATTGATCTCATGTCCAATAATCCTCAGTCCCAGAAAGAAGACAAAAAAACAAATAAAACAAAAGTAATCCAATTTTGCGCCGCCGATCAGTAAAACAAAACATTAGCCAGCAAAAAAGCACACAAAAGTTAAAGGTCTCACCCTGAGTTACATTCCCAAACATGAAAATCTGTATTTTTTCCATGCGAATCTGGTAGATGCTCACCAGCTCGAGGAAGATCCAGCTCGCTGATCAGAGTAAATCCCGTACAAATCAATTGCTTCCTTTTTATTTGACCACCAATGTTTCTGTTTTCTTTCATTCCTTTTGACAGTTATTTTCTTATGTGGCACCGTCACACTATGACGTAGCTCATCGGCATCCGGCTTACGCTCTGCCTACAAAGATGGGTATGGTTAGCTGTGGAAACACAAACAGGATCCCCGTACCACACTGTACTGAGTCTGGTTCAGGTGTGGGCAGGGGGTGGTAAAGATTTTGACTTCAACAGTACTTTAGTGAGATAAACAAGTAAAGTGTACACTCATTTTATTGGTCCAAACAAAAGTTGATCCATTTCCTTTAACCCACCTTTTTAGCTTTTAAAAAAAGAAAAAAAAATACATCCAAGGCAGAATCTTATTAGACTTCAAAACAACATTGCCACATGGGACAATATTCCTCTGATAATTAACTGGATTGGAATTTTAAAAGACTGGTATGAGTGGAGAGATATAAAAACACAACCATTTGCCATGGCTGACACCTGTACAAAGATCTGATGCTCCAAAGTTGGATGCTTTTGGTCGAACATGACTAAAAATACTGTTGTTTGAAATATTACAGGCTGAAATTTGGGGCCTACAAGAATAATTTTATCGGTTTCTTTGGTCCATTTCTCCTCTAATCCCTCTCCTCATCATTTATTTCCTTACTAAATATTTCTCTCCCTTCTTTTCTGCTCTGTCGTAACCCCATCTTGACATAATGAGGCCAGCGTACCCAAAGTGTGAAGCAGCCTCTCGTTCTCTTTCTCGCTCCTCTTCTTCCTCTTTGGTCTCTCTGTTATTTGTTCACTTTTATATTTTTTTCCTGTGGACCCATTGTTGTCACCGACAGCCAACGAGAGGAGCTGAGAAAGGACAATCAACCGTTTTTGAAAAGGTTCCTGAAAGGCCTCCTTGGAGGTGTCAGCTGGCCTTTATCTGCCTGGTCCAATCGAACAATACTGAGACAAGTTTTTACACAAACATGAATCAAAACTTGTCGTCATTTTTCTTTTTCCTCCTGCTCACCCTGAAGGCTGATTTCTTTCTTTTCACCTCTCTGTTATTCATTCATCTCTTTGCTTTCGTCACTCTCCAAAACATTATTTCAGACCCTTTATTATTCATTTACCTTTAACCTTTCTGTTTTTTCTCATTCACTCACATCTCATCCTTACTTTTGCTCTGACTCCTCCTTTTTTTTCTCTCCAATAACTTGTAAGTCAGCAGATGTTAAACCAAACTGCTTAAATATCTGAAAATGTATTTTCTGAGCATTGAAGCAGGGTGTAAGGGGTACCATTGCTAACCCTGTTAGCCTTTGTTGTAGAGAATTTAAACAGAGTTACAGAGGAGTTCGGACATCTAGATATGAACGATCGTGCTCACCTAACATCTTTATCCTGAAGATTCAAAAAGCTGGAACAAATGATAACTTCAAATATAACTAGATATACACAATAACAAGCCTGAAAGTGTACTGCATGGTGTAAGGAAAATTTTTACTTTATTGCATTGTACGATACAATGGTTAAATGTGAGCCCTTGTAATCAAATGGATATTAAAGCGTTCACACTGGCGATTTCTCCTTCACCTCTCTGCTGTTCATCATGACCTTTCTGAAGCCAAAATGAGAAAAAAATTATGTCAGACTACTACTAGATCTAAGTTTGGTTGCAACCCAGGATAAGACCAACTGAAATACATTATGAAAACTAAACAAATAGAAGAAGATGACAAGACTAAAAAATTAAAGATAAATTAAAGAGAGGGACCTTGGTTGTCCCGTCCCACTTGTCCCTACTGTCTACCGTCTTCCTGGATGGCCTGCTCCGTCCCCACCTCCCATCACAATATCAATAGCTGATAATGATACAATATAATAATATTACATAATAGCAATAACAATATGATAATAATAACAATACAAAGAATCAGCATTATGATAAATTGCGCACACTCACATGTTAATGCAGGGGGATGGGTAGTGAAGAAAAAGAGAAAATCCAGTTTTTTCCTTATCATCTAACTTTTGGTTGGCTGATGATGTTCTTCTGGCCTTGTGCTTTGTCATGTGTTTTTTATGTACAATGTTATCACTGAAAGAAAAAAAAGATGCACACACGCTGAGTGAGAAACCATTTGACTTCATAAAACACATATATTCTTCTACAAAGTCTCTGTTGCACATTTTGATGATAAAACTGTGGTTCTTTGTGCTAACTAAACTCACAACGCACAACATTGCCTCTGCAGCTGTGGTTCATTTGGCTTTCGCCTGATGGTAATTCTCTAACTATCATTCAAGAGAAAAATAGTCAAGTTAGGTAGTAACTGCTTTAAATAGAGATTCTCTATTCACTTTTCATAACTTCTTTTCAAAACCAAAAAAACCTGCCAGATAATGTTTCATGTCACAGACAAGGCTGTTTCCTGAAAACCATGGCGTAAATTAATCTAAAAGTTGCTCAGAGGAATGAACCTGGTGCACATCTTGACTTTTACTTTTCACTTCTACCCAAACTGTTGCAAACAGTTAGCAAAGACTCTTCTCGGATGGAGTTCTGGCCTGCATTGTTAAGCCTTGTTTCCTCATGCTGGAGGATCATGCAACAGGTAGACAGGGCTGCAGACTCTCCTTAAGAAGGCATCCCGGCACAATGATTTAGGTCTCTTTCTTTCTATTAGCTGCAGCCATTTGGGCAGATCACAGCACACTCCATGGTCTGGCCTTTGGGAGACAATCAGGGTACGACTCTGGTAATATAACATCCCTTTGCACTTCTTTTTATTTCTGCCAGTATGCCTCTTATTTTCTTTTTACACCTCTTTCATCATCTGTACTTTAATTCAACTATCACTCTTTTGCTCATCCTCTCCGTTCTTGCAGCCTGGCATTGCTATGCAGATGGAACACACACTGCTCCTTGCACACATTAAATAGTAAATGTTGCTTTTGCTGTTTGTTCCCAAACTGTGTCCTGCAGCCAGTCGTCACAGACTGTGCCAAAGCTTTAGAAACATAACGTCCTGCTGCAGCTTGTTCCTGACAGATGGTTAATACTTCCACTTTGGCTCGTCTCAACAGCCCGCAGTCGAATCCCCTCTTCAGAAGTCATTCATCAGTACGATGAAGGCTCAGAGGTGAGACTGATCCAAGCTTGAATCAGAAAGATTGGATACTGTTATCTCTACAGTCTTGATGAAATAACTCACTTTAAAGCTGTGATCAATGCTTTGTTCCACCCTCAGTCTGTCAACGCTGGAACATTTTATTTTGTCTTTGTAGACAGTGGGAGGACAGTTGGAACTGAAGAGTGGCTGCTTTTTTCCAATAATTAAACACAGGTGGGTTTATAAAATTTAACATTTTTGGGAGTTACCAGGAATTTTTCAAAAATCTTTGATTCTACAAACCAACTGCACACAACTAACACTTACTTAAACTCAAATCTGCTTGAGACGAAACTTGTCTTTCAACCACAGAAAAGGCTCATGAACTTGAAGAAATACCATGTGAAAGTTTAAAAGCATGTTCAGTCATCACTTTAAGTTCCTGAAACTAGTCTTCCAGGAACTGAATGCATCAAACAAGGCTTAAACTCCTGAGAAAATTGGGCAAATCCAGCTAGTGATGTATGGCGAAAAAAAAAAAAAAGTAGTTGCAGTACACCACCAGAGCAGTAGATGGCAGCAAGGTAGAGAAGAAAGCCTTTTAGCAACGACAACACTGTACAAGGCTAAGACAGCCCAGCATCGTTACATAACACCTCAGTTAGCCTGGTAGCATGGAGGATATTCAGCCTGTGCTGGTTTTGATGGTGCTTTATTTCACTGCAGCTGTTTTGCACTCTTAGAAATTATCTCCGACCAGAAAAACACCTATTGATCTCTGCTGTTCAAAGCATGAAGACGAAAGAGATGGAGTCATGTTTATGCTTCAAAAGGAGTCTGATGATTGAGGACTTTGAGCGGGATGCATCCTTTTCAAACAGCTTTAGATCATCATTAAATACCTATCTGACGAGGAAATCAGGACGCTTATATTAAACTAAACTAGGATGCATTCCTGAGGACGTCTTCTGTTTCAACGGCTCTGATAAACTGGATATCTATTGTCACGTTCAGCTGAAGGTCTCCAGTTTAGAGGGTCAATCTTTAAACTGGAACACCGTGAGCTGACAGAGACACATTCACACTATCAGGCTCGGAGAAGACCACTGTTTAGGAGTTATTAAACCAAGTCACTCACAGCTGGCTGTCATTTTATTATAGATGGGGGGAAGGAGGGGGAATAAAAACACTATGGCTGCTCCACCAATCAGAAATTCTCCCCAGAATGCCTGGAAATCTAGAAAAAAAACAATATATACATATATTTTTTATTATCATTATTATTTTTCAGGGGTAAATTTATTCCTTAGAGCTAAATCTAGACCCTAGTTCCTGCAGTTAAAAAAACGTCCCTCTCAGTCTCTTTCCTGAATACAGAGATGCACTTCTGTGGACACACTACATCCAAACTATTTAATTTCTCCTCCATGTTCATAATCACTATCATCTCCCTGCTGCACCTGGATGGAAACTCTTTGACTTGCAGGTTGAAGCTGTGAGAAAATCATCCAAACTGCTTGAAAAAGCATTACATCACTTGAGTTAGTGTGCAAAAGAAATCGACAGCTCATGAGTGGCTGCTGAATGAAAGAGCAAAGACCTAACTTGTCTCTTTTGACCTTTTTCTTTGTTCCAGTCCAGCTCTGGTGTCTACCATTACTACAAAATAAAAGAAAGATTCTCTGCATTCTCTGCAAAGGAAGGATCTGAGTCGGTGAATCTGTATATTTTAGTTTTGTGACTGTTTAAGAAACGGCTGCAGAGGCTGATAACATCCACTCAGGCTCCTGTTAAGGAGACAGTCTGAGGTAGTGCTAATTGGTTTCCTGTCTGACACTCGGAGTGAAGCGTTGCTGAAGACTCTCACTTTCAGGTAGTTTAAAGAAATCCTCAAAGAAAGTAGAAACACATCTCTGCCTCCTGGATGGCACCAAGTCTGCTGCTTCTCTTATATTTTATTCAAACAAATCAATAACACAAGTGTCTTCTTCTTGTGTTTGTCAGTTTTGTCTCAAAGCCTGAAGCTCTGCACGGATCAGAGCCAGCTTCAGTCTGATGGGGGTGTGCCTATCTTCTGGTTTTAGTCCCATAATCCAGATTGTTCTCAGATGATGGATTCTTGGGAATCTCATACAGCTTGTCTGTAATTTATTTAATTACTTACTAACTCACTTACTGACTTACTTACTTACCTATTTATTTATTTATTTAGAGCTAATCTAAAAATCTGAATCCCTCTATGTCTTTGCCTCTCTATATCACCTAATGCTGTACAAAACAAAAAACAAAACTTTAGGCCAGAGGCAACCGTTGCAGATCGATGTGACCCTGAAATGATGAGGTCATCACAAAAGGATCTTCTAAGAGGTTCATGACACATTGGAGGGAGGTCCTCAAATGCCAAATTCTGCCTATTCCTCTGACCCCTACAGGCCTCCGGATGACTGGCCAATCAGAGGAGGTCTGTGGAGCAAGGGAGCCTTAAAGAGACAGTAGCTAAAATGAAGGGTTTCAGACGGAGGCTGAAGTAAGGGTTTTCTAAAACACCAGAGAGAGAAAAAAATAGAATTTTTATGAGCTGTTAACAGCACGACTCCTTTGTCCCATATGCCATCAAAACTGTATAACTCTTCATGTGGAGGGGGGAACAGAGGACAGGGGAGAAATGACTGAACTGAACTTACCTATCTACCTATCTACCTATCTACCTATCTGCCTATCTACCCACCCAACCATCCACCCACCCAACCACCCACCCATCCATCCATCCATCCATCCATCCATCCATCCATCCATCCATCCATCCATCCATCCATCCATCCATCCATCCATCCATTCATCTTGGAGACACTTATGGATGCCACTAGATGCTTCCCACCTCAGACCAAACTCCAAGACTTGAAACTCAACTCAAGATTTGGTGACTCAATCCAAAAAAATTTAATGTGTTGCTACGTTTATGGTATAACTTGTCAGAATGCAAAAAAAAGTGACTTTTTTGTGTACTATAAACCGAAACACCTCCCAAAAAACACATCAAATGTAAATTAGTGCTGTACTCAAGAACGATTGCCCCCCCCCCCACTGGCCAGTATGGCCTGCAGTTACACTACTAATATGATCCAGACTTATGCGCAATCAACCCCCGGCCTGCGTCATCATGAAGTGTCTGTTTACAAGAAGTGTGATCTCAGAGAATATAGAGAATATAGCTATGACTTTAGTTACTTTTTTGCTTATGTTAAGTCATTTTGGTCAGACAGCCCTCTAACACTCTGCTATTGTTCAAAATAATTGTCAAGAGCAGTTGCAGTGATTATACTTCATGTCTTTGTTGTGCTTGCACTTTTGTATGAAGTGAACCACATTGAAACAAACCTCTTCAGAGTGTGCTAAAGCCAAGGGAGTGTACCGTGCTTGAGCATGGAACACATGTGGTCACACTGGCCAAACGAAATGGGCTATAGGATTGAAGCATGCTTGGGCACAGTAAGAATGGCCAGTATGACAGTCTGTCAAAGAGCCATTGATTTTGATCATTGTTTTTTACTTGTTCCATTAACCTCCCCCTCCTCTTCTCTCTATGAACTTCATATCAGACTTCTCAGACCTAGATTTCTCTCTCTTCCCCTGACACCTCATATTCTGCTTTTTCTCACTCCTCCATCCACATCTTGCCTTTCCATCTCTTCTCTTCCTCTTGCAGTCTCTCATCCAGATCCCTGGATCTGAATCTTTTTTTCTCACCTTCACCTTCTAATTGCCTAACAGAACAGTCTGCCCATGGGATTAAAAAAAAAAATCACGGAAGTAACTTTAAATATCTTTTTACATTAATCTTCTCATCCCAGCCTCTTCTCCACAAACATGGAATTTTATTGCCTGAATTTTATATTCTGGTGATGTTTCTCTTCTGTAAGATGTTCTGGTACACCTGAGCTTCACTTCCCTGTATCTATGCGCGACTAATGACCTGTTTCATTTGAAGGACTTGTTGTTCTTGGCATCTTTCATCTCGTTTCCTGTCTACATTCCTCTTTCCGTATAAGTCATTCTGCATTCTTTTGTCATTTTTTTTCTCCCCACCGTCTCCTCTGTTCCCCCTTAGTCTCTGTTGACTCTTTCCATTTCTATATGTCTCTTTTCTCTCCCCAAATCCATCTCATCTTTCCCCTCTCTCTCTCTCTTTTTCTATCTTTCACCACCTTCTTTTCCATTTCTACCCTCGGTCTATCTGTCTCTCACTCCCACATGCACTCCCCTCCTCCTCTCTCTCTCTCGGCTGGAGGTATAAATAGGACTCCTAATAAAGTGCTAATTAATCTCTGGTGACAAAATCAAAGAAAGCACATCTGCATTGCTGAGAGGAGCAGCGAAGGAAAAAAGAGGGAGCAGAGGAAGAGGG
This sequence comes from Labroides dimidiatus, assembly GCA_030710495.1. Lineage (NCBI taxonomy): Eukaryota > Metazoa > Chordata > Actinopteri > Labriformes > Labridae > Labroides > Labroides dimidiatus. The sequence goes on along the minus strand of CM061143.1, from coordinate 12,695,393 downwards.
GTAGATGAGAAGAAAGGGGGATGTAAAGAAAGGTATAAGAAGAAATAATGAGAGAAAAAAAAAAACACTATAGAGCGAAAGCTTCCAAAAGGTTGTACATCAAGAAGTTGTAATTTAACATCATCAGTTCTTTCCCCACATAGAGCCATTACTGTGTGTAATGCGTAGCAGCAGCGTATAGGAGAGTCAGCAGGATAAGAATGAGGGAATAAATGATGATTCTGTGGGGAGTGACGGACAGAAATGGGTTATGTGATGGAGAGGAACAGAAAAACACTGAGGGAAGAAATGTGGAAGCCATTACTCTAAAGAAGAAGACAAAGAGAGAGGCTGTAATGGAGATGACTGTCAATGAAAGATGTGATGGGAGAGAGAAGTTTCAGACTCCAGATAAAAATGTAGAGCGTAATTTTGAGGCACATTAGTCATCTTCTCAACTTCCACTTAGATTCAGACGGTCAGACACTCGGCTCTGGCGTCAATCAGAGCGTTTCTGCAGCTGAATAATTCAAACAGGCCGCTCTGAATCCACAGCTCAGCTTTAAGTATGAACACTGTCATTCTGCTGTCAGTTGCACCTCACTGCAGGCGGGTATCTCGCTCTTATACATACTTAATGCGCAACTTTAGAGCAAAGCACAGCGTTTCATAACCAGACGTATCATCTCACTTATTCCAACTGAAAACGATGCACAATTCATGTTCATCCAATGGCCCTGGCCAAGTTACAGGTTAGAAAGTTGAACAGGAGGCAACGATTGGGTGTTTGAACACTTAGGGTTATGCACAAAAAATGGTGCACAATGTACAGTGTCGCCATCGCCTCAGTAAATAACCTGTCTATTGGCCGCAGAAGACTCTAAATGGTGTAACTGCCTAATTTGCATGTAATTGTCATGGAAACTGTAGTAGAAAGAAATAAAATTGTGAGAGAAACAAAAAGTGGGTAAAAAAAAAACAAAAAAACACCACAAACGAACTTTCTTCTGTTCATCCTTGGGTTTTTTTTTTCCGGGGGGGGGGGGGGGGGGGGGGGGGGGGGCAGCAAAAGTGATCCAAATGAGAAACTGCGCACACTCAATTCATCAGCTCTGGCTGCAGCTGGGAGTAACAGCTGTGCATTCAAGCAGTCCATGGTGTAACCTGCCTCACGCCCTAAGGGAGCTGGGATAGGCTTCAGCCACCCGCGATCCGGAACACAATAAGCGGTATAGATGATGAATGAACGACTGAATTTTAGGTTCAATCCCACGATTTGGTTACGACAAACCAAGCTGAATATTGCACAAAAGCAGGGTCACGGACAGGTTTGATAGCCCTGTAACAAACTGCAGCGCTATGTTTACCGAACCACCTGCCACTGAAGAGTCCAGTTAAATCCCTTCTCTGTCAGGGGTTCTGGTTCTGGTTGGACCACTATATTGTCAAACTCCAATGCAAAATAAACATATTCAGACTCTGCACGGTTTCAACTTAAATAAAGCTTACCCAGTGCTGCTTTCTAGGGTCATAAAGTCTCAAAGAAGGATTCTGTGACATGTTTAAAAGGATGAAATGTCAACAAACTATATTTTAAATTGGTGACTTTAGCAGATTTTTCTCAGGGAATACTTTTTACCATGTTATTCAGGTCTTATTAAATCAGAGACTCTGTGTCCTGTCCCCTGAAACCTGCTTTGAAACTGAAGATTGAGGAAGTGGCGCTGCGTTGAGAGGTTCCCACCAGACAAGCGGCTAATCTGCAGAACAACCATCAGCTGCCTGGAGAGCAAAGTTGGAGCTTTCAAAGCCACCATTGGTTCGTCCTCTGAGGTTTGACTGGTAATGGGTTTGATGTCACTTCAGAGGCGAAACCTGCAGCTCTGGACTTATTAAGCTTCAGAGACTCTGTGGAGGAGAATCAGAGACGACCTGTAGCCCTGCAGCGGTAAAAAGCAGAGAGACAGCGTGGATTCAGAACAACTCTACAGGAGGACTACAGGGACCCAACAAAGAACATCTCTGAGTCAGAGCAGAGCAGTGAGTCCAGGTGGAGAGGAGTTAAGGGACAGAACAGGAGAAAAGATGCTTTTCTGTTCCTGATCCTGACCTTTGAGGGGAACAACAAACGCACCGGGTTTAATCATCGATGGTACATATGTTAGTTTAAATGTACATAACCAGCAGATGGTTCTGAGCAGTTCTAATGCAAACGTGCAAAAACATGCTGTTGATTTCTCTTTCCTTGCTCTGCTTATCATAAGTTGTTCATGTAAGACCAGCCACACACAAGACTGCTTTTAGACCTTTAACATTTTTAGAGAAGGCACACACAAAGACAGTTCAGACTGATTTTCAACATGATAATCTTCTGATCACGCCTGAGGCAATGATTCCACAGATCTCACGTAAGATCTTCACGTGAGCAAACATGACTTCAACAGGTAAACAAACACAGAAGACAATCAGATAAAATCATGGAAAAACAGTTCAATGAACAGAAATGAACTTTTAACTTAAAAAAGAAGAAGTTAATCAAAATCAAAATGAAGAAAGAAAAATCTGTTCAAACTCTTCGTACCAATAGAAAAGATGGTGACTGCACTCCAGTCTTCAGAGAGCTTCAGTTGTATGTGATGGGTCAACGTTGTGAAGTCAAAATTGTCTTATTAGACTTAATGTGAGCCACTTTCACCTGACAAGTCCAGAAAAAAAGTCTTATTTCAAGACATTAAAGATTTTTTTTTTCTTAAATTGCTCGTAAAAGGAAAAAAAAAGAAATCTTTATGAAGCTTATGTAGTTCATGCAGGACACAGAAGTCATACGCCCAGCTGCTAACAGCTGACGGCTGATGTTCGAATCACATCCAACCTCACTCAACCAATCACAGCTCATGTATAGCAATAAGGCAGAGTATTTAAACTTGTCTACTCTCCCACTTGTGCCTGCTTCACCTAAGCTACCCACTTTGCTGCTGCGTTGATTCATCACCTCCTCCACCCCAGCCTCCTCCTATTAAGTTTTCATGTTCATATCCTATTAAGTCTGTATGCATGTATTTACCCATGTGGGGGATTCTATATTGCACTCCCTGGAAAGTCTAAGCAGGCTGCTTGGCTAACCCAGGGAGTACTCTGAACAGCAGAGCCTTTAATGCCAACCATAACTGTATTTTCATTTTGGCAATAAATGGTTCAAATCCATGATGAGAGTGTTCCTGACTGAATTGAGTTTCTTGTAGGCATTTATTTATTTAATTCTTTACAAGTGACTCAGACATCATTTTTGTCTCTTAACATCTTGGAATATGACATTTCTCTGGACTTGTCATGTGAATGGGGCTCACATTTATTCTAATTACACTTTTTTTTTTTTTTTTCTAAAAATGCACATTTACTGTCCATTTTACTGACAATGAGATGGAAATGCACTCCTGTGTCCTTCAAACTAACGTGATGCATGAGTATTTATGTGGCAGAAGTTTTATAGAGGATTGGATGTTGGCTGTATTGAAAGTCTCAATTTAACAAGGTTAACTCTTGAGCTAAATCAGTAGCTATTATAATGTAATTTCCTCACATATACTGAGTGTCATGCTGCTGAAGGGTTAACTCCAGTGTGCGGACTTCTTGCAGAGATGGATTTGAACCCCTCGTGCTGTCGTGGCCTTTTCTGTTTAATGTCACTGAACTTTACTAAAGTAGATCTCTCAGTCTGCAGAGTGGCTCTCTTAAATGTCACTAAAGTCACTTTCTGTTGTCACACACGGCATGCAAGTGCGAAGCTCCAAAAAGACTGTCTGAATGTGACAGGGTCAAGCCTTCTCTCATGGCCTGATTGTTTTTATAACACAGAATCCACTAACATTACTTCTTAACTGCAGAATGGACAACCTCCTCCACCTTAAAGACTGTCGTGTTATTCATTCTGTTTCAAAATATTGATTTGTACAATTTCTGCAAGCCTAAGAATGCAACAAACTACAGCTACATGAAGAGCATCCCCAGGGACTTTTGGATTTTGATGGTGCTGTGATCTGGCAGGAACCAGGGTCAAACGAAAGCCTTCATTTTTAATTTACCCCCCAGCAGGCCTCTGCTCCAGAGGAAGAGCTTTATAAAAGTGCAGGGACTTTAGGGATTGGACTTTCAGCCCTGAACATGTCGGACTGATTGAGCACTCGCAGCCTTTACATGACAGGCTCAGCAGTGAATCGTTCACAATTTAGAGAGCTCTGAAGGAAAAGTGGTTTGAAGTGGCCAGTCCAATGTTTTCAACTGGTTTGAGATGATGTATGAAGAGATTTGAACAGATCTAAGCAGCTCTGGAAACTTATAGTTATCAAAAAAGGAACAGCTTTGTAATCTCTGTAAATCACATTTAACTTTCCTTAAGGAGGGGGTATTTTTCTCTCTTTTCAGTCTTTATTCTGTCCCTGTGGTTCCCCTATAGTATCTTTATATGATTTACAGCAAAAAAAAAAAAAAAAAAAAAAAAAAATCTCACCGGCATTAGGTGCTGTCTTTTTAAGGCTCTCAGTGCTCCACAAACCCCCTTCATTCTGATTGGCCAGCCCTTTTGAGGCCCATCAGGGGGGTGGAGCTATGGGCGGACCTTGGTGTTTGAGGCTATACCTTATGAACTCAACATTTCAGCTAGTCTTGTAAAGATCTTTTGCTTTTTTTTTTTTTTTTTTTTTTTTTTTTTTAAGACCAACCATTTTTAGCAGTTTCTCATTTGTGTGTTTTTTTTTGTTTTTTTTTTATATATAACTATAACATTTTTACTTTATTGTTTACAAGGGCAGCTTTGAAGATTGAATTGGACCATGGATAGATACATAGATACATAGATACATACATACATACATACATACATACATACATACATACATACATGGATAAATAAAGATTAAAGTCATCTTGATCTTGTACTTTATGGTTGCTCTCTTTTTTTGCATGCATTTTCTCTAAAATTTTCAAAAGCAAAACATTTAATGTGTGTCACCTCTCTAGGTTGTTTTAGCAGGAACTGTTGCTGAACAAAAACTGCATCTAAACATGCAAGAGGATAAACACACATCAGCTGCTTCAATATTAAAGTTGCATTTTAGCAAAAAAAAAGTTACTATAGGATCCAATCATATCAGGGTTAGGATTTCAACTTTATTATAAAGTGTTGTCCTTACCCCACTAAATTCCCAGTCAAAGGACAATTCAATTTTGATAAACCAACTAGTCTGAGGATAAGGAAACAGTTAAAACTGAGCACAGGTATTGAACAAGGCCAAATATAGGTTCACGGTGTCTGTAGGGAAATAATTTTCAATAACAAATAATTTTCAGCACTTTAAAAGTCATCAGAGCCCCGGCACTCCAATTCTACACCTGCTCTTTAAATTACCCTAACTCCTTCTTAAAAAGGAAGAGAAAAACTTAATGTGATATCTTGGGAATTATACGGTACTGCATAGGAATCCAACAACATTTCAGTCACAGGCTGTCTTGTAAGCTGTTCTTATTACTGCAACTCTTCAACTATATGTGCAACAGACAGAAAATCAAACAGTACCTCAAAGAGAACATGAGCTTTCCAGGCATTATGTATGACTGTTTAAAAAAAGAAAAAGTCCAGGTGGCCTGTGTGATTCTTTGGTGATAAAGGGTTAATCAGTTTTAAGAGTGAGGCTAAAATTAGCAGAGCTAGTTCCACATCTGTGCTGGTTCCTCATGATTCTGGTGGAGTGGTAATATGTCAGTTTGTGTAGACACTAGCCTACATACAACTTTATCTCCACTTACTAGATCATCACACTGACAAACCACAACACACTACCACATATATTTCAGTTGTGACTGTTTAAATCTAGGTAGTAGAGCTGTAGAGCATTATAAGAGCAGACATAAACTGGAGCTGCAGCCCCAGATAGTTGAAGGGGCTGAACTAGAGCTTAGACACATATGACCCACATTTGAGGCCTAAAATAATAATAATAAAAAATATGGAAAAGTCATTAAACCAATGAGAAACTCTGGTGCAGACAGGGAGATGACGTAAAATGGTCCATTTGTTTTATGCACACACACACCATAGCATTGTTGTGATGATGTTGTACATTCAGAGATGGCTGCAGTCACGTTTTTACCCTGAACTAAGTGACTTAAAGATCAGATTTTTCCCCATTGCTGTCAGAATTTGCTCGGTTATACCACACGCTGAGAGGTTTCTGAAATAACTTGTCTGGACGAAGTGGAACACTTTCATCTCTTAACACCAAACAGACACAGTGAATACAACAGTGATTCATCTCTTTCTTTGTGTGGTAATACAGAGAACTTTAAGTAGACCTTCCCCTGGTGATAGGAGTCTCACAGCGGCTGCAGTGCGGATCTTGACAGGCCGATAGGCGGCGTTTTGTCCCCATTTGCCTCCCTATCCTCTTCATCTCCAGGCTGCACTTCAAAGCAATAGATCCCCAACTTCATAAATAAATCAGCAGGAGGAGGAAAAGGGAAAACTGCACATTTCTCTCCTGCAAACACAGGCAGCAGAGAGGACTGGAGCGGCGCCACATGCAGACTGCAAGATCAGCGGAAGAAACTGGAAGATTACGAACTCATCGGGCAAATCAGCAGACACAAAAAAATGAGTGTTTAAATCTCAAAATGAGCTCTTGATGCAAAATCAAGTCTGCAGAAGAAAGTGATGATGAAAAGATCACAGAAATATTATTTGCGGACCTTCTAAAAAAGTTTAAAACTCACTTTTACAGAGGTCTGCAGACTCAACTCAAATGGATACACCCTTAAGCTGCAGAAAACATAAAATAATCAGCACAAAGTCACACTTGAGCCTGCATCTGCAATAAATCTGCAAAACATTGCATCGCACACATGTTGTAGCCAAAAGGAAAATCTGACACGAGAATACATGAATAAAAATGTACAAAATGCAAGACATAAAGTGAGTAAAGTACACCAAATAATCTTTCAACCATGCACAGCACAAAACAAGTCCACATCAAGCATTGTTTGAGAATTTTAAATGTGTATTCAGCTCAGCAAGTATCTTAAACTAGAAGGTAAAGACTTTTTTGTGCATAGTTCTGGTGCAAAAAGAGGCTGGAGGTGAAGAATTGATCTGAAAAGTCTTGAATTGGATGGTAGTAATCTAACCCAGGGAAGTAAAGATCTCCCTCTCACTCAGACACATCGCTCCGTCTGTCTCTTGTCTGCTGACTGGCAGCTCAGTCTGTCTCACATGCACAAAAAAATGCCAGGTTGGGGAATATGGATCAAGCTTCAGCATGATGAGGAGAGATCAGTGAGATGGTGAGAGCAGAATGAGTGAAAAGGTAAAAAGGAATTTTTTTGTTTGTTTGGTTGTTTTTTTTTTTTTTTTTTTACCTTTGAGTAGAAGCCTTCTCTTCAGGATAGTCTGAATAAAAAGCATTTTCCCCCACAGCGGCTCCAGTTTGGACGGGTAAGTGTCTCCTCATGGAAGAGCAGAGGAGGAAGAAGTTCTGTCTGCCTGCACCTCTCTCTCTCTCTCTCACCGTCTCTCTCACCATCTCTCTCTCCTCCTCTCCGTTTACTCTCTCAGAGGATCCCCCTCCCTGTTGACACCAGCTGAACCGTAGCTGTGTGTGTGTGTGTGTGTGTGTGTGTGTGTGTGTGTGTGTGTGTGTGTGTGTGTGTGTGTTTTGACACTCCTCAGATGAAAACGGGGATCAGATCTCGTCTCTGTAATCGACTTTAATCAGGTCTGTTCTGAGCTCATATCAGCATTCTTGGATGTTCCCCTCCTCATTTTCTTTATGCTCTAATTTAATTACAGCATCCCCCTCCTCTCTCCTCAACACCCCCCCCCCCCCTTCCCCATAGCTCCTCCTTTCTTGATTATGCAAAAAATTGTAGCTCAAAGCCTTCGGGACTTTTGATGCCCTAGTTCTTTTTCTCTTCAGAGTCTGTATCTTGTGGGCTTGTATATGTGTGAAACTGGTGTGTGTGTGAGTGTATATCAATGTCTGAGTGTGTGTGTATAGGCCAAAAGATGAAAGCTTGCAGCTCTGAAACCACCACATCGTGACTTATTCCTCGGCTCCCCTGTCGGTTTGTGATCATAAGGTGACCGATGTTGCTTGAAGTGACATGAAACACATTCTCTCTCCAATGCTCAAATTTGTCCCATCGTCCCACAAACCCGAGTCTTCCTCTGTGGTGGGAGTGGGAGTGGTGGCAGTGAAACATCCTACATGAGTCCTTATAGCTGCAGTAAAACATATCCAACTCCTTTCACACATTCTGCATGCTCCTGCAGGCTGGAGTTTGGGATTAGACAAGTTTGCAGGTTTAGAACTGGAAAAGTGGTGCAGTCAACGACTAAACTGTGCAGAGGATGTTAAGCTGAATGTGAGAAAAGTGGACTCAAGGCTGAATAATCTTCTGCATGGCACAACCTTAACATCCCAGTGCAAAGATATTTCGAGAAAATATAAAACAAGATGGGAAATTCAAACCTGAGGACAAATTCTTTTAGAAAACCTCATGAAGACCTCAAATTAAAATAACTGTAAATAATACATCTGTAGTGCATCAACATCACCATCATAAAGTTCCCATTCAATCAGGAATCAAAGCTTTGGCAGCAACTTGCAAGACCAGCACTTATAGCATGGATATTTTGCTTCTCCATATTTTGAATGTGCAGATTTTCAAGCCTCTGCATATTCATATGATGTAGAAATCCCAGAATCTGTCTCAAAACACCCAATTCTAAAAATAGCCCCACATCTTCATAAGGCAACGAGGGAAATGGACCTTAAACACCAAAGTCTGTCCAATCATATCAAGGATTTGCGGAACAGGGATCCTTCAAACATCATCACTCTGCTTGTTGTCAATTAAAAGTTATTCATTTTTTAAAAAATATTATTAGGCTTGGCCTATTATGCCGAATGTGTGTTATATGTTGTGTCTAAGCTGTAGTTCCGCCTCCCGGCAGTAGAAGGGGCTTCTACCATAAGGATATAAAACTGTAATACCCGGATGTAAACAGTCACAGATGACAAATAGCCTCTGGTATTGTGTTGTGGTTTGCCACTCTAAAAATAGCACAGGATTACCCAACTGCTTCATGACACGTTGGAGGGGCAGGGCCTCAAACATCAAGGTCTGCTCATGGCTGAGAGGGACCAGAAGAGTGGAATAAAGTAAGAAAAGGCGCAATACATCCTTAATAACATCACACAGCCCATAAAACAATGAAGTTTTGGTAAAGAAGAGAAACAAAGATGGATGTGTGAGCAGAAAACTTCAGCACCACCGTCCTGCAGGACCTCTTGTTCATTTCTCATAACACTTTAACCTCTCACTGCGGACAGGTTTTCTCTACATCACACCGTTAACCAGGATAAATCCTGATTTACAGTCTCAGGAAGTTCTGCTGAGTCCAAGGGAGCTTAGAACTGTGTCACTGCAAATTCAGCAAGCTCTTAACAGCTCTGGTGTGAACTCTGACAGACTTTAATGTCAGTTTTTCACAGACTGCAAACCTGAACACTTTAAAGATTCATTTAGGAGAGCATGCAAAGAAATCTGGGTACAAGAAAGGTGAAATCTTTCTGTTTGCGAAGAAGCAAAGCCTCAAACTCTTTGCAAGGCATCCACTGCCTGTGCTCTGCAGCAGAGGAACAGAAACTGCTTCCACAGACCTGCACAGAGCCTCCTCATTGCTACCAACAGAATTTTTCATCCTCTGAGCTGTCAAACAGTGAAGGGCTGCAGTCACACCAGCAGCTCCAAGACGTGAAGCTATAAAGCGGGGCGGTGTAAACAAGCAAGTATTTTCCATCAACACAGCCCGGGTAACATAGAGGTTATAAAAAAAATCTATAGTCACCAGGCGTCTGTCTTTCACACGCAGAGGCACCGCCACGCTCGCTTACAGAAACTGTCACGGAGAGAAGTTTCACAAGTTTTTGTCTGGGGAGAAAAATCTTATTGTGCCTTTATGTGTCAGCAGTAAAATATCTGTGCAGAGGGGAACACAGAAATACAAAAGCTGCCACACATCATTTTGATTAGATATCCAATACAGCACGCCACAGACAGCCAATCACAGTGATGGGTTATGTAACACCTGAAAGAAAGTCAACACGTTAAAGGTGCGTGTTGAGAGACGGGATGAACAAATGACCAATGTTATGTGTGGTGTTCAATGTTAAAATCAATGTTATTTATAAGTGATGCATGAAATCAAGTTAAGGATAAAAATCACCCAAAGACCAGGTGAGTAATAAAAAGTAATAACCGGGAAAGATGCCAGAGAGAGTTTAATCTGTTCAGTCCAAACAGGAAAAAAAAAGAAAAAAAAAACAGAAATGCAGCATTTTTCTCCAAGACTTAGCAAATGCAGCATTGTTCATTATGTGTATCCCTTTTCCTGTCCTCTTAGTCTGGCTTATTGCTATTGCTTAAGAATGAGTTTCGGGGACATTTCAGGGGTTAATTTTGAGACTCCACTCAGGTTCTCTTTTGGTGACTCAGTCTGGACTCTGAATAACGTGAACTCGAGGCTCAAGACCAGTGACTTAGACTAAATACTGCATGAAATAGAATAGAACTACTAGCTTAACATTTTCATCCAAATGGTCACTTCTTGGATCCCAAAGAAACAAGATGGGAACGGCAAAACAACCTGGACTCCAGAAGCACCACAGGACACTTTGGATTCATTTTTCTATGTTTTTTCTGAGAACCACATATTCAGAATCTGTTGCACCTTGGTTTGGAGCTGATTCTGTTTTTACACATTCACTCTTATGTTCCTGAATCATGTGCAGAGCCGTGTGAGCTGCAGACTTTAATAAATCAAAGAAACACTCCTCATTCTCAGTACAACACAATGTCAGAGTTTCATCAAAAAACATCAAACGACCAAATCCTTAGCGTGCAGTTTGAGGTCAGGAGATGAAAAACCTCCTCATGGTCTTCTGCTGACACTCGAGGAGATAAAAGAACTTCTCCTCAGAGGGTGAAAACTTTTACTGACACTCCTCTAGAGGACAGCGTCTCTGCGACCTCTTTTAATATTCCCACATGAGTCCACCAGGATTAAAAGAGAAAACCTTACAGTGGGATTAAACACACATGAGCACTGTGCAGACTGTAGACTAAATGTACTGATTGCATCATATGAATAAGCGATGAACGCCTCTGTTCCTGCATTTTGTCTGTCAGTGGGAAACATGCTGAAGACATGTACAGTCTAATGTAACCTAATGCAACATCCCTGCAACAAACACTCACTCAGTGATGCTCATAATAGTTCTATTTGGGCCACTGAGAGAGAAAAAGAGAGCGCAGGAAATGTGAAGCGATGATGCTGCAAGCTTTGTGACTGATTTATGGATGGATTCAACATGATGAAAGGGAAAGAAATCAATAATCAGCATAGTATCACAGTAAGCAAGAAGACATTTCTGTAACTGCTGTGTAAAGTAACTCCAAACAGTCATTGCTTTCTTAAACATTTTTTTTTTTTTGGGGGGTGACCTACTTTTCAGGTCTAACATGCTTCAAGTGCTAACATTTGGTCACATGATGACAAATGATTGTAATACAGGACCGAGTTTTGCACATGCATTGCCAAGTAATGGTTTTTGCATGGGCACTGTGAAGCAAAGACACAAGAGAAGAAAAGAAGTCTGAGATGCTGTGAGCAAAAAAAAAAAAAAAAAATTGGTGTCTGAGGAAGAGGACAAGAGTGATGGTGATGAAGAAGCTACTAAGCTAGCACCATAACTAGCTGACATGCATGACGTTGCATAAAGTCAACCCTGGAGTCACACTAACTTTGAGTTTTACTTGGGAACCAGCCTGCAGCACCAGCTCTGTCACTTTTGAATCTATATATTTTGCAAAATCCTTGCTTAACCAGAAGTTGAAATGAGCTTGTTAGCACCTTAATTTATGTTACATGGAGAATTATACCTGACTGGTATCCATTTTCAGGGATATATGGGTGACATTTGGGTCTGTGCATTGGACAGTTCAGTCAATAAATTCCTGATTAAGCACTCCTTGGGGACGTTATCTCTCACATGGTCTCCTCTTAAAGACATCAATCAGTGCTATTTATACAATTAATACCTAAAGCTTTCCTACTTTAACTTTTTTTCCCTGAGTATTGGAATTTTGGATTTTATTGAATAAGGACAATGCAACAAACTCCCACTTGAGCCCCACCGAGTGCTCCACTGTTTTCTTTTTTGCTTTTTGGCCTTTGCATTCATAGAAAAGTTAACAGTGTTGTGCAAGTTCACACTAAAAAATAAGCAAGCTGAAAGCCTCAGATGCTTCAGTCCCTCACCTTGAATCAGACATTCACTGAATTAAATGAATAACAGTATTTTTATTGTAAAATTAAGGATAGATAAGTTTAAAAACCAAGAAAATCCAAAACTAAGAAAACTTCAAAACACACAATGTAGAATTATGAGTTGTTAGGTAAATATTTGGCTTTATGTCCAGATTTTCACACCTAACGGGAAAAGTTTGTGGATGAAATGTCCCTCTGGTGTCCCCGTAGTATCTTTACATAAGTGACAGCTCAATAAAACATTAGTTACAGCTCAATAAAATCCCCAGTTCATCTCACCAGTGTTTTAGAAAACCCTTATTTCATCCTCTGTCTGAAATACTTTGTTATAGCTGCTGTCTCTTTAAGGCTCCTCCCTTCCCTCTGATTGGCCAGCCCTCTGGAGGCCTGTCAACACAAGATCTATGGGTAGACCTTGGTGTTTAAGGCCCATGAACCAGTTAAGTGATCCTCCAATGTGCTCATGTGAAGAACTCATCATTTCAGCAAGCCTGGTGAAGAACTTGGTAAAAACTTTTATTTCTACCAGATATAAGCATGTAGCGGTTTGGGAAAGCTATACCCCTGTCTTTAAAAAAGCCATGGGTGAATAAATTCAAAACACAAATAACTGAATTAAATTCAATTTCGCAAGAAGATATACATTTCTGAAAGTGAGTTATTGATTTTGTTGTAATCACTCCTGATTTGTTGATAAAACACCTTCATTTTTTTTTTTTTTTTTTTTTTTACAAAAACTAGCTTCATCCGCATTGCCAACTACATCCTTGATGCTAGAAGCATATGCCATGCTGCAAATCTCACTTCTCAAACACAAACATCTGTAATTTTCTTGGATCTCTCCTGAATATAAGCAGTCGATTCTTGTCTCCACCTCGCAGTTTATTCTCTAGTCTGAGCATGCCTCGCCTGTTTCTGCACTCCATGCAAACCTGTGAATCTGCATGTGGCTCGTTCCCCATGCTCAGGTCAAACACCTCAGGGAGAGGCTGGCATGTTTGACAACATGAAATAAACATGAGGAGGGTTGTTTTTGAATAATGCCATCTGCAAAGTGATGTGTCAGCCATTTTTATTAGGGTCTGGCCCAAAGAATGGGTCAGCAGCATGGCAGTGCAGCAGAGACTTCCTTTAAATTTCCAAGTATTATACACAGCCTGCAGGAAGTGCTACAGACTGAATCTGCATGTTTTGGAGTTGCTTTGTTTGTTGAAAGGTGCAGGATTGTGATAATGAGCATGGAACAGGATCTGATGGCATAATATTGATCCTGACATAAATATCCTGGCTGGGCCTCAGTCCGTTTTGCCTGTAATGTATGCTAAAGTCTCTCTGCTGGTGTGGATGCAGCTGATGAAGGCTGATGGTAATGAGGCGGAACAGGAGACCTGTGTTTGCCTCGGCTGTCCGAGGATGAGAGGCATGAATATGAAAGATAAATGAAGATGCTCCTGAATCTCTTTAAGCCTCTTAACCAGATGCTGACTGCAGCTTAAGTGTACCTGTGCTCTCAGACAGAAACACAACGTTATTTCTCATGGTTCAGCTGCCACAGGAAGGAGCTGAGGCAACAAACAGTTTGTTTATAGTCATCTCTATTTACACATAAAAAGGTTCATTGATGGTTTTATGTTTGATTTGATTTTGCATTTAGTTACACTACGCTGTATGCACTATTGATCAAGAAAATCTAATAAATCACATCTAATCCAACCGTTTTGGGGACTCAGTACTTGATGTTACTGCAACTTCTGTGTTGAAATGTTGTTGCCTTTTATTTTGAGAATTTTCATGTAATTTCCAAGCTGAAGCAGCTGAAATCTTCAAACACGTTCACATGCCATCTTGTTCAGCAATTGTTCCTGCCAAAATACCAAAAGAGGCGTCAGAAAACATGTGTTCTGCTTTCCCAAAAGAAAATGCATAAAAGAGCAAAAACCATTGAGAAGAAAGCTGGAAATGACTTTCAGCTTTACAGTTTCCTTAATATACAATAAAGTAAGAACATCAGAGTATTAAGAGAAGGCACAAAAAGACGCTACTAAAAAAGGGGGAAAAAAATAGCACAAGAGCTTCCTGAAATGACAATGTCATCACATCAGGATCTCCTAACAGGTTCAGGGCATATTGGAGGGTCGGGGCCTCAGACACCAAGGTCTGCCTATAGCACTATCCCCGAACAGGACTCCAGAGGACTGGCCAGTGAGAGGGAAGAGGATTTGTAGAGCGGGGAGCGTTAAAGAGACAGTAGCTAGAACAAAAGGTTTCAAACAGAGGCTGAAATAGAATAAATAAAAGATTTTTTTCGAGGTGTGAATCATGTAAAGATACTACGGGGGCATCAGAGGGACAAAATAAAGACTAATAAAAGGCCCAATACCCTCTCCTTAAGGGATGTCTACGCTCTCTCATTCACAGTCTTTACAAATCATAAGTTTACTATGTGTGCTTTAGAGCTTTGTGAGTTGGTATTTTCTTACTTTTTTTGACTGAATATTATCTATAAACAGTGAGGCATATGGGATAGGAGGCATGTTAATGTGAGCTTGAACTGTTTACTAATCTATTAATGCAAACGCCAAATGTGTTGAAAATTTGCAGAAGCTATAAATTGAATGGAAGTTTGTTGCATTGTTCTTATTCAATACAATCCAGTTTAATACTCAAGAAAAAAGAGTTAAAGTAAGACAGCTTTTGGTATTAATTGTATGAGACAGTGTGGTGGTATAAATAGCAGTGATTTATGTCTTTAATAGGAAACCATTGTATGTAAGAGATAACATACCCAAGGAGTCCTTAATCAGGGATTTATTGACTGCACTGTCCAATTCACAAACCCAAACGTCACCCATATATCCCTGAAAATGGATCCCAGTCAGGTATAACTCCTCACTTTATTTACAAACTGATGCTTCTCCAGCCATCCCCATTGTGACTCTGTGTCAGCCTCATACATTGCAGTCACTCTCCCATTCAGTCCCTCCAGCTGATGCCTTTGGGCCTCTACAGTGATGCATGAAAGCTTTTCAGGTGCAGGCAGCCTCCGTACTAACTCCTTTTACCTCTGCATGGTGAACAAGTGCTGAGCTATTGCTGTCAGGGCTTTTCTCCTTTCATTGAGCTGCATAGGGCCACCGAATGAGTCACCGAATGATTCAAGAGGAGCCGGCAGATGATGTGGAGGCTGCACAGTCAGCCCGTAACAGCTTTCTCTGGAGTTTTTCTGTCTGTGTTTATTCTGCACAATACGCTCTGGTGTTTATTCCCAAAACCCTTGATACAATCTCTCTCTCTCTCTCTCTCTCTCTCTCTCTCTCTCTCTCTCTCTCTCTCTCTCTCTCTCTCTCTCTGTCCTTTTGTATCTCCCATGAGATTTTTTAAAATTTATTTATTCATTCATTTCAGCATGATAATCTGGTATGGAATGCAACCTTGTCTTTCCTGTTTCTCAGTCAGGATGATTAACTACCTGGTATGTCCAGTTAATTAAAGCAAACTGAATGTAGAAACCTCTGCAAGTGTTCGTCCCACACATGCACACCTTACACACCTAAATAATTGGATCGTATTGTGTGTGGTGTGCTGCGATAATCTCAATGCAGCTCACCACACACAAAACAATTCTGTCCCACCAGCAATTTAGAATCTAGTCCTCCAAGACAGAAATCTTGTGTGACCAAACGTAATTTACAAAAACGTGGAGGAAAAAAAAAACAGCAACGGTTAGCAGGAACTGGCTAACACCAAACACAGCTTGGAGGAGGATATAGAAGAGGGAATGATGGTGGTCTTGGGACTATTTTTAATGTAGAATTTACAGACCAAAAAGAAGAAAAGACGGTGGAAAAAATCCTGGAGATGTCGGGAGCACTGAATTTCCTCACAAACTTTTCATGTCAGGTCAGCCATGCTTGATTTGTTTGTGTCTGCTTCCTCGTTCCTCAGTCAGCTTACCTCCTGATTGGCTACTTTCCATTCTACATCACAACTCATGGAGTCATGAGTCGGGAGTCGTCGGCTTCCCCACACATATGAAGATTTTTGGTTGTAAATATTGAACAAGTTTAATATTTACTATTGTTGGCCCCAACACATTTCAAAGCTGATTATCGGGACAAATTCAATCTTTTCACACCTCAGATCACGGGATAATCTGATAGAATAATCTTATAAGACATAAGATAATCGGGTGTTGTCCATCCTTGGTCGGGAAGGTGGAAAGTTAGGACAAAAACAGCTGAACTATAGAGTGGCCGATGTCTGCTATTTGTAAAATGCTTTTAGGAAGACAAATATTTCAAGTAATTTTTGATGTGGCTGAGGGGGGAGGATGTACATGTACCGAAACTCTTATCCTCTCTATCTTCTCCACCTGATACTGAAAGATGAAACAGTCCATGTTTAGTTTCAGGAATAACAAACAAACAGATCTTCCCTGAACCTCCTCTGACTCTGATATAATTCACTCAAACTTGTAGTGACTCCAGGGGAGGAAACCTGCACCGGCTGAGAGGTGCACCAAAAATCCCACTGACACTGACCGACAGACTAAATGATACGTGGTTCATGTACCGTTCCACATCATCCCCTGAAGGCTCTGCAGCCCACCTGCTGAGGTATCAAGCAGCTAATGTAACATCTGAAAGAACCAGGCCTGCAGCAAAAGTGCTTCACAAGATTTATCCAGTAAGTAGAAGCTTACATCATCCTGTTCGTCATTATTCCTCTTTGTTCTTTCTCTTTCCTCAAACCAGTTTAACTCGGAGCCTTTCAGAATGAATGAGGAGATAACTAAAGCTGGACTGTCTGTGCTTTAGAGAGAAGTTATTTCCCTGCAGTGGAGTGGACACGGGGTTAACAGCCTCAGCAGAAACATGAGTCTGAAGAGTTGAAGTTTTAAATGAGCTTCAGGATGTCTTGATTTGAGATTTGCACAGACCACACTGTGAATAATGGATTACAGATCTGCTGACTTGAAGGTGCGATATTTCCATTGAGATGAGCACTCGGACAGCAGCTGTGCCGAAGTGAAGCAAATCTTTTATCAGGCCATGACAAGGACACATGAATAATTTAAATAATTTTACTCTGCTTTATCTTTTCATCTTCTACTGCTGCTTTTACTTTGAAAGAGCAGCGCTGTAACAAATCAGGAACACTGTACCGTCAAAAATATTTAATACCTGTGAGGTTCTTTACTTCTTTGTGCAAAGTCCATCAAACAGAATGATAACAGTCACTTTCTCTGACAGATGAAAGGGAGTGAAGATGCATTTGTTAAAGATAGCGTTGAAGCTGATGAATGAGTGGATATTTTTGGAAATACTGTTGCTTTTTATCGCTACATTTTGGCCTTACACTGACAGGTAAACAGATCGTCAATATACCTTCAAAAGTATCTACAAACTGTTTTCTCGTGATCAAGTGGGCCACAAAACTAAAGTTTTAGAAAACTGCTTGAATCTTTTGATAATTCTAGAAATTAAATAATTAAATGGGCTCTTAAGTTATCAAATCATTTGAAAAATATGCACAGAAATTAAAATTTCTACTATATTGCAGTTTTACTCATTTGCTGCCATGCTTGGCTGAGGTCGCAAAAACACAAAGTGAAATCAGCCAATAACTTCCACAATTTTTGTCACATCTATTCCAATATATTAGCAGGAGAGGCTACCAATAAGCTGGTGTTTATTTTTTATCTTAGTACAGCTTTCTTCATATTTGGACTATTGTAGGGATTTCACAGCCGAAATTTAAGCGTTCTGCTGAACTACACGTCCGCGATCATCAGCCAGTTGTAGTTCACCATCTGACCTCTAGATGGTGGTAAAGAGTCTCCAATACAGTTATTGGTGTGTGTGGATTATGTATTAACAAGAAATAGTGGGACACAAAGGCTATCTCAGCAACTTCAAGGCTATAAGTGGTTTGAAACAGATTCACAATAATAGTCTACAAAGGGATATACGCATAGTATATAGGTTGGTGGTACATCACTCTCAACCTGTGGCACTCCCCACTCACCTGTTTCCTGCTGTATGCACTGTCCTGTACTCTCATATCAAAGGCATAAAAGCCAAATAAATAAATAAATAAATAAATAAATAAATAAATAAATAAATAAATAAATAAATAAGTGCATTCTTCAAGCGTCAACTTGAGGTTGGCTCAAGCACTACGATAAACCACACACACCATACACTGTATAATTAATGGATGTAGTCTCCATGACGTGGTCCATCTATTAGCAAAATTAGCTTTTCAGATGGAAGACATTTTTTGTACCAGGGTGTAAACATGTTTATTTTAGCTGTGGCTTTTTTTTTTTTGCTAGGTGTGTATGTGACTTCCGGTACTTCCAGAGCCAGCCTCAAGCGGACATTTGACGAACTGCAGGTTTTGGTATTTCCGTGTTTCCTCATATTTTCAGATCTAAAAAGCTGATCTTTTGCAGAAATAAAGATGTTTTCTGCTCAGTAAGAAATGATAAGTCGGAACAGATAATTTCTCTATCTGCGCACAGTTACCGGGAGTGGATTTATTTATAATTCAGTAGCTCGGAGATATTAGCTGGCTTGAATGACAGGCAGGCACACTGTAGCCGTTAGCAAAGAGGCTAAAGACCTGCCTCTTGATGTCACCGAGACTACATCCGTGTTTTATACAGTTTAAAGCCCCAATATTTTTTTTTTCAAAAACGTGCATTATCTGTCCTGCAGCCCTGATTGTCTATATCCACAATTGACACACACACACGCATGCATGCATGCACGCACACATGCACGCAAACATACACACACACACACACACACACACACACACACACACACACACACACACACACAAACACACACATACACATACACATACACATACACACTGAATAAAAGAATTCCTTGTAAGTTCTGCTTCACTTAGTTAGGATGGTGGACACACATGAGAGTTATCTTGCAGCTCATGAAGCATGCTGGGTAAGAAATATGGGGCTCATTATTTCAGAAATGAATAAAATTAAGAAATATTTCCCAATTGATTTTAAAGTTTGCTTACTGATGCACAAATATAGATACATATTTTCACCTAGACATAAAATGAAATTGGCATCCGTCCGAAATCAGGACCCTGGACAGCGGCAGAAACCTTTTTGTTTGCAGCTGCAGAAATTTACACAACTACAGCTGAACACATTACAAACATTTATATAAGGCAGGACAGAGAGAACTGTCACTTTAAAGCTTTAAGAAAACTTTTTTTTTAAATCAAAGATGTAAACAGGGTGAACAGCCACATGCAGCAGGTACAGTCCTTGTCAAGGTGTTTTATTAACAAAGATTAAGTCGTTGATTAATGTACTTGATTATGCAATATTTCTTTCTTCCTTTGCGCTTGAAAGTGTTCTCAGTGTGATGCACTTGGAAAAATAATGCGTGGGTAGATAAAGATGAGTCATCCACAGCACAGACTTAGGTCACGATGTGTTCTTATTAGAAGTAAAAATGGGGTCAATACTAGTTCTTCTTCTCAGAGAGGAAGTTATTTTCTCTAAGAATAAATTTGAATGTTTTTTTGTTTTGTTTTTTCAAGAAAAACAATCTTATATGTTTGTTAAAATGTGGGTTTTATGCTTTCCCAAACTTTAAACATGAATATACATTAACAATACTAGATATTCATGTTTATAAAAATATATCTGTAATTGCAATAAAAGTTGTCAAGTGTAAGGTATTCAATTTATAAGCAATGCATTCCTGTAACAATCATATAAAGTTCTCTGGAGGCAACAGAGGGACAGTAAAAAGCCTAAAAAAAGGCACAATACCCCCAGTTGAAGATATGCCAGTTACTTGCTGGTTAGTTGCTGCTGCAAATGAGGACAAACGAGGACAAGGAGAAGGCGAGTATTGTCTGGTAAAGTGAAATCGTTGTGCTGAGAAAAGATTTAAAGCCACTATTATTCACGAATAATGCAGAACTGCTGGCAGGATAAGGTCACGTTCTCAGTCGGCTCTCAGAGTTCAGAAAAGGAGCATCTTCTTAGCAAAGCTGCTTTGGAAAGCAAATTAGAACTCCTGAAATATCAAACAAGTCTTTCATAGCGTCTTAGCGCTAAATAAGTCAAGTGTACTCACACAGAAATGGGATCTATTCAAGTGTGTTTGAAGTCCTGAAGTCACAGCACGGCCTTGGTGATCCTCGGCTCCAAAGAGTACAAAGAGCGGGCTTACTCCATTCAGGAGCTCCTTTTTTTTTCCACAGTGTTTGCAAATGAGCAACTTGTGACTCATACCTGCTCCTCCAAAAATACACCATGATTCTTTGAGGAAGGCGTGCATGAAGCATTTTGAGTCTGTGAATTTGTGATACTGCTTCCCTCACTCCTCTAAAAGCAGCAGAGCTATTCTTACAGATCGATGGTGATTAAACCAAATCACACTCACTGCAGTTACTGAATCATTTTGATTATTACACTGAGCACATTCTCTTTAACAGAATGATTGAAAGCACTTTGTTCGAGGTCCGACAGAGACCTTTAAATCCATGCCTCCTGAATCATCTGTCTCCACTCTTTCCATCATCACAATCATCTCTTTCATTTCAACCAACTTATCATCCTTTTTCCTGCCATCACACTGCTTTTCTTCCATATTTTATACTTATTTCTGTCTTTCTTAACATTCATCTATCTGTATGTCTGTCTGTCCTCACTCTTCCTTCCCCATCCATCTCTCTCCTCCCTTTTCCTTTAATGAGCGAAATGTCGTCTGTCTCTGCTCCAGATATGTCAGAAATCTCCTCTGACACAATCAAACATTCATCACACACACAGACAGACACACACACATGCAGCAGGCTGTACATCTCCTCATCTTCTGAGTAGAGTTTGATCATCTGATCAGAACCAGCAGCCTCTTTGCCCTCCCTGCCCGCCTGCTCCTTTCTTCTTTCTCTCTGTAAGTAAAGGTAATCATGTCTTTAGAACAGCACACCCCGACCTTTGACCCTCCTGGTTCCGTGGGGATTTGATCCAAAGAGGGCTTTAATTGCTCCATTATATGCACCACTCTATGTGACACACTCCGCGGAGCGTTAGTTTCCACATATTATGTAACTGAAAAAAAGGACTAAGAGGGCAAATCCTCTCCAAACTAAGAAATCACAACACAAAAGTTTAGTTATCTAAACTCCTGACATTAGAGGCTTCTAAAAATACTGCACAGACATTGAGATGGTGCTTAGATTTAACAAACAATCAGATTATTCACATCTGCTTTTAAAAAAGCAACATCTTTGTCAAACTTAATTTTGATGTCTATCTCCTGAGCAGTCCCTGCTTTTATCCTGCCGCTGGGATGAAAGCCTTTTCTGTTACTCTTTTTTGTAATTTGAAAAGTATTTTATCATAAATTCTGCAATAACTTACTAGGAACTGTCTTTTTGGTTTATGACTAACAGAAAACAATTGAAGGAAAGAAAAAATCAGAGACTGATACTGTAAAATTTACAACAACCTTTTCACAGTGTATGAAAGTACAGACAGTTATTTGCATTTTTGAAACGTCAGGTCAATAATGTCATAGTCAGAGTCTGAGGGCGAGAAATTCTCAATCAACAAAGCTAAGATGGTGATATTATTCACATTGATGGAAAAGAACAACCATGCCAGGAGACCTTAACAAAACATAAATTAATTTAAGTACTTTGACTGGTAAACTTTGAGCTTGAGCTTGTGGTTGGGTTAGCTGTTGAACATCTACTAGCGGTATGTAACAGAACAACAACTGTCTTACGTTTAGACAGTTAGTTTTTATGCCTTTGGGGACAGGATGGGGGATAAAGCAGGAAACAGCAAGAATGGGGAGTGACATGAAGAAAAGGTGCCGGGCTTGCCTCATGGAGCGCGCAACATAGGCCACTGGGCTAATGTCTTCGCCCTGGTCTAAAGTTTCTAAATTCAGTGTTAGAAGCACAGTTCTGATATTTCTCCATAGTTTGGATCAGGGGGATTTTTTTCATTTCCACCAGGGGGCAGTTCCATAAATATGTGACTTCACAAGAAAAAACAAAACAACAACAACAAAAAAAACTTTTGACAGATCTACCTCCTGTTTCACTATTTAACACAAACTACGCTCAATCAACAGATTCTGGAGGGTGAAGTTTACGTCAAGTTGATCCAAACTGCAGCCAAACAAGGCAATCAAATCGAGATATACTTCTTAAATTTACATCACGTTATCATCAACTATGTGCCTTCTCATCAGCCTGCAGAATGAACATCTGCAAATGTGAGCCTCCCGTTTCATTTTCCCTCCTCCAGAAAAGAACAAGATTGTAAAGGTTTGTTGTAGTCTGTTCAGCGACTAGAGTCACAAAAACTGCCTCCTACTGAACACCTCAAAGTCAAAGGAAATGACAGTAGATTTCTAAAGATCCATGCTCTGCTGTCAGCCAGTTAGCATGGACATAGGGGTGGACATCAAGGTGGTGCCAACCTACAAATATCTAGGTGTACACTTGGACAACAAGTTGGACTGGTCCTTTAACACATATGCACTCCACAGGAAGGGGCAGAGCTGCTTCTTTTTCTTAAGGAGGCTCAGATCCTTAGACATCTGCACAAAGATGCTGCAGATGTTTTATCAGTCTGTGGTGGCAAGTGCATTATTCTGTCCGGCAGTCTGCTGGGAAAAAGTATAAAACACAAGGAAGCCAAGTGGCAGGACAAACTGGTTAAAAAAGCTGAACTTTGATTTGAACAGGTTGAACTCAGTGGGGTCTGTGGTGGGGAGATGCACACAGAAGAAGCTACAGGATGTTATTAATCACACAGATCATCCACTTCACAACATCTTTGTGGACCAGAGAGACAGCAGCATTGGATGGCTCATCTTTCTGTGCTGCAGGACTGAGAGATACAGAAAATCATTCAGCCCTGCAGCCATTGGGCTCCATAACACTCTATCCAATAAGAGGTGAGCTGACAGACACCTGAACTTTTTGTTTTATGTGATTTTTTTTGTATGGTTTCATCTGCCAGACACCCGAATTTCCCTTCTGAGATTGATAAAGTACATTCTATTCTATTCTATTCTATTCTATTCTATTCTATTCTATTCTATTCTAAAGCTGCCCCCCAAAAAAGATTAAAAAAGGTCTGAATGTGAAAGGCTGATGTGTGGAATAATGAGAATATCAACCATTTTTTTTTCTTATTTACAGTATTGATGTAAAAAAACAAAACAAAAAAACAAACAAACATAAATAGGGATTGAGTGACTCTGAATTCAGTTTCCAGACATGAAATGTTGCCTGATTGCAAGAAATGGATCCATACAACTTTAGTTGTGGTTTAAACATCTGTGCACACAATTTGTTTTACTGCACTGTAGGTAAGATTCATACTACATGAGGTACCATGAGGTAAAAGATCTGGAGTTGTAATCCTTAACCAAAGGATTCTGATGCTTTGCTGAAATTTAAAGTGTTCGGTAACAGGCTGCACAGCAAGGAGAACATCTGCTCAGTTTCTGCAATTGGATGTGAAGCTGCCATCAATCAGCAGAGGGCACTGATGGCACGGAGAGAAGAAGGAGAAAGGAGAGCAAACACAAAGAGGGAGAAGAGGGTGAAACAGCTGCAGAGGGGAGGAAAAAAGAAGAATGAAGAGGTATTAAATGTGTTTGTAAGAAGACTGGAGAAGAAGACAAACAGAAGCATTTTAGGTTGAAGGATAGTTAGAAATTTGCAGTGAAAGGAGAAAATCATACAAAAAAAAAAAAGAGATGATGAGGGATAATTAAATAAAAAGAGTCTCATTTCCATTTTATAAACAATTACTGTCCTCTCTGCCAGGAAACCAGCTCATATGATACCCTAACCCTGTAAAGAGGAGGTTTCATCAATATGTCTCTACACAAAAAACTTTTATGGAGGCTCTCTTTTGGGATGTGTCTGAGAAGTATTATTACGTCTGTGGAGAATAAATCAGTGAACATTTCTGCAATTTTGACCAATTTGGAAATTCAACTCTCTGTATCTCTTCAATTTGAAAATGCAAAATTCAGTTTCAGTTCAGCATGGTACAACCATTACGTCATCTATCCGAAAGCTCAACTTTCAAGCAAATCTAATTATTCAGTCCCTGGTCTTCAGACAACATGGAAATGGTGCTAACTCAGCTCATGCCTCTCAGGTGAGGAGTATCACTACGGATTGTAATGGAGTTTTCATAAACATGAGGAGGATTTCTGTTAATCTGCGCTTGATTACTCTTCCTCACAGACGTGGGTGATGTAATGGTCATGCCACACTAAACTGAAATTGAATTGTAAAAACTCCATCTGAATTATGCAAACTGAAACTGAACTTTGTATTTTTGAATTCAAGGAATACAGAGTGTTGAATTTTCAAGTAGGTAAAATACAATTTCAAAGCAACCAAATTCAATTTTAAATTCAATCTCAGATCATGCTTTTCAAATTTAATAATTCGAATTAAGTTCCTAGTGGCACAAATCTCAGCCAATCAACACTTCTCTTTCTTTTAATATTTTGAGAAAAGACATTTTCAGGACTTTTCAGCTGAATGCAAGTCAAATGAGACGGTTTTTACTAAAAACGAGACTTAGATACTTGCTTAGATTTCAGTTTTTGCAGTGTAGATGTGTAGGCTGAATGGACAGAATGCTAACACCGCTCTTCACAAGTTTCACCACAAACCACTTGTTACGGCTCCTGCTGTATTGGCTGTTGAGTGCGTGTCTGTGTGTGCACAGTGTGTGTGTGTGTGTGTGTGTGTGTGTGTGTGTGTGTGTGTGTGTGTGTGTGTGTGTGTGTGTGTGTGTGTATTTGTTTGCCCCCTCTTTCCAGGCTGACAGGCCAAGCAGTAATTGGAGTGTATGGCGCTTGCCAATCAGGAGCGTCGATTGGGTGGCACAATCTCAAAAGGCCATCTGGAGCTTCAGTCTAAGGCGACCTGTTCTGCCGTGACCTGTCACCTGAACCCTGTCTGCACTCAGCTCCTCGATTAGACCTAAAATGCATTGTCTGTGATAGATCTGCTTTGTGTTTGGAGTATTTAGTTTCCTCTTGATCTGTTGTTAGTAAACATGGTTTTGAGTTTTGTGAAATATTTGTTGTACCCTTAGGTACTTTTATTTTCATTAAATACTTCCTTTATCTTAACACTTGGTTTTATGTTACTTCCTTTTACCCCTGTTAAGAGCTATGGTTGTAACACCTCTGTTAGTGATTCCCCTCAAAGTGACTCACCTCATTGGACGGAGTCACAGATTTTGTTAGATAATTGTTTTTCTTTTACCTCTATTACTCTTATTGCTGCCAAATCCTTTCATTATTTTTACAAATTATCCAAAAGGTGGGGTAACTGGAGTCCATCACAAGCTGAAAAAAAACCTCTCAAACATCATTATTGGAAAAAAAAAAGAGATGTTAAGTTCATGTTAACACCAGCGCTTCCAGCTGTCACAAGCCTGCAAGTAGCGAATATGTGCACATAGGCATTAGCAGATATAGTTATCTTCTTTTCATCATAAAGGCACCATAAAAGTGTTTTTATTTTGCACCAAACAAGTTTTGAATGTTGAGGCATGAGAGACTCAATATAGGGCTGTATGTTTCTCTGTGTGGGTGGAGAGTGGGTTTGTTGATGCAGTGTATTGAATCTAAGTTCAGTGCTGATTGTGTTCAAAAATAAATAAAAAAACAGCTCTCATGATACTAAATGCTGCAGAAGCAGGCCGTTATTATTCAAAAATGTGGTGCTATGTCTGCAGAGAAAATTCTCAACCATCCGTCAACTTTTGAGACATTTCATCAAACTTTTCACTGAGTCACTGCCCTGAGGCTATTTGCCTTCACTGACATGTCAAGATTCAGTTTAAATCCATCATCGTCTCCGACAGAGTGACAGTGGAACAGTGTAAAACGGGGAATCACATTTATGAGCTAAAAATAGCAAAAGAACATCACACTCCAAAAATAAAAGTTCAGGATTTGTTAGAAAACACTGAACAGGTGAAGATGAGCTCTGTTATTTACAAGTGATTGTCAAGTGAAGAGCAGGAAAAGCTCTAAACATCCTCCTCTCAAACTCTCAACAACTCGCTCCACACCTTTTCAGCTCAACTTCAACGTCAGGACATAACTTGACAGCTCCTCTTCGCAACAAATCAGTGCGGCCTGCAGGTGATGGAGCTGGATGTTCAGAATACAAAAAAAAAAAAAAAAAAAAAAAAAAACAGACAGCAGGAAGCCTCTAAATAACTTAGACCTTATCTGAATGGGACAAAAATGGAGCAAGGTAAAAATAAAGTTGATATTTTCTCCTTTTGTGATGCAAAACAGACTTCTTTACCCCAAACAAATAAACAAGAGTAACCGTACTATTTGATGATTATGCAAAAGAACACAGACCTGATGTTATGTAACATTTAGCAGCCTTGTTGTTTTATAATTTGTCTGCAGCTCAATTTAAGGAACTCATTATAAAAATGAACTATCACTGACTCCCAGGAAACATATCTCGCAAAATACAATCAACAAATATTTCACATGGAAACTTTGATTAAGTTGGCTCATTGTGTCCCTGCCTGCCCCCCAGGCAGTATTTAACACATGGAGAGACATACAATGTGACATATGGAGTAACAATCCTGGACGTTCAGACTAAATTTGTGCAAATTTTCAGACCTCTACATGTTCATACGTTATAGAAATCCTTGAATCTGTCTGTAAACTGATCATAACACACCAGATCTTCACCAGACTTGGTGAATTGAGACATCACATAAGGATCTTCTAATTGGTTTGTTACACTTTTGAGGGGCAGGGATTGAAACACCAAGGCATACCCATAGCTCCACCCTCTGAGAAGCCTCCTGTCATGTCTGTCAAGTTTCTGTTGTTTAGCACATTTTGAGTCATGTTTGGTTTCCTGTTTTATTTTGAAATCATTTACTCTTGTCTCTGTCTTTTAGATTTGTTCCTGTCTGCCCTGCCCTGTCTGTCACACCTGATTCCTGATTGTCTTCCCCAGCTGTGTGTCATCACCCCTCATTACCTCTTGTATTTAACCTCATGTGTCTCACTGTCTCGTTGCCAGTTCGTCGTACCTTACAGTCTTCGTTCCAGCCTTTTTTCACAGTCTTGTCTTGTCTAGTCTTGCCATTCATGAACCTTGCTCTTGTTTTTGGATTTTGCTCTTTGCCTCACGTCTCCTGGATACCTTTGCCTTGTTTTTGGATTGTTACCTGTGTACCGAACTCTGCCTGTCTGACTGCCTGATCCCGTGTACCGAACCCTGCCTGGCTGACTACCTGCTTTGTGTTTTTGAACCTGGTCTGTTAAATAAACCCTTTGTGATTTTACGGATCTTGCTTCTGAGTTTGCAATTGTGTCCTCCTCTGGTTCTGGGTTCATGACAGAACGAACTGGCCAGTTATGGACGCAGCGAACTCGGATCCGGTTAGCCAAGCTCTTCGTGCTCAGGGCCAGCGTCTTGCTCAGCATGAGGAGCAGTTAGCGGTCCTGTGCTCCAGCCTGAGAGACCTGGCTGAACGCCAGGACTCCATGGTGACTACGCTTGGTTCATGGGTTACCTTGCTTCAGGAGAAGCTGGATCAGCGCGCTTCTGTTCCTCCCAGTACCTCCTCCTCGCCTCTGGGGGAGGTGTCGGACTTTCCTGCGCTGTCAGGTCCATCAGGAGCTTGCTGTCAGCTTTCTCGGTCTGAACTTTTTTCTGGAGAGTCGGGTGACATCAAGCCCTTCATTACGCAGTCTGAAAGTGCGAATCAGGAATTAGAAAGAGAACTTTGCATCAAACCCTCGCAGAACCTTGATTCATGGACTGACTCTGGTTCCTCTGTTCCGTCCGCACTGGCCTTGGTCCAGCGCTGCCGGAGAACCTGGAAGCAGGCTCGCCAGGTCCTCCCCAAGTCATCGTCGGTCTACAAGGTAGCTGCGGTTAAGAAGAGGTCTGCTGCCCCCAAGTACGGCTCAGGTCAGAGGATCTGGCCGTCCACCCGGAACCTGCCACTCCGGGTGGAGTCCAGGAAATTGGCTCCCAGGTTTGTTGGTCCGTTTCCTATCTCGAAGGTGGTAAATCCTGCAGCGGTCCAGTTAATGCTACTAAGGTCAATGCGGAGCCACACCACCTTTCACGTCAGCCATACCACTTTTCACGTTGGCCATGTCAATCCGGTCAAGACCGGTGTTTTGCGCCCTCCAGCCAAGCCCCCTCCACCCCCCCGGTTCGTGGACGGTGATCCGGTCTTCACATTGAAGAAACTCCTGTCTGCACGTCGTCGGGGCCGGGGGATCCAGTACCTGGTGGACTGGAAGGGGTACGGTCCAGAGGAGCGCTCCTGGATTCCGTCCCGTTTCGTCCTGGACCCCTCACTCATTCAAGACTTTCTTGCCTCGAATCTTGGTGCTCTTGGGCCGTCAGGAGCCGGCCCTTGAGGGGGGGGTACTGTCATGTCTGTCAAGTTTCTGTTGTTTAGCACATTTTGAGTCATGTTTGGTTTCCTGTTTTATTTTGAAATCACTTACTCTTGTCTCTGTCTTTTAGATTTGTTCCTGTCTGCCCTGCCCTGTCTGTCACACCTGATTCCTGATTGTCTTCCCCAGCTGTGTGTCATCACCCCTCATTACCTCTTGTATTTAACCTCATGTGTCTCACTGTCTCGTTGCCAGTTCGTCGTACCTTACAGTCTTCGTTCCAGCCTTTTTTCACAGTCTTGTCTTGTCTAGTCTTGCCATTCATGAACCTTGCTCTTGTTTTTGGATTTTGCTCTTTGCCTCACGTCTCCTGGATACCTTTGCCTTGTTTTTGGATTGTTACCTGTGTACCGAACCCTGCCTGTCTGACTGCCTGATCCCGTGTACCGAACCCTGCCTGGCTGACTACCTGCTTTGTGTTTTTGAACCTGGTCTGTTAAATAAACCCTTTGTGATTTTACGGATCTTGCTTCTGAGTTTGCAATTGTGTCCTCCTCTGGTTCTGGGTTCATGACACCTCCAGAGGGCTGGCCAAACTGAGGGAAGGAGGTTAGTTGAGTGTGGAGCCTTACAAAGACAGCAACTAAAACAAAACTTTAAGATAGAGGCTAAGATGAGGGTTTTATAAAATACCCATGGGCTTGTTCTGGCAAATTTCATGTCTACCATGCAGTATTCTAAATTGTTAGATGATAAAAATATTAAAAGATTACTTATTATCAGTTTTTTTTTTTGCGTTTTCACGACTGTGCTTTAAATTGTTTCTAAAATTGTATTTACGAATTCTAGAAAGCATCTTTGAGTATCTGAAAAAGCACTCAACAAATACAACCCCAACTGACGCAGGAACCCAATTTCAGGGCTGCAGCTTTGCATGTGTACATGTGTCATGACTTTAAATAACTCTGCACCAGTGTGTGATAAATGTTGTGATATGATAAATAAAACACTATAAAAGTGTCACACTGTGCTGACATTATCAATAATTTATTTTGTCAACTGCTCTCTCTCTCTCTCTCTCTCTCTCTCTCTCTCTGTATGTGTGTGTTTGTGTGCATCTGATGCTGTGTATAATGTAGTAATCCCCAGCTGAGCACTCCTGATGTTCAGGTCTGAGCAGCAGCAGTGGCAGCGGCAGTGAAAAGCCTCTGCAGCAGACTGAATACGGTACATTCACACAGTTTAAGAAGGCTAAGCTCTGCTGACACTGTGTGGGCTAACACCTCCATTTTAAACACAGCAGCAACGTCAGGTCCTCCAGACGTACAGAGAAACACATTCACTGTACTCCAATGCATGCTCCTAGCGGAACATCGACAGGGAAATAAAATGACTCTCTTTTCAGCTGCTCATCTTAAAAAATACAAAAAGACTGCACACGCTCAGTCAGACCTCATGCTGTTAAATCTGTTTGATTGTTGTGTCTCTGACCATCTGTGTGTCCTCCTAAGCTCACAAAAATCTCCTACTGCAAATACACATAAAAAAAACCCTCAGCGAATCAGACTTAAACAACAGAATATGAAACTATTGACTCTTCATATTCTCGCAGACTTAAAAGGAGCTCTCTGTCCTTTAGAGAGTTATGCTGAACGGCCTCTTGAGTACAACACTGCAGATA
Source organism: Labroides dimidiatus (assembly GCA_030710495.1). Lineage (NCBI taxonomy): Eukaryota > Metazoa > Chordata > Actinopteri > Labriformes > Labridae > Labroides > Labroides dimidiatus. The sequence continues at coordinate 12,664,888 of CM061143.1, read as the reverse complement.
TTACAGCTGCTCACACAGAAGAGCTGATCAAACACTTAATGTGCATTTATTGCTCATTAAGCTGAAGAAGCCACTGGCTGTGAGCAAAGCTGAATCTGCTCTGTCTGGCTGCAGAGAAGGCAAACAATTTCCATCCGATCTAAATCGATGATCAAGTTAACTACCATATGAATACACACACAGACGTTCAAATACTTGACGTAATGGCTGAACAGAAACAACAAAGACATTTTGTGGACAATCTTGATGCTCCAAATCCATCTCCACTTGTGTGTGCAAACATTTTTTTTTGTCACATTTCCTTTCCATGTCAGTGACTGTATTGCTCTTTCGCTGCAATTGACAGGAAATGAGAACTTGGAATATGTAAATATGAAATAGAATAGAATAGAATAGAATAGAATAGAATAGAATAGAATAGAATAGAATAGAATGCACTTCATTAATCCCCAAAGAGAAATTAAGGGGGCTGGTAGATGAAATGATTAAAATCACATGAAACAAACAAAAAAAAAGAAAAAAAGAAAATGAAATAAAGTCTGTTGAGGTCCATGCTGCTCTCATCTGTTTCCAGCAGCACATTGCACTCACTGCATTCAAAGCAGCCCCTCAGAGCCTCACCAGCCTCAGGCGTCCATCTCCTGACTGTGAGGGTAGTTGTAGGCTGTCTCAGTACACGGGGTCCGACACAGGTCTGCAGGCCGCAATCATAGCTCTGTAGGCATCCCTGACACTTGCATACAGCTGATCAAGTGTTCCATTCTCTCTGGTTGGACAATCGACAAACTATCGATCAGGTGGGTGGAGAGGGTATTATGAGAGCCTCAGGATGTCCAATCTGTATCCTGGCAACAGTTTCATGGATGACATCACATGGAACTTCAGCAGTTGCTTTGAGTGGACTGGACACAAAGATTTTTATTATGACTGAACTCTCTTGGAAGGTAGTATGGTCTCACACCAACTGCCAATTGTTCAACATCTAGGAGACGCATCTTCTCTTCGACGGCAATATGAGCAGGATCACACCATCCCTGATTTACAAATAAAACCAGACCCCCACCTTCTATCCTGTCACCAGCTTTAGCATCTCTTTGAGAACATATGAGAGTCAAGACAGGAAGATCCATACAGGAGTCAGAGATGTTTTGATTCAACCAGGTTTCATTAAAGCACATGAGGCTGTACTCATGGTATACTTTCCGGGTCTTCACCAATATTTCCAGCTCATCACTTTTGTAGGGCAGAGAGTTGATATTCCCTCTGATGACTGATGGAAGAAAGGGCTTATATTTCCATCTCTTTGCCTTTGCATCTGCATGGCATTCCCAGAAATGCTTCTTCATCTCAGCTGGAAGTGAGTGATATCCTCTAGATTTGCTCCATTGCAATGCAAGACACTCTTCTCCTGAATAAACTATATATGTTGATATTTTTTTGATTGTATCAGATCGTATTGGATTGTATCTTATCAGATCAGATTGGGTCGGATCGATCGAATAGGATAGGATCGGATAGGAAAGGATGAGATAAGATAAGATAAGATAAGATAAGATAAGATAAGATAAGATAAGATTAGATTAGATTAGATTAGATTCGAAAGTACTTTATGCAATCAATAGTTTTAGAAAAATAATTCAACATGCAGAAAGAAAAAATAGACTACCTTCTCCACCTTTGTATCTACTCTTTATCCACTGTGTTTGTAGACTGCAGAAGGACTCCTGATTTGTCCAGAAGTTGCTTATATTCGGACAGGGCAAGCACAAGAACAGCCTTCGTAGACGCTGCCATCTTGTTTTCTGACTTGTGTAACTGGAACGCTGCCAACATGGAGATGACGTCATTCCCACTTCCCTGTTTCCAGTTCTGATGTAACTGGAATGCACCATTAGACTTTAAAAAAAGCATCATATCCCCTCTTTAAGCTTTGCAAACTCAGAAATAGTTGTATCGGGCGATTGTGTCAGAAAGCTGTAAGTATCACAGACAGTTTTTCACTTCTGGTCTTCAGTTGGATAATTTCTCAAAGAAAAGAGAGGTCAGCGGAGAGACTGATTCAGACTGACAACTTTGTCATTACAGCTTCTCCTCTCTTGTAACCCTCAGGCCCTTAAGCAAACTTTTGACCTCTGATATATTGAGTTTTTGGCGAGTTACAGTGTTCTATTAGAGTTTCAGCCTTAAGTGACAAGTTTCCACACTGTTTTTCTCACCTCAGGTTGAGGAAAAAAGGGATGTGTCATAGCTAATGATACAAAACCTCAGAAATGAAATCAGATGTGAGAAACATTGCCAAAGTTGTCTTATCATGATGTAACCAAAGAGCCCATCTTTGTTGTCTTCAAAGAGACTCAAATTAATCTGGCCCATGTTTCATCAAAATGTAATAAAGGACCTCACATGTGACTCTGAGAGTTGGGAAAAAAAAAACCCTCTTTCCATGATATAAGTGAGCATGCAGAGTCAGGACCCTGAGGTGGCTGCTCGCCAAATTAAAATCCGCCCCCTTTTTTCTGCTCAAGTTCATTTCACAAATTATTAAAACGTTGGCAGCGTGGAGCTGTGTGAGCTGTGTTAGCACGCGCACATGTTTGTGTGTGTGTGTGTGTGTGTGTGTGTGTGTGTGTGTGTGTGTCGTGTAAGACAGAGAGATGTATGGACGAAGAGAGAAGAGCTCAGGGCCAATGTGTGTTTGTTCTCAGTTAGCGTGGACAAACTCCACCTGGAGCCATTGGTACCTATCCAAGTTTGAAATAAGAGAACATAACCTGAAAAAACTCAGGGCTGCTGAGAAGCAGAGTCCAGTTTTATTTCACAGCCAGCTCTTGCGTTCCCTCTAAACACAGGAGCTGGTTCTCAAAAGTTAAAACTACAGAGGCTCAGAGTATGAACTGGATCATCAAGTTGGTAATTTGAAAAAAAGCTTTACGTGCATTGGCCCAAAAGTTTGAAGCCTGGGATGAGGATGAAAGGCTTTTTGCTAACAAAATTGAAGGAACATCAAACGATTTTTCTCTTTGAAAAGTTAAAAGTAACTCGATAACTTCAACAGCAGAAATTTTGTTCAGTTAAATAAAAATATACAAAAATCTGTAACTTGTTCAGCATCCAGTTCATTTATTCATGAAGTCAAAGAGTTCATCATCTTGCTTTTGTATTACACTTACAATCTCCATCACCATGATCTGTGGTTAAAGCAAGGTTTACAATGCCTCAACTTAAAGCTGGTCACTTATTTTTGTTAACTTAACGCTACATTTTGACGAAAAGTCTGATCATCTGCTAACTTTAAATAAAAGTGCAAGAAGTCCAGGTGTTGAGATGGGCCTTCAGCCTCTTGATAAACAAGTACAATGACCTGTCCCTTAAGACAGTGGTGTACTGCAGAGTTTCAGATGATCTTCAACAAGCACAGTGCTACCCAAAGCATGCACACCCACTGCAATGTGCATTACTACGGCAAATGCAGCATCACTATCAGGTCTTCCATTATGTCACTCAGAAACCAGATTGCACACCGAGACCACACGACACATAGTTGACCAGATGCTCACAAAACTTCAACAGATTAAAGTGATAAATTACCAGCCCATTGCCATCAGTTCAATGACAAAATTAAGCATTCAAGTTAAACCTGTCAACAACAGCTATTCACATCAGAATAACACAATGAGGTGTAGTTGATAGTAAGCTCCCACAAACACAAGCATCATCAATCTCTGTCAATGTGCAGCATTACACTGGGAAACAGGATCACCTGCCCAAACTCCAGCAAAACCAGTCAGGCTTGACCATAACAAAAAACATCACTGCTTTAAGTATTCACAAAGTGAATGAAGTACCAAAAAATTCAACCCATGCAGTAAGAAATAGGGCTATTCAGGTTAAGTTCCAAATTATTATTTTTTTTGGTCCATCTCTGTGTGCCAGGACATGAGAACGAGAATCTGCCCAACTGTTGTGTTGTCCATCAGATGACTTCTTAACATCATCACCACTCTGGACAGAGAAGTCATGATGAGCTCAATCTACGCATGACTAAAGAACCTGATTGAATCTGGATCAGGTAGGTTCTATTCAAGCCAATGTGTCCACTCACACTGGATCTGCTCTGTTGTGTTCCAGCTACATCCAAGCCTTCTATTTTTGCCGACTTTCAAAATAAAATAAAACAAACCAGACGGTATTTATTTTGAATACAATCCCACGATGCCATTGTGGTGGGCTTTCTGCTTTTCACCTATAAAGCTTTAATCGACATGCCAAACCAATGTTACTTATTCCATCCTATCTGAAGAATGAGGGGGTGCCAGACTCCCTCAGCCTGTTTAATGGTCATGTCAGTGTCACAGCAAGACACCAGAGCTAAGAAATAAAATAATAGTACATTTTAATTTATGTCAATGTGTTAACTTCCTCTGGCTTCGCTGTGTTTCAGATCCAGCAGGTTGGAACCCTCCAGAGAGGATACACAAGACTTATTATTGCCGATGTCAAAGTACAACACATTAATCAGCACAGAACAGAAGGACAGAAGGTTGCGTCTGACATCAAATCATCCAGTTGAGGGAGGATGGCACGCAATCAGACAGATTGGAGTCCTGGATCAAAGGGGTCTGCTGTGTTTTTGCAACCAGCCTCAAATGGACACTGGAGAAACTGCAGAATTTTAGCAGAACAAAGGCTCCTACTTGGTTTGTCATCTCAGTTTTTCATCCTATTCACACAAAATAAAGTCTTGCAAAGTTTCATAGTGATATTGTTAGTTTTGCACATACTTGTATCCAAGTTTTTCAAGAATTACCCAAAATTTAGTCAAGATATTGTTTCAGAAAGTCTGGAGAATCACTGAAACCATGAGGACAAATACTCGCATGACCATGTTTGCAATGAAGGAGCTTGATATCTGTCTTAATGGATGAAGCCATCCGTGTCTATAGCTTCTACATAACTCATAATTTGGTCTCAGTGAGATCTGACCCTCCATAACAATCACACCATAAAGAAAGCTCTGCAGCCATTAGCTGTTATCCTCCTCTTGTTATCCTCACTAATACAGTAATTGCCGAAACAGAAGCTTTTAAGTGAATCTTTCGGATGCTCTGTGCTGTAACAGAAATACATCTTCTTAAGAGGCCCGAGGAGAGAATTAATCCGAGCTGTGACAAATGAAATGAACCAGGAACAGGGAGGCAGCGTCCTTCAGGCAAACAGGGGCATCAAACCTTAAATTACAACATGAGACGTGTCACTGACGAGCTGCAGAGAGGAGTGGAGGAGAAATCTGCATGTTTTCAATATTCATCAAGGAACAAACCCATTCTTAGTGTCTGAGACACCTTACTTAAAGCATGATTTCTTTCACGAGGAGTTAACTGCTTCTGATCTGATATAAACTCAGTTTCACAAACACAAGGAGTCCTGTAAGAACTGAAGTGTTGAAAGTGCTGCAGACGCGTCGCATGAACTCACAGATGAGTTGCAGCTTACAGATGAAATCCCCTCGAATCCGAGGGCAAGCAGAGAGAAGATGTAATGCTCGGGCCGCTTTATTAGAGTCATAACTTAAATACAACTCAACAAGCACACAAGATTCCCTCTGGGCACTGCTTCACATAGCACGGCTGTGTGATCCTTCTGCATCTCAATGAATGAATGAATGAATGATTGAGAACAACAGTGACAGTGACGGGTTGGGGGTGCAACGCCTGTTACAGATAGTAAAGGAAAACACAAAAGAAGTACTTGAGGCTAAAAACTTTCATGTTTTTGCATCACAAAAGACGTAAATAACTAAATTATTACTTTTTTGTAAATGGATTTTAACCTAGTCTCCTTTTAACTGCTAGCCTTATTAAACAAAGTAACCACATATCTTGCTCCTGTATTACCAGTCTGAAGTTTTCTATTTCAGTGGGAGATATGCGGTGTGCTGCAGAGATCTGTCTTGGGGCCTCTTGTTTTCTCTCTTTTGCCACCCTTGGGAAAGATCATTAATAGATTTGACATCCCTTATCCCCTGTATGTGGATGACATACAACTGTATTTCTCTTCTAAACCCAACGATTGTTGCACTTTTTGCTTCTCAGAGGTTTGAAATGATTTGCTGTCTATTTGGTGCTTAAAGTATGGTAAAAAAAAAAATATGTCTTTGACTCACTATATGCAGCACATGTCATTTCAGTGGTTTCAATGCTATATTAAAGTTGTTGCTGTTACCTTTTGTGTTAATAGAGGCTAATATGCTTTATTTAGGCTTTAATCCCCTTTTTCTCCCTTATTTCAACCTCTGTCTGAAACACTACATTTTATATCAGCAATTCTCATGACGATCTCTTGAGAAAATCTTGTAAAGATCATGTGAGGAATCTGACAAAGACTCTCCCTCTGGAAAGAGACTTGTGAATTAAAAAAGAAACATGGCAGGCGACAGGCAGGGCACCACGGACTTGTAGCTTCATGCTGCTAGCTGCTCAGCTACCTCCATGTGAGAATCCACAGAGTGCAATCTCATCTGTCCTTGTGGTTTCTCTCGAACAGTCAGTTTTCTGGCTGTTAATATTTATAACTTAAAATTGATGCAGCTACAACATGCCTCAGAGCAATAAAGTCACTCCTGACATCCTTCACACTGCTGGAAAACCTGTCAAGAACCAGGCAGACTTTTGTCAGGACAGGGGATCTGTGTCGTGTTGTGTTTGCTCTGCTCACTGACCTTTGCACCAAAAACCTTGACAGCATTCACTTTGAGCCACATCATTGTTCTTTTTCTTTAAGTGATGTGCTCCTGGTGACTTCCAACCCAGGCTGCATATAATAAACTCCTTAAACTCCAGTGTTCATCATCCAAATGTTCAGTCTGTCAGCAAGCCCCCGAGGCTGAGCGCAGAGCATCTTAATGTAGTGAAAGCATTAGACTCCGACACACCCAGACTGTAGAAGTGACACGCTGATGCTCCCTGTGGAACACATTAACACCAAGGTTAGACAAGGCGAGAGTGAACAAGACGCCGTGGAGATGCTTGCAAAATGTATGCAACGGTGATTAGCCTGAGGCTCCACTGTCTGTACACTTGCTTTCACAGCTAATGAAATAAATATAACTCCACTGAGAGGTAAGAATAAAGTTATGTCTCCACTTCCCTCGCAGAAACACATCTCCTGATTCACCTGTAGAGAAAACTCCACACTCAGACCTTAATGAGATGCTTCTTCAAGCCTCAAGGGTGCAAAATACTTCTTCCTCTCTCCTCTTTCAATTAGTCAGTGCCTCCCCTTCCAAGTTGTCACTCAGCTTAATGAAGTGTCATCTCACCTGAGCTGGAACTGAACTTAACATCAATTTCGAGACACTTGGCTTCCTTCTCCATCACTGTCACACTGAATTTCAAAAGGGGTGGCGCTGGATTGATTGTGGTGTTGTGAAGAGAAAGTGAAGGTAGTTTCTTGACCTTCAATTCAGAGGTATTGACATGAAATCATCCTGGAACAAGAGGCGATGACGTGGATCTGACACGTTGAAGGTGTACAGGGAGTATCGACTGAAACAATGCAGTTGTCAGTTAGGAGGAAGCCTTTTGAACAGACTTGACTTTAATCAATCACAGCTCAGTCTTGGAGTTCCTTGATAATGACTTGCATTGATTTGGTGTTTGGAAGGAAAAAAAACATGATGTTATTGTGTCAAGACAACAAAGACACAGCAGATTTTTTTTTTCAGATTTGCACATATTTTGAACATTTTTGCATTTTTCCATCTTGGTAATTTGAGATGAATATAAGATGCATCATTACTGGCTACCTAGCTTTTTTGTTTAGCTTGCACCATATAAAGCAGTAGGTTACAGAATGCAATGAAAAGCAATATTTTAACAATATTTTGAATCTTCATGCCAGCATATTAATTTCTGTGTAAAGTTATCAGCTCTGACTCTGAATGAAAACTTAAAAGTGTTAGCCTGAAAATAATTTTTGGTTAAGTGAACAAAAAAATGTTCTGTTGGGTTGCAAACTACTACAAAGTAGTTATCTCAAATACACATATTGAGTTTGCTGTGTAAGGTTGGCCTCATTTCATAAGTTAGGTTGGCAAAACTTAAAATTATAAATTTGAGGCTTTAAATAATTCTTTGAGTATTCTTCAGCAAAGAACAGGGTCTCCAACTCAACTCTACAGGGGTTTTCACACGTCACTTTCCAACATATGCCACCATCCCCCCTGTTCTCCTGTCCTGTGTGGATTTTATCACCATAAAGGAAAATAAGTTTGTTTGATTTTATACTGAAACTAAAGTTGATCGATTGATCATGAGTTGATTAGTTTGTGGGTTGTGAATTGGTGGGGCAGCTTTGGCTCAGTGGTAGAGTCATTGTCTCCCATTTGGAAGGTCAGGGTTTGAATCCTGCTCCTGGAGTCACCTGAGAACACTCACATGTGAATGTGTTAGCTGAAACTGATGGTCCCATACACTGAAAAAAATGTTTTGTTGAATGAACATAATTTTATTATGTCAAGTGGTTGCACGAAATAATTTTATCTGGAGCTAGATATTTTTATTATGTTGACTGAACTAATAATTTTTAAGTAAATTCAAATAAATTATATTATGTAACTCCTCAACTATTTTGAGTAGATTTTACTCAAATTTCCTTTGTAAATCCATTTAAACCCACTTTAAATGTACTTAAATGAATTAAGTATGCTTTTTAAATTTTTTTGTGCACTTTCAAATCAATTACATTTTTAAAATACTATCTATTTTTATTAAGTTGATTCTAATGAAATATTTTTAGCTATCATACATCACACAGAACCACAAAATGTGTTTAGACAACCAACTTTAATATGGTACAAATATATAACATCTCACATCAGAGCAGTGTAATGACCCAAGAATATTTTTCTAGCATGAAAAACTGTAAAATACTCAGTGCATAGATAGCAACACTGTTAACTTTAACAGATACATTAATATGTTTGCAAAAGAAAAAAAATGTGTTGCTCTGATTGTGTAAACAACCATTAATAAAGAATAAACTGACACGTTATGTGAAGTCTTCTGATATAACGCTTACTCTCAACATGTACAATACTTCTCATAAGACAAGAACCTGTGAAATGCAAAGTGCATAAACAACAATACTTGTTTTAGCTTTTAACCCTTACATTTTAAAAGCCTCTACTAAAGAGATCAAACAAAAGAAAGCAGAAACCCGCTAATCAGATACTGTCAACCATAACCATAAGGATGGAATGAACAATATAAACTCTGACACTTTTGTGTAGTGTCCTGATCAGAGACTAGGCAGCAGAATAGTTCTATCCCTGTTACATGTAAAGTGATAGTTAGTAGAGCTTACTTTACAGCTTTTTTGCAAAAATATACCTATGCCTTCAATTGAGAACATTACCCAGAGAAAAAAAAAAAACTTTCAGCAACATTCAAAACCCAAACCAGACACAGTGGGCCACATCTGGAAAACAAAACACAGGTTGCCTGACTCTGAAATGACAATATTATCGAAAGCAATGTTTCACTGAGGCAATTGAACAAGTGCAAGTGATGCTGCTTTTGAGATCACATTGACCACTCATTCCACAATTCACAAAAACACCGAACAAAACAACTGTGGTCGAAGAATTTCTACAGTCCGACACCGATTTTGTTCTTTAATCCAAGGACTTTGGGGGAAAGCTTTTCCCCATCCATTCCCATGAGTACTTTTTGAATGAATTCGTAATAGTGTCTCAGTTCCTTGGGGTAGGCCAGGTTCAATGTGTAGATCACTCCAAGCATCACTGCGCAAGCCTGGGCTGCCGATCCAATGTTGTCCAGGATGATTGCTCCATCAACAGAAATTCCGATGTCATCATGATGTCCAGGATCTTCATTCTCCTTGCCGATGACGTAAATGCCCATGGTCCACTTCTGCATGTCTGTCAGGATGGCATTTCCTTCGATGTCCTGCATATTTTAAGTAAATAGGAGAAAAGGGAAACATTAGAATGCTTTACCACAAATAAACATTATTTTTTTAAAATACATTGTACATCTGCACGACAGACATTTTCAGATTTCAATCAGGGCACTGTTTGATTGTGCATCAAATGTTTTATGGGCACTGTGTGTTCCAAGGTGTGCTTTTGTGCTTCGACTCTATGCCTGGCTCTATCATATAAGCAACAGGAACAAAACATTTTACTATACTGACTTGGAAAGGTAAAGCAGCACAAGAAACATCACTACATGTCAAAGATTCTATAATGGTGCACTGTAACAGCAAATTATTCTTCAAACACAACAGAGACACCTCTGCTGTACACTGAAGAGACCCAGTGGGGAGCCAAAACTACAGGACAAACAACTTCAGAATCTTAAATACGAGTTACAATCAGAACATTAAACTTACCTTATACTCATGAATCAGATGTCCATCATCCTCACCAAGGTAGAGGCAAAGTGCTCTAAGGACTGCTGCCCTTTTTGAATGAACATCACTTGTAGCCTGTGTGAAGAGATTCCACTGATTGAAAAAATTTCCAGGCACTAAAGTAATTACAAAAGTATTTGAACTTAACCCACGGTTATACTATAACTAACCTTATTCCTTTGATTACAAAATAATTGTGGTGTGGTTACAATATGTGACATGTATGAATGTATAGGATGAAAGCGCTGTGCTAAGCATGGTCAAAAATCTTGCTCAGTGCAGGTGGTGTACATGAACTGTCCCACCAGAGAAAACAGGGCTGGTTTTGCTACCATAACATGTAAACATGTAAAATATTTCTTTGGAAATGTGTCTTAAATTAATGATCCAGGCTTTACTGAAACAGAATATATTAAAGCACACATATAGACAACAATGAATGAACAGTTACCTCTTGTAAGATCTGCAGATGTTTGGCTAGTTTCTGGCCAGTGACACCTCCCTTTTTCTGGAAAACTGATGTCAGCTGAGGCTGAAGACTGTCCAACCGTGCCATGAAGGTCGTCTCGAGTGGATGTGTTGTAATTCGCTGAAATTCAGCATTTATCTGTTGCACATAAAAAAAGTGGCAGAAGACAAAGAACACTGTGCTCAGTTATTTACGTAATGGTGATTCTTGTAATACACATAGTGAAATCATAACACATAGTGGAAATGCACAATGAAAAGAGGCACACTGGATGGAAGCAAACATGTATTTACCTCATTAACATGGAAAAGTGCAGGCCACCTCACTTTCATCTCTCCAGCACCTGGACTTCCATGCACCACTTCTTTTCTTCGGTAGGAGAAAGTTTTAGACATCTTCTCTCTTACATCTGATGCGCCGTTTCTTTGTCTGACATCAGTCAAAAGTTCAACTCGCAAGTTTTCCAGACTGTCATCTGTTTCGCCAGTGGGGTGTGAAGGACAATAGTTGACCTCTGCCTTTTTAGCTTTCTTTACATTTTTGGCTGGGAAGCATTCATCTCTTGATTTATTTTTCAATGCATTGATAGTCACTTCAGGACATCCAATGTTCCGCATCTTTGTCCGGTAATTAGCCATTTTGTATTTCAGGCTAATCATCCAGCTGTAGTATCCAGTGGCAGACAGATCTCGCAAACAAGGAAATTTTTTGATGAGCGCCCCTGCTACATCATCTATCTGGTAATTTTGTGGATATGCTGTATACTGGAAAATTTCTTCAGCCAGTTTGTCTAGGATGTCGGACTTCAGCCCTGGTGGAATCTTCAGACTTGTGCCAGTTTCTCTGAACATCTCATTTCCCCGCTGAAGCTGAACCTCCACATCGTATGGGAAGCGAGGAATGGTGAAGTCACGGGGCCATGCACGTGTTCTCAGCTCACTGTCTGAATGGGACAGAATGATGGTGGCGTCGGAGTCAGATGAAGACAATGAGGAAACACTCTGAGGTGTGTGAATGCTTGATGGGCTTGCAGATGATCCAGCAACGCTTGGAGAGTTCGACCTTGAAATGGGATTCATATCCAAACAATTTTGCATGTACACAAGCTTAATTGTTCCTCTGTCTTGAATGTCTTGCACTGATGTAATGTTCATGAACTCATTATTGAAGTCAGGATCCATGAATTGAATGCGAAAGTCTCTTTCAATTCCAAATGCATCACAAATTGTTTTGTGCAAGTCCATTAAAGTCTTTGGCTTTCCTGAGTGGAGATCAAGTCTTCTGTAGTCATCCTCTTCTACGATGACTCTCAGCTTCATGGGCTCTGCCATTCTTCAATCTAAATATGAAAGAGAAAAATAAACAAATATTAAAAAATGAATAAACAAAAGAACACATAAGCACAACATGATTTAGTGTGATCTGACCTTGTATATGTATGAATCTTTTAAGTGTCACCATTCGGCGGCCTCCAATCCTGTAATCTGCCAAGGGGTACTGGTCCACGAGGGCACCAAGTTGAATGAGGGAGACTTGAGAGGTTGGACACAACTCAAATGCCCTAAAATGCTCCATATACCAAGCACCAAACTCTTTGACAATGAAACTCAATTTTCCCTCCAAAACAACCATCTGGACAACTTCTGCAAAGTCTGGCAAGCCACCAGTAGAGCCACAAACAACAACCATGCCCTCTCTGTATGTCACTCCATTGACAGATGCAGTCTTAGTGAGCTGAATGTGTGCAATATCAGGGTATTTTAGTTTCAAAACTTTCTGTACATCCTGATGCAAAATGTCAACAGAGACAGTTGAGACAGCTGAGACAGTCAAGCTGCATTTTTTGGTTGTGTTTGACTCCAAGTAATATGCCATCATGAACTGATGTTTCACCGCCAGGGATAAGAGTATGTTTTTGAAGCAGCGTGTGTGACGAACGACCTGTTTAAAATAACTATGCTTTGCTTCAAATCTCATTGTCCACAGACAAACGAGTGGACCAAAAAATCGAATCATCTGTGGATAATGTTCGACGAAATGATGTTTTGGTAAAAGTTTTATACCTGGAAACACCTCTTGTAGCCTGCATCTGTGATCACAGATTCTTTCCTCAAGGAAAGCAAGTGATTGCGCAGTATGTACTGGTGCAACAACTAAATCCGCAATATCCCTCAGGTCCAAAATGACCTGCCAGGCTGGCTCATTTGAGGGCACTAACTGTCCAACCAAAAATGGGAGAAAACGCAAGAGACTCCAATTTTCGTGAGCGTTCCCTCCAATAGTTTTGTTCTGCATGAAGGCCTTTGGAATAGAATGTGGACGATTACTCTTGTCTGTCCATTTGTAAGGAAATTTCAAAATGGACTCATTGAGACTGTCCAGTGTGAAATATTTTTTGGACATTAAATGATTCAGACAATGTGCCAACTCAACTGGTACTATGCCTTCAAAGATGTCATGTGCAACATCTGGGGGGTAGCCAGTGCAAACGTTGAAATGAGAAAGATGTGCAGAGAGAACACACGGCCTTTTAACACCATAACATGGTTTCACATTGCCCTGTGCTGAACTAACATGTGTTTCATGTGTCTCTTTGCTTCTGAGAGTGAACGCATCTGAACTCACTTCTTTCTGCTGAATTTCAGACTTCTGGGCCAAACAAAAACGGCAAATGTATTCACCTACAAAATTCTCTGTCAATCCAGCAATTCCATGCGCTCCCAAGTTATCTGCTATAACACACTGTATTGTGCCCTTAACAAGATCACCAAGCTGTGCAATAAAAATACCATGACTTTCTAAAGTTACAAGATCCCTCAACAAGGGCTCTAGGACCTTTTCATAACCGTAATTCCTGACGTCTTCAGACCTGCACAGTAAAGCCAAATGAATGGAAGACAATGAGGAATGGGAACCAGGTGGTAAATTGCTGAGAGTCCAATAAACAGCACAGATTTTATGTTTTTTGCGAGATGTGCCGAGCGGATTACAAATCTCAAAATCATCCACGTACAAATTAAGTAACACTCTCAATTGGCCTCCTGATATAAAGCTGTTTTCTTTAAAGAACAAACCATCTCGGTAAGACCTGTATATCACTTCTGTTCCTTTTTCCTCTGATGTGAAACTACTGTCTAATACTTTATTAAGAATGTGACAGTCTGCGAAAAGCTGGTGCAGAACTTTTAATACTGGAACATATTGCAGTGTTCTTTTGCCTTTTTCATCCAATATATATTCTATGGGCTCTACAACTTTGAAATTGTCCTTGTAGTATTTTTTGCGCTTAAACGATGTTGCCAAGGGACAGCCTTTACCAATTGACTTGCATATGGGATTAGATACACAGAGAGTGGATGCAAGTTCTTTAATGAAAGTTTGATCAACTTGCAGGCTGTAACTACTGAGCGAGTCTTGTATCACATCTGTTGTACTACACAGAGATGCTGTACTCAACAAGTACAGAAGTTCTTCCAGCAATTCATCAATTGCTGCACTTGGCACATGAAAAATATTTTCTAGTTTTAATAATAATGCTGCAAGTTTTTGTTCAATTATATCTTTCTGATCCTTTGTTGTATTCAAATCAACATCAGACTGGATGTTGTCACAGCATTCCTCATTGTCGGAACCACCAGGCTCTGCAGTTTCAGTCACAGAAAGTCCATGGACTACACCATCCTTAAAATCTACGAATGAATGCAAGCTGTGCTTCCGACTTTTGTGAGACTTGAATGTACTATATACATTGGTTTTGTATTCACAGCCTTTAAACATACAACTGACTGTCTCATTGTTTTTTAGATGATGGTTTACATGTACAAAATAATCACGCTCAGTTCCAAGTTCACTAAAGCCACACAGTTGGCAGGAAAATGTAAATTTGTCAGAGTGCTTTAAGACATTGCTATGACTCCTTGACAGGTGTGTCAAAAGTGAATTCCAAGTCTTAAAGATGCATGGACAATCTGGATGTATACACTTAATATGATGGCCACGCCCAAAATGACTATGTCTTTCTCTGTAATGTTTAAGAAGTTCTGAGCGTCTAGACACTTCAGCACCACAGTCTTTACATTGCCACATAAACTAGACAAACAAATACAGAAAAGTGGAGAAGAAAAAAAGACAGCTAATCAAACATTACTTTAAATGTTTTACAGTCACCGCATCACCAAAAACCTTACATCCAGAGAAAAAAATACTTTGTAAGTTTGTAACTTGTACCTTGAAAATACTTAATGTGAGGGAATGTAATATTAAAATCCTTTTTCCCAAAAGAGAGTAAGGCCATTCAAACATGCTAATATGGTGTTACTGTCCCATAGGAAAACCAATGACATAGAGTCATACAGTCCAGGCAAAACCACTACATGTGTATGGGAAATCATGAGTACACCTTATTGGCAACCTGCTGATGATTTTATGAACACTTTTAAAAGGCACGGCATTCTTAGTGAGACCCAACCTTTGCTAATGACCATGGTGAGACCTTGAGAGACATGCCACATACTTACACACACCTAAATTCGATTGCATTCCCTTGGCACAATTGGCAGTTTATTGATGAAATTAATGTTAAATTTAAACTGATCATTGCATGACTTCCAAGATTAACATGGCAGTAAGGAATATATTTGTTAAATGTACTTACCTAAAGAATATAAAGATCCGAAGCTTGGTTGAAAATCAAATGTGATAAACCTGCCAAGTATAAACACAATATAAAAAACACGTTATGAACATAGTGTCTGTAAAGAAATGTTAAGCTTATTATTGAGTACAAAATCATGAGTGAAAAAGTCTACATCTCAACTGTGCCTCAGCATGACTGAAATACGCATCAGATGACAGATTAGAGTTAAGGAAAGAAAAGAGATGCCATGTTATTTATTCACTACTAGATTACTTTCTGTGCTATAATTCTTATAAAAGATTATAGATCACTTCACAGCATTCAGATATTGCATAAATTATTCATTTAAAAAAATAACATTTAACTTATTAACATTTTTAATGATGAATTTCAAGAAATTCGTTGACAGTTAATATAGTAAATAAAGTCCTATGTTCAAATAATATCATGTTGTTGGAACTGCAGCTGTTTCATCCTTTCTGGAGAACATATATACTGTACAATGAGCAGATGCTCACAAGACGTTTATTTAAAATTAAGCCTTAAGTTATTCTTTTTATATAGTTGTAATAAATGTCATATCCCCTGCTGCATGGCATGTCTGACTAAACACAGTATCACCATAGCATAAAACTTCTGCATGCCAGTATTAACAGGAGCTATCCAGACACTGTGGTTTTTAAAAACATTGATCATGTAAAACGAGTCCGGCTCAGTGGTAAACCGACGATAAATGCAGAAACTGAGACCGACGTGGAGGACGTAAGGGCCGCGCGCGCGCGCACACACACACACACACACACACACACACACACACACACACACACACACACACACACACACACACACACACACACACACACACCTGCCTGTGCCGGTCGCCACACAGGACACGGTGTGTATGGTGGACCGCAGCCTTAGCCTTAGCCTCTACCTCTTCCTCCTCATCGGTCGCGCCCCCCCAGCCTTAGCCTTAGCCTCTACCTCCTCCTCCTCGGTCGCGGCCCTACCCCCCGACACAGGTCCCTTGACCGAATCAAAGTCCAACCAACTACTTAACTCACCATTTCTGATACCCTGCCGGAGCCGAGTTGATTCGTGTTTAGCCACATGGACAATCTAATATCAGGAGCATTAACAAGCTAACACATCCTCACATGACTAGCTTAACCACCCGAATTAAACAGGCCCATAGCTGTAACTACTTGAGTATATAATCATTTGAATAAAGTAAGTACGGCTTACACCGTGGTGAAAGTTAAACTACGACATACCAATGATTATTAAAAACTTACCCAAACAATGCGGAATTCAGGCACCTTCAGGTTGTCCAGACTCCAGAATGAGTAACTGACCTGCACCCCAAAATCCGAAAAAGGCGGTACGTTCGTGAGCATGCGCAAACTTCAAAATCCAAACCGGATGGTATGCGCAATTTGGTTACACTTAAGTTTTTCGAGCTAAATTTAATTAAATAAAATACGATAGTCATATTTTTGACAATATAGGTTGAAATTACTTATATTTTATAAGTGAAGTTAAATAACACAACTATTTCTCCTAAAATATGCTCAATTAATATAAGTAACATTTACTAGGGGTCAAAATCACTTTTTTCAGTGTACCATAACAGTCTGTGCCATTAGTGTGTGGGTGAAAGAGACTAGAAAAGTACATATTCTGTACAAAAAAGTAGCAAGTTGGCACTACGTTCGCTTTTCAGAATTCTTAGTATGTAGAACTCAAAATTTTAAGTTACTTCAACAAAAACATGTTAGTTAGTTAAATGTAAAACTTTCAGTTGGCTTCAAAGCTCAAAAATCCAGTAGAGACAGTTTTGAAATGTTGAGTTTACACAACTTTTTCATTTTTACAGTGCTCCTCTTGTCATTTCTATTCATCTGTTTGTTTTCTGTCCATAAGGGTTGGAAGTGGGTGTTACACTCTTCACTGAATCTGTAGAAACACTTTCCGGAGAAGGAGAAGTAGGGCATATTAGACACACAGACGCTTTCATGTTCCTTTCAGACTTAAAGTGAGAGAGAGAAAGCACACAGAGACAGAAACTCAAACATCCTTTCCAGCAACCATCTCAGGTGTCGGAATCTCTGAACTCTCATCAGTCTCAGTGTCTCAGTGGGACCTTATTAAAGTTAAAAATGAGTGTGCAGGAAACTCAGAAATAAGATAAAAACCTTCAAAGGTTCAGAAAGTCACAGGTATTTCTGACATGTAGATCTGAAGTACCTTTCTTTTTTCTTAAAGAATGATCATGAATAAACCTAATTTATGTCAGCAGATGAGTCTTTTACTGTTATACAAGTAGAAATGTATCTTCTATAGTCACCAGACTGTTTTCTCCTAACTGTAGCAGGAGTGCAGCACACCTGAAAAAGACTTTGTCCATCCATCTCTTCCTTTTATCGAGAGAAGGGATGAGCTGGGAGCAGACAAGCCAAATTAACCCAGACGCTTCTTGACAAATCGATGTTTTCCAGCTCCGCCTGGAGGATCCAAAGCTCTCCTCAGACACATAATACCAACAGTAAGCTTTGGATCTACCCTGGAGTCTCATCACAGTGGAACAAGCCTGTAAAACCTTCAAAATGAGGAACCAGGAGGGAGCAATGAGACGCTCACTTCAGCTCATGAGGTGTGTCTGCTGTGGTCATGAGAGTTGGTGTCGTAGATGTGAAGCTGCCCTCTGACACAGAGACGACTGAAAGTATAACAACAACCCAGACGAGAACACGTGAATGTTAAAAAGTTCCTGCAGTGATGAAACCACCTCATTTTCTGGCCTCCAGCTGGACAGATTCCAGCACAGCTGTCTCTGAAGTTCATTAACACAAAGAACGACTGAAACACATCCAACCAGGTCATTTCATGGACTTGGACTGAAAAGGCTACACTCAGCAGGTTTCCACCAAACTGCCCCAGATCAGGCTCCAAAAATGTCAGTGGGTCAGGATTTATTTTATCTTTAATCAACCTGAAAGAGCCAAGTCAGACAAATGGTGAAACTTAATTCTATATTCTGTTGCAGGAAGGACGATTGTTGACAGGAATTCATTAAATCTACACCCGACCAGAATCACAAAATACAGTGCTACACTAATCGACAACATTTTTCTAACGTGCTGGAGGATAATTTAATAAGTGGGCTGTTTGTGAATGACATAAACGATCATCTACCAATTTTTGTGGTCTATGACCAGACCTATGAGGGGAAAGAGATACAGCAGCTTCTTACAGACATTCACAAAGCTGTTTGATAAACATTGCCCCACGAGAGTGTTGAAGTTTAAAAAACAAAGCAGAGAGAACAGACCTTGAATGAAATGTGGGTTGTTTGGTCTGTAAGACAGCAGGAAAGAAATAAAACATGTGGATTGTTTAGTCTGTAAGACAGCAGGAAAGACAGAATGTACCTAAACAATAATAGTGAATGAAGTGACGGTCATACTTCTGTAAATGTCATACAAATTTATAATAATCTGATGATATGTGGAAAAGAGGAGACTAAATATTGAGTGAATGGGGACGGGACTAGATAAGCTCTGCTTCTCCCGTCTTCCCTTTCGGACATGTACAACTTGATCAACTATTGACAATGTGTGATGTTGTATAAGTGTGCTGACGTGCCGAAATAAATAAATAAATAAAAAAAAAAAAAAATACATGTGAGAAGTGATTAAGAGTGGACTTTATCATATTGTGAACATGGATAGAAGACCAAAGTCTGCATGAGACGAGGACTGCACATGACAAGATGAGATCTGCACGAGATCTGCGCAGACAGGATCTGCACATGAGATCTGCACCAATGCAATCTGCTGAACTGATGAAGTCATCACATAAGAATCTTCTAATTGCTTGACGACATGTTGCAGGGACAGATATCAAACATTAATGTCTGTACACAGCTTTGCCCCCAACAAGCCTCCAGAGGGTTTTTTTTTTTTAAGAGACAGCAGCTAAAACATGTTTTAGAAAGAGGCTGAAATAAGACTTCTCTAAAACACCAGTAGGAGAAAAGGTTTTTTTTTTTTATTGTTCAAATATAATGATAAAAAAAAAAAAAAAAAAAAAATCCAACAAGCCCTCTTTGAAGAAAAGTTCAGGTAAGAGCCTTTGGCAGGGTGATTTCAGATAATAAGCATTTAAAAATCACCAAAAACAATCCTTTACATGAGCAAAATATCATATTCATGAGGAATAGACATGATAAAACTACTAAAGCAGATATTCTAACAGCCAAATAGACTGATGGAATAAAACTTTCATTGATTGCTGGGGTTTTTTTTTTGCCAAATTGGCCCTGTGAGACGCAACAACTCTTAACTGGTAATCATCTCCCTCAGACTCACAGACAAAAGGACGTGTAGCTCTCCTCCGTTGTTAACGGCTTTAAAGCAAGCTAAATTGCAGGTTGAATTATGTCTTAAACACTGCTCAGTCGGGTTTTAGTGCTAATCATCCTGAATAAAGAGAAAGAACAGATTTCTCTGCTTTATTTCCTGAGGAGTGAAATCTCCAGCAGCTTTTTGGTCTCTTGGCACTTTCTGAATACACTATAGTCTGCCCCAAAAAGTTAGAAAGTGAGACATTATGGTGCAAATCTCATTTCAATATTTCTGCACAAATGAGGGTTTCTCTCTGTCAGGGTATTTGTAAATTTAGAGCAGAAGTAACATTTTTTTGCGATGATTTCCTGCAACAGTTTGGCTTCCAGAAGAGCCCTGAGTGGTCCAACTATGATGACAGTTCTTGCTATTAATGCTTAGTGCAGACATATCTGCTGCCCTCATCTTGAAAATGATTATCCTTCTGCATCTTCATTCTTCCTGTTGCATGTAATATCAGGAAGTTCCCAGTAGCTTTTTCCCTGTCTGAAAAAGGCTACCATCTATTTCAATCTTCAGAAAAACAGCATAGCTTGACCCACACATCGTTTCAGGCCATCGTGTCCTGCAGCCCTGACTTTACCCTTAAGCTCACTTTGGTCAGGGAGGTTTCCACAGCCCTGTAAAGAATGCTTGCATCCAGGAGACTGGAACCAATCCCAGCTGACCTTGTGCAAGTGGCAAGGCTGCATAGGCAGTAAGTCAATCACAGGGCTGACACATTCACACCTACAGGACATTCAGAGCCACCTATCAGCCCAGAGAGCAGGTATGTGGACTGGTGAAAGCAGGAGTTACTGAAAGGCAGCCAGGCAGGCTCAGGGAGAACATGAAAACAGAGAGAGAGAGAGAGAGAGAGAGAGAGAGAGAGAGAGAGAGAGAGAGAGAGAGAGAGAGAGAGAGAGAGAGAGAGAGAGGCTGCTGTCAGCTGAAGGATTAAAAATCCTTCATGCTGAGGTGACATTTTTCACTGATGCGCATACTTTCTGACATTCTTCCCTGTTTTCCTCACACTATCTCACCTCTCAGGATGAAACTCTTCGTGCAAACACATGGAGTTGTAGAGTCCAGTTAAATCCAAGGGGTGAAAGGTGCTATTTGTAATTTGTTGTGCATTTGGAGACAAATGGACAGTGGATAGGGAAACAGAGATAAAGTCTAGGCTGTTGGAATCGAACTTTGGCTGCTTACTTGAAGGGCTTCAGCTTGGAAAGCTCTGTACATCAGTTAATTAACAGTGAAGTAGCGAAACATGGGCATGCAATTACATGGTGTTTGTTTACAGCTTAATTTTCTGTTGTGTTTGGCAGATAAGAGCTTGATCAAACAGCAGTGTTAAAAGACTGTAGTTACTCAAATGCCTACTTTGAGGCTGGCTGCAGAAACACCAGAAACCACAAACATAGCCATTCAAAAAGCTGATCTTTGCAGCAGAAAGAAATAAAAGGTAGCACAAACAAAAGGTCTATATATTATGTGCATGATGCATGTATGTGCACTTCATTCGAGTAAACACTAATTCAATTATTTTTCAAGCTGACAAAAATTTGCACATGTAAACTTTAAAGGGACTGTGAGGACTTTCCAAGTGATGTTGAAAAAGTCTCACTTACAGGCCTGATCATAATCCACAATTTAAAATGAGATTATCAGCACCAATATAGGTTATATCAAAATGGTATTTCTTAGCTTCCCTATTGGGTCGGACAGGACCATATCGATTGACTGCATGTTGAAGTCTCTATGACAACACCACGCTGACTGAGGAAGCTCAGTGGTGAGAAGAGAGATCTGTTTTTCTCTGCAGAAAATGTTTTTTGGGGGGATTTATTTAGTAGTGATGGTGGACACTGGAGTTGAAACCTAAATGAGAGAGTAATAGCATGGGCTAAAGGCTAAAACATGAGCTAAACTGTTTGGAATCATGTTTATTCCAACCCACATGCAGCAGTTATACTGCAGTGATCTGATCAAACTTGAAAGTCTGTCAATAAAATGAAGAGTGAGGTTACGTTAGCCTATAGATATGTCAGGGCACCGGGCTGCGAGTAGAAATCATTGTAGTTTCTGCAAGATGCAAAACTAAAAGAGGATATCTTGCAGATATTC
Source organism: Labroides dimidiatus (assembly GCA_030710495.1). Taxonomy (NCBI): domain Eukaryota; kingdom Metazoa; phylum Chordata; class Actinopteri; order Labriformes; family Labridae; genus Labroides; species Labroides dimidiatus. The sequence goes on along the minus strand of CM061143.1, from coordinate 12,642,834 downwards.
CTTTGTAGAAAGCATCAAAGACAGCGTCAGTTCATTTTCCCTCATAAGTAAAACATCCACCCTGGACTCAATTTTCAGGACATTACCGCTTTGCTTGCACAAAGTCACCTAAAACAGGTTTTGAAGAGCTGCAATGTGTTTTCATGAAAAAGGATGCACCAGTCCTCAACTGTGCGGCTTTCTTTCATTTAGAAACAGTTAAAACATCTGACCAGCTCCATGAAAATGCAAAGAGAGTGGGTTGCTTGTCAGGAGAGAAAACATTTAACGTTCGCATGTGGAACTCTTTCATGCTTACGATATATTATTCAATTTTACATGAGCATGCAAAAGTTTCTCATGGATAAAAATAAATATCTCATGATCACAAGAAGAAATGTTAGAAACCTTTATTTAAAAAAAAAAAAGTTTCTACCCATGTTATCTTCACATCTCCAAGTGATAATAATAATAATAATAATAATAATAATAATAATAATAATAATAATAATAATAATAATAATAATAATAATAAGCGTCTGCTTCTTTACACAGTGAATGAAAAGTTGTGTGAGGCAGTTTTCAATTTGGTTGTGATGTTTTCTTCCTGCCACATTGCCATTTCCTGCAGTGTCTTTACACTTTACTGCGTGACACCAAGAAAGAGAGAGATAGACGTCTTTGAGTGCCTGTCTCAAGGGATCGAGACGTCCCGCTCGGTTCTGTATCTGGCTCTTTGAGCTCTGATGCTGCTCCTGCTGCCTCCTCTCCTACACACACAGCTGAAGCCTTTGATTCAACCGGGGACAGACGGGCAGATTACAAGTATTGTAAATGTGACGATAAATCTTCAAAGGGAATCCTCTCAAACCTCAGACGCTCTCTCTGCTGCAGAAGGCCATGATGAGGAGCGAGCTGGCAGAGGCTTCGCCGTCTTGCCGGAGGACATTTTGTCAGCTGGTGTTTGGGTCAGTTTAACTGAGAGGCCAATCTGTCACCACTTCTGCTTATACACACAGCGCTCAGACACACACAGTGTTTTATGTCACGTCATGACACTTCATTTCTAGCCGGTGAAATGTTCTAAAATAACTTCATTTGAATCTGTCACACATCTGCTGACAGATATCTGACTTGAGCTCATTTAGACAACAGCAGGACTCTTAATCTGTAAAGCTGCAGAGGTGCTGCTTTGCATAAGGACGTACACTCTTACCTCCTCAGAGGAAGCAGATAAAGATTCAGCTCTCCTGCATGGATGAATGAAACTTCATATTTCAGTTTCAGATGCTCACTGCAGGAACCTGATATAATGTTTCTGGTCAGTTTTTTTTGTTTGTTTTGTTTTGTTTTGTTCTGCTGCCTCTCAGTAACTCAGTCAAATCAAATATCCAACAAACAGCTGAGTAAGGATTATGAGTTACCTAGCAACAACTGCAAAAGAGCGGTAACTGCTGATCCCGGGGTTAACAGATAACAGGAAGAGTGTGCAGGAGGAACACAGAGGGCACTCGAGGGGAATCTGAAATCCAAACCTTTGAGTGGTTGGAGCACGCTGTAATTAATGCTGCTGCTCTCACCCCTTCTGCAGTTGCATGGAAGGAAAAACAGACTTTCTATGAAGTCATGGAAAGAATATTTTGGACTTCTGTGCACACTCTGCAGAGAAATGATGTTTAAAGATGCACACAGAAAGTAGAGCCTTTGGGTTTGGATGAAAAGATGAGTTTGCACAGAAACAACATTAAATCTGATACATGAATGTAGCGTAATAGAGAGTCAAAAGAAACTTTTTCAGCATCAACTTCAGTACATTGGAGAACGTCAAAAGGCCAGAGATCAGCACCAGGGACAGCGCCACAAGCGAGCACAGAATTAACCGTGTCAGTGGATTTTTTTCCTCCAGTCTAGGGACTCAATTCCAGCAGATCATGGACCTGGAGACACATCTGACCGCTCAGTTAACAGCAGCTGAGCCATTTTTATCTGGTCACGCTTACAGAGGAAGCCTCTGCTCGGAGGAGGAAATGCAGTCAGACGGCAGAGAGCTCCTGCAGAGTTGTTAAAAGGGGGAACCAGTCCAATAATACTGGGTGGTGTGCAGCTCAGCGGGGAGTTCTCTGATCTTAACTCAATGACAAAAATAAAATCCGATCCTGACTTTGAACCTGAGGGAAAATCAGCCACAGATTCTTCTTTAAATTCTCAGAACTGCTGCTGCTATACTTTAAATGAGGATGTTTAGTTGGTCACTGAGAGAGTATCCATAAAAATACAGCAGCAAGTTGCAGAGAGCATTCTGTAATCATAAAAAGTAAAGGTGATATTAAGAAGACTTCATAACATTTCCCACTCAACCTTGTTTTTTCCTGGTCCTCTGGTGCCCCTGCCGTATCTTGACATGATTTACAGCTCAAAAATCCTAATAATCCTTTTCTCTCCCCAGTGTTAAAGAAAACCTTTATTTCAGCCTCTGTCTGCAACAATTTGTTTTAGTTGCTGTCTCTTTAAGACGCCACCATCCCACAAACCTTGCTTCCCTTTGATAAGCCAGCCCTCTAGATGCTTGTCCAGGGTGGAGCTATGAATGTTTGAGGTTGCATGAGGGAAGCTGACAGAAAAACAAAACAAAACAAATTATGTGCAGCTCTGTGTGATAATCAATTCATCAATCGATCAATCAATCAATCAATCAATATTTTCCAGTAAGTCATTTTTTCCCCTGGGCTTCAAGATAACTTCACCAATCAGAGAAAAATGGAGTTTAATGCATGAAAATGACATAATGTTGTTGTATACTTCAATTGAAAGGCTATCTCATGCCTTATTGTAAACGAAAGAATGATATGTGATGTTAAAAAGTGGGTAGACTATAAAGAAAAAAAAAATCAATAATATAATTTTGTCTGTGTTGATCCTGGGTGTTATTGCAACCTTCTGCAGACAAAAACCTCTTGGATGCCTCATCCTGCAGAGTTAACCACAAAACCACAGCCTGCACTTTTTCCTGCCATTTCTGCTCCCGAGCTGGGAACACTTTGAGCCCATAGTTTGAGATCATTTCGTCCAATTTTAGAGAGTTAACACAGCGAGATGCAGAGTCAGTGGTGTCCAATAACAGAATGTCTTTGCAGGACTTCATATGATTGCTCCACATCTCTTGTCGCGTTCAAAGGAAACGACACACAGCCCCTGGGCTGAGTGAGAACAATCCCAAAAATTAGACCAGCTTTAAACCGTTTTATGACGTTAGTTTAAGTTGAAACCTGCTGTGGGATCAGGCTGAACTGCAGCAGGAGCAGGAAGAGAAACCAGCAGATGATATTTCTTTTTCTATTGTAATCACTGTTGGGAAGTCTTCTCCCACAGAGAGCGATGAATCATCACAGAAGTCGATATCCAAAAAAGAAGCAAGTGAGCAACACGTCTGAGTGGAGATCTCCATCTGCACTCCACCCACTGCTGGACACACGTCAGAAACTGTGAAGGCAGAAGGATCCTCAGGTCACACTTTCTGGAAATATCTCAGCGGTTATGCCATCATGAATGACTTCTTTTTCTTTGCACAATTGCTCATTTAAATCTAAAGAAGGGGGCTCCAAACTGGTTTCAAATGTACAGTAGGCGCTGGACTGCTGATATGGAAACTGCAAACCAGATGTCTGTGGCCCAAAAGTGAGCGGAGACAAAGGTAATGAGCATGTCTCTGAAGCGTAGTAACCCTCTTATCTAATACACACAGAAATATCCTGGGATTTATTGATTTCTGCACTTAAAGCAAGGAATCCTGTACGAGAAACCTGTTCCTCTGAGCCTCAGTCTGCTGATTCTTCTGCACAAACATCCACATCCTCACTGTGTAAGCGCAGAGCACTCCAACTTCACTGCAAACTGTACGTCACTCTCGTTCTATTTACGACACAAAATGATCCATTCGTGTGGAAAACAATGCTTCAGATCAAGAAGAAATGATGCTTTAGAAAATCCGAATTTGTCTCAGACTTGAAAACAGTCTTGTTATTGTGACGGGACCCTTGTGAAAAGTATGTCAGTCACTGGCAGCGTGTTTGATGTGAGGATTGACACCACTTTCATGTCTAGCTGCTGAAAAGGAGGCTATTGTTGGGTAACTCAACTCTGGGCAAAGACTAGAAGAAAGACAGAAAGAGCTTCAACTATCAGGCCATAGAAGAAGGAAAGGAAAACTTCCAAAGCAACACCTCTTTTAGCATAAATATATGCACAAATATTCTGCACAAATGCTTGTACTAAGAAGAGTGCGACCAAAATCTTCATGAGTTGGAAAAGGAACAAAAGAAAGTGTCTGAAGATCTTCTAATGAAGTGAACAGACAATTAAACAAAGCATGTCCAAACCTGATGGTATTTATCTTGACAACAACAACAACAAACCATCATAATGAGCGAAGCCAGACCAGGAGTCAACAGATTTGAGGTTCTACAGCCCAACATGAACCAGGAGAGGATCATCATTGGGGTGGGAATCCAGGGAACTCCCCAGTCTTTGACTCCAGTTGTCTGGAGCTCATGATACATGCTGGACTGAACACGCAGCCCATGTGAGATAAGGGATGAGAGAGCACGCAGTCAACACATAACAGTGGAGACATATCAAACATGGATCTGGTGTACTCCTGGCATAAAATCGTTGTTCTCTCTGGTGCATGAAAGAGCATAATGTTATGTTGTCTATATCATGTTTACAGCAGCAGAAGACGGTTAAATATTAAGAATGAACAGCACACTTTCCCTGATTAAAGGCAATTTCTGTTTTGTTCATGTCCTAACAAGTCAAGACGTTCTGCCATATATGAGACAGTCCTGGATCTACTGTTGTAAATAGAGAAGAAGAAGAAGAAGATCAGGGCAAAAGCTGACAAGAGTATATGTGCAATTTGCACATTTTCAGGGAAGAGAGACTCAACAAGTCTTACTGTAAGTCACCTGAAAGTTGTTCTAAAAATAGATCTTCACCAGATCAGCTTCCAAAGATGATGAGGTCATCACATAAGGATCTCCTTATGAGTTCATGACACACTGGAGGAGCATATAGCTCCACCCCCCAACAGGCCTCAAGAGGGTTGGCCAATCAGAGGGAAGGGGGTTTGTGGAGCAGGGAGCCTTAAAGAGACAGCAGCTAAAATGAAGCGTGTCAAAAAGAGGCTGAAATAAGAGTTTTCAGAAAAACAGGGAATTTCATGAGCTGTAAATCATGTAAAGATGCTACTGGGGCACTATAGGGAAAGAATAAAGACTCCAACAAAAGTTATTAAAAAACATTATGAGAAGCTATAATATAGAGAGGACAGGAAAAGACGCTGGCAGCTGTTAAGAAGTCTTACACTGTCCTGGGAAGCCAGAAGTTTGAACCCAGAAGTGATGCTATGTTTACCCGGAGCACCACCATAATTTAAGCTAGACAGACTATGAGTTTACAGAGATGATGCAAAAACAGACACAGTCTGACAAACATTTTCACTTCTCCTAAATCTCATAAGAGAAATCATCAACTCAATACATCAAACCTTCAGCTGCAGGAACATGTTGACAAAACTTGAGTGAAACGCTGAGAAGCAAAAAAAAACAACAATTAATGATTTATATTCAGCTGCCTCTCCTCTCCTTCTAGACCAAACACCATTCACACACACACACACACACACACACACACACACACACACACACACACACACACACACACACACACACACACACACACACACCGTCTGTTGAAGTGTAGTGTTTAATGACACATTTGACACTCATAGAGAAAGCAAGCCACAACACAAACTCGCACACAAAATCTCATTTTTACACTCACACACCATATGGACACAAACACACTCATGTCACCTGCTTGTTCAGCCATATGTACACACAACACACACAGAAATACACCACATGCTGTGAGCTGTGGCCTCATTTATAATGAAAGTCAGTGAGAGAGAGAAATTTAATGGTCCTCGCAGCTTGCACAGATTCAGAGATCAGTCAAAACACACACACATACATGTGGGAACATGACAAACTAGCCCCAAGCTCCACATCCAAGCATGCACTCGATCCCTCTCTCTCTCACACACGTAATTTGGTCCCAGCTCTGTGTCATACATGAATTATTGCACACAACACATGCTAACCTACATCCTGCAGCACCTCTAATGAGGGGCAGGTAGATCCAACAGTACCTGCTGCTCCCCAAACACTGAACCTGAGCTTATTAAACCTCAGAGAGAGCACAGAGGACTCCAAGACAGGTATGTACAGGCAGGTAGACCCTCTGTAAATGGTATCTGGAGAACTTCAGGGATCCTTAAAGGGCTCCCTATGGTTTCCCGTCTATATATTTCTATATATTATCCCATCAGTAAGTGACAAAGTGGCAAAATATACCACTACACACCTGTTTCGCTTCTGATTGGCGGAGTAGCCACAGTGTTTTTATTTCTCCCTCCCTCTGTCCACAATAAGATGACCCCAAGCTATGAATGACTTGGTTTAATAACTCCTAAACAGCGGTCTTCTTTGAGCCTGATAGTGTGAATGTGTCTCTGTCAGCTCCCAGTATCACAGTTTGAAGCGGGGGTCAGAAAGTGGTGGCCTGCGGGCTAAAATTGGATTAAATAAAAAAAAAGATAATTAAATATATATAAATATTAGTGGTGGGACTTGATTAAAAAAAATGATCGAATTAGTTATGCCATTTGTAATTAATTAATCGTAATTAATTGCATTTTAATCGCATCGATATTCAACATCAGAAGCAACACTTTTCAAACGGATTTTGGTAGAAGACTAAATCATTGAATAGTCACATACAGAAGTTTAAACTACAAAATCTTATTTATTTTGCTCAAAATATGTTTTTTTTTTGAAAACGCGTCAATCTCCGCAGAGCAGATCATACCAAACAGGAAAACAGACACGAAAAACGATCGGAGTTTCCGGTCCTTTCAAAATAAAGCACCATGTTCAGCCTGTCGATCGCTAAATTATCCTCGTATATCAAAACTACGACACTGGCACAGGGCCAGCAGTCATCAGCGGGTCAGACCCAGAGGAAATCTGACGCCATGGACGAGGAAAAGTTTATATTGGAGGCGGAAAACCAGAAAACCAGAAAACATACCATGTGACACATCCTTTATATAAGGACACCAACAGAGACTAAAAGGGAAGGACTGAATTAATGAAGCTCTGGGAGGGCAGGTGAGTTTAACATACTAAATATCATGAAAGTAGTTGTCATGGGTGTGATTCCTGCGGGAACATGTGGTTCTCCTGTGATCTTGTGTATCCAGCTGCTATGAGTACGCCGAGCTGCGCTCCGCTCCTGAGACGGATGCAGTGTGAAGTGGCTCGCGCTGACGGACCGCGACTGTTTTTTAAAAGTAAATTTTCCATCCTCCGAGCTAAGCAAGGCGCTGTCAAGAGTGTTATCCATCACTCAGTGCGTCGCTAAAATCCGTCTGCCAAGAACTCGTGCACTGAGAACCGTTCTGTGTGATATAGACTATAAAATAAAATACGATAAAATGCGTCATTTTTTTTAACGCCGTTAATTATCGAATTAACGCGACAAAGTCCCACCACTTACATATATATATATATATATATATATATATATATATATATATATATATATATATATATATATATATATATATATATATATTTGCTAAACTACACATACAAAACATACATTTCTTCAAAAGTTCAAAAGTCGTGAGCTGATAAAATCTAATAGGATATAAAAAAATAAAGCAGCATCTGTTTGACTTTGACGTACACTCGCCTGACGTGCACACTCGTGTATATCCAGCCGTCACTGCTCCAAGTTTCTATCTGCCTGAAGTGGATATTTTTCTTTAAAGTTGCTTCGTTTCATGATGCCTTCAATGTTGTATTCTTTGCAAACTGCAACAAACCTGGTTGCAGAGGAGACAGACTGGCTTGTCATTTATAAAATCAGGTAGGATGACTCTCACGTCTGTCCCTGTCAACTTTCCTTTTCATTGCTTTGGACAGTTACATTTTGTCTTGCTAGTTGGCGATCTCTTTCAAATGTCTCACACAACGTTATCTCAGCATGAAAACGGGATGTCATGTGAGAATAGACTGTGTTACTAACGGATAGACAATCATTACAGTAAGTGTCCTTAAAATGATTAACATTAATTAGGTTCAGAGAAGTGTTGATTATTTAAAATAGTCAGGATTGGGTTCATTTGACTGTATCAGGAACAGCAGGTGACGTTGCGGAGACTACGTCCATATTTTACATAGTCTATGGTTAATATCCATTTATATCAAACCAATCAAATATTTGTAATGTAAAATGAAAAGGTTAAACTTCTGTTACACCTATTAAAAACTTCATGTATGCAAATGCTTATCGTGCGATCAACACAAAACTTGTGAGATTAAGTGATTAGAAACTCATCAAAGTGGCTGTTACTTGAATATCCTGAACTAACCTTCATCTTAATCCTGATAAAATAAAGCTTCACGCTTCTCCCCTGGTGTGTTTTCCCACTTTCCTCTCAGTGTGACTGAAGGTTGTTTGCTCTGACCCAAAAATGAAGTGCTAAAAGCTTTAAATCTTTCCCTGACCAAAGCTTGGGACATCAAATATTTAAAAAATGCTTTCAGCTCTATTTTATGAAATGAGGATAAACTCTTCATGCATTTTTGAGCAGATATAATGTTTGTGCAATATTTCCTTGCGAATTAACATATTTTAAGGACTTTTTGTGTTTTTGAGGCCATTAGGTTGATAGTTTCTAGCACAAGGTGGTTGAAGTGATCAAAAAAACTTTGGCTGCATTATTGATGTGATTGGCCCCCTCAGGTCATCCTGAACACCTTTATTCAGAGCTTGCTCCTTCTTCTTTGTGTTTTTATTTCCTCTGCATGTTTGATTTTAAATCAAATATGATAAATAAAAAAAAAAAAATCCTCACGAAAACCTTCAAATTTTCCACAAATCACACCTAAAACTTTGATGATATTTGCAAATGAAACATGAAAAGAAAGTTTCCTTTTTGCTTTTTACTTTTCATAATTTAACTCTGACCTGAAAAAAACGTTTCTCTTTGATGAATAAAACACATCCTCCTTTGGTTCATTTCACATAATAGAGTGGATTTTCTTTAATAAAACAGGAGAAATAGACTTCATAAACTGCAGTCGTAAAAGTTTATGAACTGAGATCATCCAGCCGGAGGTTGAACTCATTAAAGGGATGCTAACTTTCTCTCTCTCTCTCTCTCTCTCTCTCTCTCTGTGTGTTACACAAACTGGACCAGAGTTTATAGCTACTTTTGGATGTTAAAAGTTAATTTTTATACCTCACCTGTGTTAAATATTTGATTCTGATTGGTCAAAACCTTACAACAGCATGCAGCAAGGCATCAGGGGGGATAACCTGGACACACACTTCAAATCCAATCAGTGTACAGAAAAAGAGGCAGACACATTTCATCTCTGCCTGTTGACACTGTGGCAAAAACATTCATTTTTTTGCACTCCAAACAAGCAGTAGGAGTAATTCAAAGAGCACAAAAAAATACAAATTATGGTTAATGTTTCTGATTTATCTTAAGGGTGCAAAATGTTATTTTCAAAAGAGGAAATGTGTAAAGAAGCCTTGAAGCAAGGAATTTTTATTGCAGTAATATGTCTCTTCAAAACTAGTTGGGTTGCTTCCTGTTGGTTTTAAGAAAGAATGGTGTTTTTAGACAATTCAGAGTTTTTTTGCAGGAGTTTTTGAAGGAAGAAAAGAAAGAAAGAGAAACCCAAAGCATCATTTCAGACAATTAATCATGTGAGAGGAAAGGGTGAGAGGATAAACTCCAGCTGAGATCGCTTGTTCTGTTTGTAATTATGAAGATGCTGTCATATCATTGAGCTTCAGGCTGAGATAAAAATATCTTTGAACTGAGTCAGACTGAAATAAATCACTGGAAAACACGAACAACAAATGTGAGAAATGTGTCCATTACTTTTCATTCACTTCACTATTCTTCCTCCTGGGGAAAGCTCGCTCCTGTTCTGCCGATTCAACCACAATAATCCTGTCTTTCATGAAACGAAATGGCAGAAGCTGTCTGGAGAGCATATGGAGAGATATTTACATATGAAAGACACGTATAAGAAGATGGCAAAGTATGTAAATCCAACCCAGCGCAGAGAACCCACCTGTTGTGGAAGTGATCAGCGAGTCTAAGTATCTCAGCAAGAAAAGCAGAAAGTGGTTTCTAACTACTTTGTTTACTCACAACAAGGACATCAAATCGACCCACTGAGAGATTTATTTTACACAAAACCAAAACAGCATTCAGAGTTTATGAGACTTCCTGTGGACAATCAAAGATTCACGAAGTGAAGAAGAGGAAGGAAAGGAGGACAGATGAGGAGTAAGAGCAGCAGGAGAGGCGTGCATGTCATACATCACACATACGAGCATGCACTCACAGAGAAACATCTGCAGCTTAAACACAAACACACACACGCACACACACACATAAGACATCAGTGCACGGATAAAGACTGCAAACACTCACACACTCATCCAAGATTCAGCCAGTCAGAAATAAAAACTCTCACTCAAAAACACAGAGCGGATAGCACAGTTGGCAGCACTCTCTCTGTGACACACACACACACACACTAACATACACACTGTACCCTTGATTCGGCGCCTGATGACCCCTAAGCGGCACTTGAGCGAAACGGAGAACATCCTCTCACTCTCCTCTCTTCTTCCTCTCACTCTCTCCCCTTCCTGCTTCCTCACACCCTCTCCATCCTCCTCCTCCTCCTCTTCCTCCTCAGTCAGACATAGTGTGAGCCGAGTGACGGATGAGAGAGAGAGAGAGAGAGAGAGAGAGAGAGAGAGAGAGAGAGAGAGAGAGAGAGAAGCAGAGCGGTATTGGAGCGTTGGCTGGTCACATGGTGAAGATAGAGAATAGAGAGAGAGAAAAAAATTGAGCAGGAGAAGTGATTACACAGACCTCTCTCTCTCTCTCTCTCTCTGTATGTTTCACCTCTCTCTCTCTCTTTCTGTGTGGGAAGTGGTTGGAAATTGAGCCGCTTCACTCTTCCTGTGTCTTCCTCTCTCTCTTTTTTTACTCTTACTCTGTTTCCTCTCTCTCTCATTGTTGATTCTCTCTGTCACTTTATTATTATTTCACTTCTCCACTTTTCTGGGAATTTATTTCTCTTCGATAAATTTTAAAAAAACGCAGACAAGGCCAGCCAGTCCTTCCTTTATGTAATTTGGTCATGGACTGGCACATCTCATCAAACACTGAATCCACAGATGTGGCATTATCAGTCCATTCTAACTCCAGTCTTTCAATTTCTGCACGTTGGTCAAAATCCTCAATGAACCCAAACATGAAGGTGTGAACGTGAAAGTGGTTTTGAGGGTTTTAAATGCTGTCTTTACATAAGACGTGAACAAAATCATAAAAAGTTGATGTACAGACACACTAGCTCTCATTGAGTGATGCCCTATTGGAGATAAAGGGTCTCTCCTTTGGCTTTCATTGCATAAGAGGACGGGATTTAACATTTGTTTTCAACATAAATATCCCCAATGGATTGGCACCCCCTTACATCAGACAGCTATACACTCGACTACTTTTAGATCCTAACTGATTTTCAAATCTTGGGAAATTTTACACATAAAGACACTTCAGACTGATTTTTAACATAGATCAAACAAAATGATCGCTGCACAGCTAGGTTTGCCAGATGTGAGTGACAGTTTCCGGCCCAAACACAACATAAAACTTGCCCAACCTCATTGAAAACCATCCTAAATCTCAGCCCCTCATTTAAAACCTATTAGATACGTAATAAAGAACACGTCATACGCTCACAACTGCGCTAAATAAAGAAAAGACAAAATGTAAGACAAACAGGCAACCCACAAAGAGTGCAACCAGACACCAAATAGCTAACAATTATTGTTTTTTTTTCCATTATCAGCTTCAAATATCAGCAACTATCAAACCACTAGTGGTCCATCAGCGCCTCCTAGTGGTCCTCCATGACAGTGTGTAAACTTTTTTTTTTTATAGAACATTAAAAAAACAAATAAACAAAAAGAAGACAAGTTCGCTGGAACTCATAAAAGTTTCCTTGAACTCCCCCCGGAGAAAACGGTCAAGCTAACATTACTCCATTAACGAGCCTACAGGCCATATCATCATGTATTGGTGGCTTAAGATGGGAACAGTAAAAAGAAAATCAAATGAGGAAGAGAAAACCTCCAACACTGGCCAGGAGAAGGTGCAGCGGCAAGATGATTCAGCTGCAGTGAGCACTGTGGACACCGTGGAAGCTAATGTTAGCACCAGTACAAGTATAATGCCAGGTTATATTATATCAGTTGGCTATCTGGGCTGTTGTTCCAGGGGTATTTAGCTTGGCGGTCCATGAAGTTTTTTTGGAGGGATGAGTGGTCCTTGTTCTGAAATAATTTGAAAAACACTGCCGCACACAACACACTTAAAATTTCGCACATCGATTTCATAGAAATGACGACAATACGTGTCTCTGGTATTGCTCCACTCCGTCTAGTCCAGTGAGCTCACAATGGATCCACTCTGCTGCGTCCGAAGTCGAAGAAGGAAAACTACATAAAAACACCCAGTGACTTTCAAAATAAAACCAAATCTTGTCAAAACCAGATGGTATTTAAATTGACTACAACAACAAACTGGCATAACAGACCAAGAGTGGTCTGCGGAAACAGACCAGTAGTCAACAGGTTTGAGGTTTCACAGCTCATCATGAACCAGGAGAGGATCATCAATGGAGTGGGAATCCAGGGAACTCCTTGGTCTGTGACTCCAGCTGTCTGGAGGTCCTGATACGTCCCAGACTGAACAAGCAGCTGGTGTGAGATACACTTTAGAGAGATCAGTCTACCTTTATGGCTTCATTCCGTGCAGATAAGAGATGTAAAAACTTATCCATCTGGATTATGATGGGGTATGCGTGTGATTTGCCTGGGAAGCTCCATGGAGGGACATTGCATCTTGTGCAGCACAAGTCGAGTCTGGTTCAAGTCTTTGCTTGAGGATCCCAAGAATCTGCGCTGCTCAGTTTAGTGTGGGGGCTCAAATTCATTTAAAAAAAGAAACAAAAAAGAAACATTTTCTCATTTTCTACAACAGTGTTTTTGAATGATTAACTAATGAACCCATTGTGCTTCTTTGCACAAATAAATAATGTGCCTTTTCTCTCCCTCTCTGTCTCGTTTCCCCTCTTCCTCTGTCTCTGTTATTGTCTCTCACCCCTTGACATTAATCTCTCTGCGCTCTTTTCGCTCCGTTTAACCTCTCTCACTCCAAATCATCTTTTGCAGGGCTCCAAATTCCTCCTGCTCTGGATATATAAATCTCTCTCTATGTCTTTTAGTGTCATGGTAACAGTGTGAAGAGGCGGGGGTTGGGGGGGGGGGGGTGAGCTAAAGAAGAATAACAGAGAGATCAAAGCAGCAAACGACTGGACTTGGCACATGGAGAGGAGGAGGAAGAGGAGGATGCAGAGGCGAAGGAGGTCAAAGAGGAAGAGGTGGGGTAGGGAAGACCGTAAAGGTATGAGAGGATGAGAAAGTGAAGTGAAGAGAGGAGAGGAAGACGAGGAAGAGGAAGCAGCAGAGGGGAAAGTGAGGTGAAGAATAAAGCTGTTTAGTTGCGGTGTGATGAGGGGAGACGAAGATTACAGCCCACAGAAGAGGAGAGGAGAGAGAGAGAGAGGAGGATGAAAGGAGGACAGATGAGAGGTGGCTCAGGGAGAGGAGAGATGACAGGTAACCAAAGAGTCGAGAGTGACAGATGGAGACGAAGAGAGAAAAGTTTGTGTTAAATTATTTCAGACTTAGTTTCATCATGGTGGTCCTCTATCATTCCTCACTTCTAATTTTCTCAAAGTATTTTTGATCAAAGATTGTCTGAATTTTTTTTATTTATTGTTCAGCATAATAAGACTCAGGGTTCTCCAGCATCCTTGAGAAGTATTAAATCAAACTCACAAAATGTGAGGCTTGAAAATGTCTTTAAAAGTCTTATTTTCACCTGTGAGAGTGAATGTCTTAAAATGTAAATAGCACTTTAATATATTCCTGAAAACTTTTTTAAAATCTACACCATGTGTTATGTGTTCTGTTGCAATGATCCTCTTAGTGTATATAACATGCTTTTATTTTGAAAGGGATCATCAGAGATATTTTCCAGCTTCATGTCTAGTTTTAGTTGACTGAATTTCCTCCGGCCAAAGTAACGTATAGAAGAAGGATGAGCAGTGATACACCAGCGTTTGTCACAAGTCAGGTTTTATATCATCTTCAAACTTGGATTGATACTGGTCCAGGATATCTGATCTGACAGTTTTGTTTCCATTTGTAAAATAAAACTGAAAACTAGATCCTGCAAGGCGCAAATTTTTCCTAACCTTGGACTAACTGCGAAATTTCCCCAGATGCTTGTGCTGTCTGTCGAGTATGTCACCTGCAGAGGGAGCTAATAACCACAGAGAGCCCTTTTTTGTGTTTGAGTTGGAGTATAACTCTTGAATTGATGATTATGCTCTAAATTTTCTCAGTGCTGTACAAAAGTGTTCATTTTTCTTCTGTTAGGTCTTTAAAAAGTTAGGAAAAAATGTCACATTTCAGCTCTTCACTGTTCCTGCAGCCTTGGTGGTTTCAGACCCAAGTGCTCTAAAATACATAAATAAGACCAAAACTCAAAGCAGTAACTAAGCTTTCTTTCATTTGTCATAAAAAACAAGAAGTACACGCCTTCAGATCTTCAGTCAGAGCTTCTTTTTGGAAGGATGATAGCTGTAAAAATAACCACAGAAAGCGTGATATCTGTACACGTATCTGAATACTGATGCAGTTTCATACTTCAACCTTCAAATAGAGAAGCTGTTTTCAGAGATGGGCGGTCAGTAGGTGGAGGATTCATTGATCCGTTATCTCAAACATGAGGCAGGTCAGGTCTGCAGTATAGGATATGAGAGGCACATGAGAGGGATGAAGTAAAGTCAGCTTGATGTTCAGGTGGATTGTAATCCTGATGGAGTGAGGAAGGACCCTGAGGTGAAGCTGAGGGGTCATGTGTTACCCTGAAGTTTCCAACAACCCACTCACTATCTGATCCGTTACTGCATAGATCTACAGTTTTTGTTTCAAAGACGTAACATTTTCCATTATCTTTTTTAAAAGACTGCCTTATCTCACCATGCTCTTTTATGAGATCACTTAGCACATCTCTAGATTTCTCCGTGCTCACCTGCACTTGTTGCATCATTTGCATCTCATGCCTTATCACTTTGGTTTCTGTCTAAATCTGTAAATAATCAACATGATGACACCCTGACTTTTTATGTCACTGTCCGTTTGACTCACTTTGAACCAACAAGCTTAGTGCCGGAGCAGAGACCAACCAAACGTGGATGTGGTGGAAGTAAGACTTTAGTTTCAGTTAAATGGGGGGTATTGTACATTTTTAAAATATTAATATTGTTCCTTTGGTTCACCCTAGTATCTTTTCATGATTTACAGCTTTAAAAAAGTTGTTTTTTTTTCTCTGGTGTTTCACAAAACCCTTGTTTCTGCCTCTGTCTGAAAGACTTTGTTTTGGCTGCTATCTCTTTAAGACTCCCAACTCCACAAACCCCCCTCACTCTGATTGTCCAGTTCTCTGGAGGCACATCTAAGTGTTTGAGGCCCTGCACTCCAACATGCCATAAACCAGTTGGGATTTCATTATATGATGACATCATAATTTCAGAAAGTTTTATGAAGATCTCGTCCAGTATTGGTACTTAATATCCATGTTTCTGATATATGAAAAAGCAGAATAGCCCCTCTTTAAAGGTTTGTTTTTGCCTTGCAGTATCTACTTGTAGTTCTTTTTAAAGTAGAAACCAGCCTAAAATTACAATGTGAATTCTTGGATCAATGCCATCCTGAAGTTAATAGTTTGCTCATCTTTAAGTTCTGTTTTAGGCAAAACCTGCAAACCACACAGACCTTAAACTGAAGTAAAGCTTACTATAGGTGCAAAATAAAACATTTAGGTTTTACAGCTGAAGTGAAGTGAAAGTGAAGCTGCTCAGGCAATCCTTTTGGTGTGATCTGATAGGGGGATTGGAAAAAATATTAAGACTACAGGGATGTGATGAAACAACAATGCAGGCTCATTTTTGGACAAATCAAGCTGTCAGATATCGATCTCTCCTTTGCAGGAGCGGTTTTATGATTCGGATGCCCTGTGCTCTCTGAAATGTTGTTTAAAATGTTATCAGACTCTCCTCTTTGCTTCGGAAATGCATTAAAATATGTCGCAGCTTTACAATGTGCTACAGCAACAGAAAGCCTCAGGTGCACGCTTCCCGACAGAAGTTAAATCATAGCACTCAGTAAATCTTTTGCACACTAACTGAGGGGAGAAGAGAACTGGAACTCATAGCTGAAGCAATAATGAGATGCATGAAAACATACTTTGCATTTTGAAAAGAGTTGACCTCTTTTTTTTTTTTTTTTTTTTTTTTTTTTTTTTTTAATGGTGCTACACAATTTTGGAGCCATCTGGCAGCTATCAGGTGCACTGCAGCTGATCCCACTTCAACATGGCTCCAGATCTAATGACCCAAATGAAGACAACCAAGCAGAAAACCAACCAAGAGGAGGGAGAGAAGAGTCTGCACGACCAACTCACAAACTGATCAATGATTATGATTAATCTTCACTCTGCTTCAGTCAAAACATACTCCGCATTACTTTCTCTCACTCAGAAAAATCCTGGTTTATGCACACACACAGTCACTCACACACACAAACACACACAAACACACACACACACACACACACACACACACACACACACACACACACACACACACACACACACACACACACACACACACACACCATCCATGAATTCGCCTGGTTTATCTATTCTGACACCCTCTGTTTTTGGCTTGTTTTACTTTGTATCCATCACACAGACTAGAAGTGTGCGTCACACAAGCTCCCAAAAAAAAAAAAAAAAAAAAAAAAATGCAGGCAAACTGCACACCCCTCCCACACATGCACACTCACAAACACTGACACACAAATGAGCAGAGGGCAGTGATGGAAAAAAACATCCACACAAACATCTGCCTACACAGTAACACATAAACAGAAGGAGTTGTTCTGGCTGAAGGGCAGAGAAAGAGAAACAGAGAGAAGGAGAAGCAAGAAAACAAAACCTAAAAAAAGGAACAAATGTGTTCATTTGCATACATGTAGTTTAACATGAGGTTTATCTCTGAACTCAAGCTGAAATTTGCAATTCCTCAATTGGCCACTGGAGGCTGGCTGCTAAAGTGAGGGAATTCTCATCAGTTTCAAATAAGCCAACTTTTGACTTGATTTCGACCTGAGATGCATTCCAATGCTACTCGCCTTATTCTCATAAGGCCCACTAGTCTAAAAACAAGTTTGGATTAGTTATTCTTTGATCATTCATGTTATCTGTACCAGCGATGTCTTAACAACATCACAGGGATTTCAAGGATGCAAATTCTCTGAAATACTGGTCCGAATGAGAATAACATCAACTAAATCCAAACTAATTTTTTGAGTAACAGCTGAAATACATCAGTGCACAAGTTTCCATTCAAGTCAATGTGTCAACTTGCATTGTCCCCATTCTTTTGTGGTCCAGCTGCATGCCTGGTCTGGCAGGTCGCAGCTAATATGCAAGCATCCAATTTTACCAGATGCTGGAGCTGTGAAGCATCATTTCACTGTAGGGAAGATCGAGGTAGTGCTTCTGACTAAAGGATTTTCTGACAATAAGGTGAGCTCCTCAAAAACACAAAGAGGAGGCTGATAGAATAATTGTACAAAGTTTGATCACACATTCACCTTAGTGTGTCTGCTTTTCTTTAAATGTGTCTGTTAACCTCATCTAAGCAGGTGTTGCCTGACCAAGGACTTTGACCTCCACGTGTGATGGAAAAATACCTCTACGTGGAAGAATGTGCTGTTAAGATCTGCGTTGCACTTACTATGTAAATTAACCTTGGGAACATGCAGTGAGCATGCATGTGCTACGTGACATTTTCTGTGATCACCACATTCTTTAGATTGTAAATGTGTAACTAAGGACCTCCCTAAGGAAAATACATAGAGAGGAAAAACAAGGATGTGCTTCAGAGCGTTTTGAGATCTGTAACTGGGCACATCTCTGCATTCTCCTTGCAAGTAAAAATTTGAGACCGTTGTCTTTGCCTCATTTGTGTATCTTTTCTGATGTTCTAGGTTGCTTGAACCTGACAGAGGCTCTGAGTCATCCATAAAATACTTTTGTTTTGTTTGGTTGTTTCTGTTGTTGTTCTTGTATGAGACCCTGATATTTTTCCCAGTTTGGTGCAAAAACTGTAATGTGCATTTGCCTCAGTTTCACGTGATGTCTTGTTCAGCAACACTTCCTGCTTGGATGCTATCAAAGGTGTCAAACCTTTCAGTTTTGTTACAGCACTGTTTGGCATTCGTGCATTTATTAAGCTGGCAGAACACTGGATAATGTTTGAAGCTGGAAAGAGAGAGCTGGGACAGGCAGCGAAGTGCCATGGATAAGATTTGAACCTGGACTGCCTGTTTGGAGGACTTCACCCAAAATGTTTATGTCAGATTTTGCAAACTCAGCTCACAGATCAAGAGTTAAGCCACTTAGTTCTGATTCCTGCCAGAAAATATCTTTCACAGTTTGGTAAAACTGTCACCAAATGAAAGTTCTTCGCAAAGTGCCAAAGTTACCTTACCTGCTGCTTACAGGATTTCTTAGGTTTGGTAGGTCTGCAGCTTTCAGCTCGCTCTCTGAGCTTCCTGAGTCCAAAAGCCTGCTGATGAATTAACCTTGAACTTGGAGTGCTTGACATTATTTTGTCCACATATAAAAATAGTTGATGATGGAACACTGAAGGCTTTAAAATATGGGTCCACATGTTGGTGGATGTCTTTTTTAAATCTGAAAAAAACCCTCTCCTTTGAAAAAAAAGTTATTTAACATCCTGCCACTTTCTCGTCTTTCTGCAGCCGCAGAGTTTAATTTCTTTGCATGTTTTCAGAGCTCTGGTTTAAATTTTCTGGGCGGCTGGACTGGGACTGAAAAAGGAAACTTCAAACAGATGGAGGCACAAGAAGTGGATGAAAGAGGTTTGAGAAACACACTCAGAGGCTTTGCAGAATGCAACTGCATCACTTTTGATTCTTATTAAAGTCTATGGTTTGTGTGTGTGTGTGTGTGTGTGTGTGTGTGTGTGTGTGTGTGTGTGTGTGTGTGTGTGTGTGTGTGCGTTCAGCAGAGTTATTAATCACTGCATTGCTGGGTAGCTTGTACACTTTATCACCCTTCAGCACACACAGGGTGCAGATGTGCAGAGCAGCGAGCACATGTAACACAGAGCCAGTTAACTGATGCACACAGCAGAGAACACAAAGAGCGAGTCCAAAGCTTTGCTTCCTTCTACAGCAGAGTGTTGCAGAGACACACCAGGAGAAGCTGTTTGTGATCTTAAATAAAGCATGGAGTAGGGCTTCGCGATTATTTGTTAAAAGATTGTGATCTGGATTCACACATGTACCCAATTTCATTTCTTCCTTTTTTTTTAAAAATAATTTATTGAAATTTTCAAACAATATAACAATTAAAATACATGTGCAGAGACTAGGGGTGTCCCGATCTGATATTTATATGGAATATCGGTCCAATAAATCATCTAAGATCTAAAATATCTGATATAAGCACCGAGACAGGCAGTCCATTCCAGACTCCGCTCCAGCACTTCTATCCAGCGGCACCCAGATCCAGCATGTGTAACGGGTGTGCCTGTGCTGCTGCAGTTCTAAATCTTGTTGTGTGCACATCCGTTATTATAGTTCTCTGCGTTGTGTTCTGTTGTCGCGCTGATGAGTAGAAGAAAGGACTCGGACCACGACTGTGGCTGATGCTTCTTTAATACTGACTGGGCTGTATTCCTGTACAAGTCAAAAGAAAAACACTCTGTAACATGCAGTCGTTGTAACATGCAGCGTTTCACGTTCGCGGGTCTCCAGTCCCCTCCTCTCAGTGAGCCTAGCGCGAACTGAGGCTAACAATGGCTAGCTAGCTTAATATCATAGCAGACCAGGATTTAAAATAAATGTTTTAAATGAAATTAAATGACATGAAATCATTTCAGTAAAGCATGAATTTAAATGAGCATCAGCCATCACAATAATCAAAACAATAATGAACAAAGCACATACCTGTACAAGTCAAAAGAAAAACACTCTGTAACATGCAGTCGTTGTAACATGCAGCGTTTCACGTTCGCGGGTCTCCAGTCCCCTGTTAACAGACACATGGAAACCCTGTTGCTCTCTGTAGCACGTGTCTACATATCGGTCTTTTAGGATGCGTTTCCACAGTTAACTTACAAACAAAACAGCTCTGCTGCATGTTCACAGTGTCACAAATAATATAACTGCATGTTGCTTCATTACATAGTGCTTTATGGACAATATAGATGCTAACAATGAACAGCGAAAACTTTCCTTACCTCCTCTCAGTGAGCCTAGCGCGAACTGAGAGAAGCATGGCAGTGACGTCTTGCAAACACGGATCTCTTAAAGTGACAGTACAGGTATCAACATATCAGTCTCAGTGAGCAATAAAATAAAAGAAAACATCATAAAATGAATGTTTCTTGATATCACTATGTCTTTGTCAGGATTTGGTGATGTTTCATACATTTAAAGGATTTATTATTTATAACCTGGTTACATACACCCCTCCTGAAACTCACCAACATCCTGATTCTTATAAAACTGAAAAAGCAATGAGTCTATTCTGGCAAAATCTGGCACAAGCAAAGAGTAAGACCTAGTCTACTCATACAACTTGGAAGCTACCTCAATAATAAGGTTCAGGAAATTAAGCGGTTGATCAAGTCTCTGAATCCCCTCAGCACAATGCGACGCCTAATACGCCACACAATACTTGGCCCTCGAGAAAAGTAATCCCATAGACACTTGCTTATACATAAAAAAAATTTTGCTCACCAAACACAAAAAAAACATAAAATCAATTTTTCAAACCAAGGAGAGATTTAGAGTGACCCCTAAAAGAACGCTTGGGACCTTTAGCAAATGGTTTCTGGACCATAGACTCTAGAAGTCTATTTACTGACTTCACTAGTCTACCTGCACGTGTCCTAACCCCACTATCAGCTACAGTATGTCCCTGTGTGCCTAAATTAACTGAGGTGGCAGAATGTGGAGCGACGGATGTCAATGTACAGTCAATAATGTCAGTCATAGGGCTGGGCACTGGATCAGGCTGGACCTCCTCTTCAAAATCAGCAGGTGCAGCAACTGAAGAACCATCCAAAGACAAAGCTGCGGACTCCTGTTCCACGCCGGAATGCATAAGGTTCTGTGTGTCATCATCCTGAGCCAAGGCCTCATACACTGAAGCTGCTTCATCACCCGAGTCGTGATCCCCCTGATCGGACTCCTCACTTTCCAATGACAAGTCCGGTGCAAAAGCATCCTCAGTCTGATCCATCCCAGGCAGTGGCAGAAAGTTGACTCCCAATAAAAGATTCCTGTGTACAACTTTCGTGTGTCCTGCTGCATCTTGAATCTTGTAAACGTGGATCTTATGATTAGCATCAACAACAGTGTACACTCCATCTTCCCATTTATCCGCAAGTTTCCTCTTTCCACGTTCACTCTTATTAGCAACCAGAACATGATCTCCCACTGACAGGTAGGTGCCTCTGACTCGTTTGTTGTACTGCCTTGCCTGATGTTGCTGCTCGGCAGAAGAGTGTTTCTGTGCAATCTCCATAGCACCTTTCAAGCAAGCAAGCAGTGATTTGGCATATGAGTCATAGTCAGCAACTTTTGGGTCATTCAAAACCTGCTTAAACATAACATCCACCGGCAGCCTGGGGACACGTCCAAACATCAGGAAAAAGGGTGCATAACCTGTTGTCTCATGAATGGTGGCATTATAGGCAAACGTGAGGGTCTGAATTTGTTGCGGCCAATGCTGTTTTTCCTTGAGAGGGAGAGAGCGGAGCATGTTCCCAAGGGTGCGATTGAATCGTTCAGTACCACCATTACCCATAGGGTGATAAGCTGTCGTGTGGGATTTCTTAACACCAGCCAGCCGAAGAAGCTCTGCAATCAAATTGCTCTCAAAGTTGGTGCCCTGATCAGAATGTAATCTTTCTGGAAAACCATAGACACAGAAGACATTGTCCCAGAGTTTCTTAGCAACCTGCTTTGCAGTTTGATTAGCACAGGGGAAAGCATGAGCAAGCTTTGTGAAGTGGTCAGTAACAACTAGGACATCCACAGAGCGCTGCTTATTGTCTTCAGCACACCAAAAGTCCATACAAACCAACTCCATTGGGGCTGAGCTCCTAATGCTCTCCAGAGGTGCACGAGCTGAAGGTTCTGGTGTCTTCCCAACCACACATCTCTGACAATGTCTGACATATGTCCGAATATCTTTTTCCATATTTGGCCAATAAAAGCGTTGTCTTGCGAGAGACAGGGTGCGGTCTTGACCTTGATGACCAGCCAAATCATGGATGCCTGACAATGCATTGCCCCTCAGACTCTGTGGTAACACATATTGAAACCTTTTCTGCTTTGTCACGGGATCTCTTATCACTCTGTACAGAACATCATCATGAACTTCCAGCTTGTCCCATTGCTTAAATAGTCTGAGGACTCTTGGATCAGCTCCATGTGTCTCACGCCGAGATGGTCGCTTCCTAGCAGAAACAAAGGGCAACACCTCAGAAATGACAGGGTCTTGATGTTGAGTCGAGTGCAGATCTTGGGCCGAAAACATTGGCAAAACATCCTGACCATTTGACAGCTGTTGGACTTGTTGGGTCAAACAGAGTGCTCTGGATTCAGCAGCTTCAAACCATACAGAGTGGGCCTGACAAAGCGCTCTGACCTCATCCTCACACATCCCTTTGAAAACCTTGTTTCTCGGCCGTCTATCAATGTCTGACTGGCAGCTGACTCTGAAAACATGCTGCACAGAATCCTCTTCCATTTTGTTGGCCTCCATAACCAGTGAGTTATATGGCTCCTCAAGTAGCCTCTGACCAGCAGTCTTGGCAAAGGGATCACGACTCAAGGCATCTGCTACCACATTCTTCTTCCCTGGAAGGTGTTTGAGTTCGAAGGCGTAAGATGCCAGCTTTGACACCCACCGGATCTCACATGCATCCAGTTTTGGCTTTGTCAGAAGGTAAGTGAGTGGATTATTATCTGTCCAGATGGTAAAACTGCGGCCTTTCAACCAATGGCTGAACTTTTCACATACACTCCACTTCAGGGCCATAAATTCTAGCCGGTGAGCTGGATATTTCCTCTGTGATGCACTGAGAGTCTTGCTGGCAAAAGCAATGGGTCTGGCCTTTGTCTCACCTCTTGGCACTTGGGAGAGTACAGCACCAAGACCATCCAATGAAGCATCAACTGACAGAACGAATGGTTCATCAAAGTCCGGATGGGCAAGAACGACACATTCTAACAGCATGGTCTTCAGCTTGTCAAAAGCAGTGACACACTCCACCGTCCAGTCAGTTGAGCTGAGTTTACGAAAGGTGCCCTGGGATTTCACACTCTTGGCTGTCTTACCCCTTCTTTTCTGTCCTGCTGTTAGAGCAAACAAGGGCTTTGCAATAGAAGAGCACTGTGGAATGAAATGTTGGTAGTAAAATACCATGCCAAGGAATGACTTGATTCTCTTCACAGAAGGTGTGCACCCGTCATCCTCCATGAGATCTTGTACATTCATGTTGCTGATGACATCCACCTTAGCTGGATCAACGGACACACCGCCACCATCGATCACATGACCAAGAAAGTTGACTTTCTTCTGCAGCAGATGACACTTTTTAGGAGCGAGTTTTAAGTTGTTTTCTCGCAACCTTTGAAACACAGTCTGCAGTCTGGACAGGGCCTCTACTTCTGTTGGTGCAAAGACAAGAAGATCATCCAGATAGCACAGAAGTTTGGTGAAGTTCATGTCCCCAAAGATACCAGTCATCATCCTCATGAAGGAAGCTGGACTGTTACACAGTCCCTGTGGCATGCGGTTATATTCATGCAGTCCAAGGGGAGTTGTGAAAGCTGTGTACCTCTTGTCATCTTCATGCATCGGAATGTTGAAGAAGCCAGATGTGAGATCCATTGTGCTGAAGAGACAATTACCCCCAAGGGCAGCCAAACAGTCAGACTGATGGGGTAATGGATGGGCATCCTTCAACGTTCGTGCATTGAGCCACCTGAAATCGGTGCAGATCCGCAACCCTCCATCTTTTTTCCACACCATCACAAGTGGTGAAGCATACTCACTTGTGGACTTTCTGATAATCCCTCTTTCCTCCATGTCTGTGAGAACTTGCCGTAGCCGTTGGTAATGAGCTGGAGGAACCCTCCTGTATGGCAAGCGAAAAGGGCGCTCATCAGTCAGACGGATACGGTGTGTGTACCCTTTGACCTCACCACAGTCCAAAGAATGCTTAGAGAAGATGTCTTGATACTCAGTTAGCAGCTGCACAAGTTGAGACTTACAAGATTCACTAACTTGACAGGAATCAATGTCGATGTCACCAAGGCCTAAATCTGACAGGTTCCTTGGAGGCTGGGCAGGAGGACGAAAGTCAGATAAAGAGTCAGACTTCAGTGTCTGTTTTTCATCATGTCTTTTTTCTGCATCAGTCTTTCCTTCCTCTGTGACCTTGTGTGTGCCCTGAAAGATGTCAAGATCCTCCACTGCCAAGCATGGAAATACATCAGCCATTTTACTGTTTCTTCTCAGAGTGATAGCCTTGTTAGACGGATTCACAACTGTCATAGGAACCCACCTGTCACCCCAAAGAGGTGTGACTAGGCGACCCACCAGAATGCCTCGAGGCATGGCTTTGGAGCTGGTTGGTTCAACAACAACAGTGCTGCCAACTGACATCGGTGTATTAGCAGGAAGTCTGCCCCAAACCAAATGTTCATGTCTGGGCAGGAGCGTCACAGCCTGAGTGAGCTTAACAGTCCCAATCTTGTCAGGAACTTCACTCCCCCTCCAGCGCTCAACATTTGTGAACATTGACAAGAAACGTTCAATATCAGGGTCAAGCTGGTGTTCATGTCTTGAAGCAATGTTCCAATATCTGTCATCACCCTTGAGAGAGCGGATTATGTGTTTGATGATATTGGAGCCCAAAATGAGATCGTCATGCTGACCAGGAACAATCAGTGTTGGCACAATACAGCGGACACCATACAGCTGCATCTCCAAGTCATAGAAGCCCTCAGGTTGAGTCTGCAGACCACCACAGCCAATCAAGATTATGTTCTCCTCCGGTTGTTGTTTTTCAGGCAAAACACCAGCAGAACGAAGTCTGTCTACAGCATGTTGGTTGATGCTGCAAGCCATTGAGCCTGAGTCTAACATGCCTTGTAGTTGTACATTATCATTGACTTGGACCTGAGCATAAAAGAGTTCGCTGAAAGCTTGGATCTTCTGAGTGGCTTGGATGACTACTCTGGAACCCTCAGGTGCCCTAGTGCAACTTTCCTCATAAAGATCAGCTAGATCACTTCTTTCATGGAGGGATTTGTCCACATGACCCACACCGCCCTCCTCCACGTGCGGGTCTCCTAGTTTAACTGCTGTGTCATGTCCCCCGTGCCGTTAGTGGGTTGAGGACGCTGCTGCTTGGTTTGCTGTGGACAGTCTTTCTTCCAATGGCCAGGAGACAAGCACCTCAGACATCTATTCTCACGCCTGCAATGAGATAGCGTAGAGTGATCAAGATTTCCACAAATCCTGCATGTCCTCTGAGAAGACTGAGGCACCGCCGCTTGTTTATTCGGACCTGCAGACACCTGTGTCTGTTGTGTGACCAGTCTGTCTAACAGATTCACTAAACTCTTCAAACAGTCACCTTCAACACCAGAGACAGTAGGTTGAACTGGGGGTGGCACTGTTGGTAAAGTAGAGTCAAGTGCTGGAGCTTCACCAATCATGGGCACATGACACTGAGAATGAACTGATATGCTAGGTTTAAGAGTCCGTGTGGCTGCGACACGTGTTTTCTTGTCTTGCATATGCTCATCAATCCTCTCTTGTATTTCACAAGCAGACCACTTCTCTGCCGACTTGAACTTGAAAACACTAGCAAGAGACTGATCTGGACAGTGTTTGACAAACATCATACTGACCTCATGGCTAGGGTCATCAATGCTGCGACCTTGCCTTCTCAAACATTCATCTGCCACGTCCACTGTTTTGTTGAGTCTAATCCAATATTCCATAGCATCCTCACCTGGCATGGGCAGTGTGTTATAGAAGTCTGCCAATGGCATACTGGAGTATGTTAACTCGCTGAAGTGTTGCTTCAAGATGTCAAAAACCATGTGGGGGTCAGCAGCATGGTTGATGGAAGGGTCGTTGCGAAGTTTAATCCTCACCACATCCCCTGCTTTGCCCATAAGTCTTGCCAGGATCTCTTGAGACTGCTCATGAACTGGAATCGCCCTTTTCTTCAAATACAAAGTCATTAGGTTCTGCCACTCATGAACCGTGAATTTGTCAGAACCATCACCCCTGAATATGGGTGGTTCTCTTGCATCAGACTGCAAAACAACATTGACATTGGGTTGTGTCATCTCTGATGGCTGCACCTGTGTTTTGGAATTAAGAGTGCACCTATCAGATTGAAGCTGAGCAGTAATGGATTCACCTAGCTTCTCTGCAAGCTGTGCAATGAGTGAACCTAAGTCTGGGCTGTGTTCAATTTTGCTTGGCGTGGTGTGATTAACATATCGTGTAGATGCAAGACATGGAGTTTCTAACACTGTGTCACTAAACCCAGGTGTTCTGGGATCCAAGGGCTGGCTATAACAACCCCTCCCAACACCAAACTGGTACTTCACAGGTTCAACATCCTCAACTTCATCACCAAAAAATGTCTCACCCTCTGCCATACTTCCTGCACTTAAAACACTTTAACAGATACAGAAACAACACAAACGAAATGTAACATAAAAGAAATGGGTATACCACTCAAAAGAGTTCAAAATCTGCATCAAGTTATAAAATAAAGTCACATGAGTGAGAAAGCATCTGTTGTATCACCACGTACCAAAACGTAGCACTTAAAGTCTTTAAATATCTCAATGAACCCAGTATAATTTTTTTTCTCATAAGAAAAAGTCCATGAAATTCTTTACTGGCTCAAAAGTTCACTTTTTTCTGTTTCATATGAAATGAAGCCACAGAAACAAAAAAAACACAGTTCACTGTATTACTGACATAGTCCAATGAAATACCTGGGTACCACAAGAGATGAATGACAGCAGCTACCCACGGTGAACGAGCTGACGTCGCCTCTTCAAACCAATCCTTGAAAGGTCACGGCACCATTGTAACGGGTGTGCCTGTGCTGCTGCAGTTCTAAATCTTGTTGTGTGCACATCCGTTATTATAGTTCTCTGCGTTGTGTTCTGTTGTCGCGCTGATGAGTAGAAGAAAGGACTCGGACCACGACTGTGGCTGATGCTTCTTTAATACTGACTGGGCTGTATTCCTGTACAAGTCAAAAGAAAAACACTCTGTAACATGCAGTCGTTGTAACATGCAGCGTTTCACGTTCGCGGGTCTCCAGTCCCCTCCTCTCAGTGAGCCTAGCGCGAACTGAGGCTAACAATGGCTAGCTAGCTTAATATCATAGCAGACCAGGATTTAAAATAAATGTTTTAAATGAAATTAAATGACATGAAATCATTTCAGTAAAGCATGAATTTAAATGAGCATCAGCCATCACAATAATCAAAACAATAATGAACAAAGCACATACCTGTACAAGTCAAAAGAAAAACACTCTGTAACATGCAGTCGTTGTAACATGCAGCGTTTCACGTTCGCGGGTCTCCAGTCCCCTGTTAACAGACACATGGAAACCCTGTAGCTCTCTGTAGCACGTGTCTACATATCGGTCTTTTAGGATGCGTTTCCACAGTTAACTTACAAACAAAACAGCTCTGCTGCATGTTCACAGTGTCACAAATAATATAACTGCATGTTGCTTCATTACATAGTGCTTTATGGACAATATAGATGCTAACAATGAACAGCGAAAACTTTCCTTACCTCCTCTCAGTGAGCCTAGCGCGAACTGAGAGAAGCATGGCAGTGACGTCTTGCAAACACGGATCTCTTAAAGTGACAGTACAGGTATCAACATATCAGTCTCAGTGAGCAATAAAATAAAAGAAAACATCATAAAATGAATGTTTCTTGATATCACTATGTCTTTGTCAGGATTTGGTGATGTTTCATACATTTAAAGGATTTATTATTTATAACCTGGTTACACATGCAGAGCCCACCTAATCACAACATCAGCGTGTGCTAAGGTGCTAACGAAGGATCAAAGAGTAGAAGTGATGTAGGCTGTGTGGCAGTAGTTTTGGTTTAAATCTGAACAAGGTGTGACAGCTGAATGAAAAACTTGACCCATGGTGGCACAGAACTAGGGAAGTTTAACACATTTAAACTTTAAACATTCCCCCGAGGCTTATACGAGCCTACAAATAGAGCTCAATGTCACACCGTATTGGGTCAGATCGATATGGGCAAATACTCAAGGCTGCAATATCGGTATCTATCTGAATTGAAAAGGTTGTATCGGGACACCCCTAACACAGACACAATCAGAAGGACGAATATCAACCATTGCAAAAAAAAAAAAAAAAAAAAAAAAAAAAAGCTAACAAAAAACAGACAATATAAATAAAACCGAAAAAGATTAAAAAAAAAAAAAAAAAAGAAATACAAAATAGTACAGTACCCCATTTCCTCATCATGCTCACTTCAAGGTTTTATTAATCTGTCAGAGTCCATTGAATTTAAATCTAGCCAAAGCCTGGACAGGACAGTCCAGTATCAGTATTCAGTCCAGAGGGCTTTGAATTTAGGTAAGAGAATCCTTTTGACAATATGTCAAGACACTACACAGGTAGGTAGGTCCATGAGTGGTTGCCAAGTGATCAAGAATAACTGTTCATTGCCTTTTAGCACTGCACTAATCCTCTCATGTGGAAGTACAAAATATTTGTAACACATAGTAACAGAGGGAGGTTTTATTCCTCAACAGTATACATTTTCTTGCCAAAAGTAAGAGTTTATCTAGTAATTTAAATTTAAGAGAAGGGAATGCTACAATGTAGATGGCAGACCCAGTAAGAAGAGGCAGGGATCCCTGGTTATTTTAGTTTCAGAACCGTGATATGTATTGTAATCTCATTTCTAATCACGGACAATTCTCAAATGTTCTATTTTATGGGCTGCATTATAAAAAAATGCCCCCCAAACACAGCACCGCCACCGTCTTCTCCCTTAACCAATGGTGCAGCGTCTTTACAACACATGAGCCTGCTGCTGCCGGCTACAGTTGAGTGAGGAAAGAATGGATGAGAATTACAGCAAAGGAAGGTCTGTACCGGAAGAAGAGTAAGAAGAGTGAAATGGATGAAAACCTCAGTGGTAGTGGTGAGAGTCAATAGCATCGTCATTCACATTTTTGCCAGAATTGTGTAACCCTAGCACGAAGCCTAGGATCCTAAACAAACAGCATGAAGCAAATATTTATGCAGCAGTAGAAGCACTCAAAAAACAAACTGGAACCTTTGCAGGAGAGGACACAGTTTGAGACAGATGCAGATGAGGCTGACTAACAGGCCAAAGCTTGTTTAATAAATCATCACAGCCACCCGAGCCACAGGGGAGGAGGAGAAACCAATATGCATGCTTAGTACAACACATAACACAATATGTGTGAGAGGATGTCTGCAGGATTACACACATTACCAGCAGCCTGAACTCATCCAAACAGATACACTGATGCTCTTCTTGCTGCCACATAATAGAACATACATGCTAAAAACAATCCTTTGCTCAAGGAGGTGTGCAGAAAGTGACTGCATTTAAAAACCTGGCAGGAGAGCTCTTGAAGTGTTGGGTAATGTATGAAACTGACAATAACTTCAGAGGGCACATTTACAACTGTTAGATGAAGACATGATGGGAACAATGTGAAGTGCTTATGTCTTATTTTTAGTCAAAAAAGTCTTTAAAGACTGAATATGTCAGAATTACCTGACAGGTCAAGAAAATGTCTTATTTGAAGATATTAAAAGAAAAAATGAGTTAAAGAGTAGAAAAAAAATCTACCAATTGAGTAAAGAAATTATTCTTGTTTAGTTTATTTTATTAACTCATACAGCATATAGTCAAACCTGTTGATTCCTGGTCTGGCTCCATTCATTATGTCAGTTTGTTGTTGCAGTAAAGATAAATACCATCTGGTATGGACATGCTTTGTTTTATTTTGAAAGTCAAGTCGGTCATGTGTTGGTTTTTTTTAGGTGGTTTCTGTGCCTGAATTCCTGTCCTGCTCGAGCTGCTTTGACACGGCACAGCATCCGGCAAAAATAGGAGCTTTCTGTAACTGATCCAGAGAGCTCCAACCTGCCTGAGCTGAATTTCAGCC
The DNA here is from genome assembly GCA_030710495.1 of Labroides dimidiatus. Lineage (NCBI taxonomy): Eukaryota > Metazoa > Chordata > Actinopteri > Labriformes > Labridae > Labroides > Labroides dimidiatus. The sequence goes on along the minus strand of CM061143.1, from coordinate 12,612,190 downwards.
GGAATGCTACTGTGTGAGTTGACACGTTGACTTTAATGGAAACCTTAAAGAGCCAGTGTTACTGAGATGGGTCTGGCATGATTTGGATATCATCTTGCTGGTATTTCCTAGTTTTACTTTCACAACTAAAGATTTGTGTCATGCATCTTACAACAATCTCAAAATGAAAAAAAAAGTAAAGCAATCTTTCTATTACTTGACCCTCATCCCTGTCACATCTTTACTTCAACTTGTGCCAGAGATCAGGTCAGGCTCTCCTTGAATCTCCTGCGTACAGAACTTTTAACTCCCTGATGTTAAAGCTGTTTCACCTGATGCCCCCTGTAGGCCTGGAGCCCTTCTGGTGTGAAATCTTGATTTTAATCATCTATATTTTGCATTTTCTTTAAATTCAGTTGTTTCAGATTTTGCATCTTGTTTTAATTGATTTAGACTCCTGCATGTGTCTTTTTATTTGCACGTTGTAAGTGTTTCAGCATGTTTCTCCTGATAAAGATCGTTCAAGTCGTTACAGATCGTCGGCCCTTGCAGAAAACGTAAAGATCAGCTCAGAACAAATGAAAAGAGACTCACTGCTGGAATAGAACGATTCTTTGCAGCCTGTGTGGGATCCTAGCTGGCACGTTGTTTACCTTATTGATTATCTCACAGTAATCATGCTCTCTATACTGTCCAATCTTTGCTGAGTTTTAATTACAAAGCTGTTTGCTCCCTGCAAGCTTAATGAGGACTTTCACACATTTATCCTCCAAGAGAGAGAGAAAAAAAAAAAGAAGAAAGAAAGACTCCGAGGCCACTGGTTTAATCACCCTTGTACCATTACACACCCAGCACACACACACTCAGACTCACACTCACACACTCCATCATCATCATCATAGTGTGAGGTCTGCAGAAAGCATCAGGGAATGAGTGTTGTAGCTGGATTAACTCCAGTCTGCTCTCATTAGCCTAATCTTCTAAATGAAACACACATACGCACTCACAAACACACACCACCCAGTACAGAGAGTGAAAGAGTTCTTTCTAGAGAGTAACAGATCATGCATGTGTGGATATAAATATTGAAATGTCGCTGCAAACTAAAAATGTCTGAGATTTCTCTCTCTCTCTCTCTCTCTCTCTCTCTCTCTTTCCTCTCCTGTGTTTATTGTCTCCCCCTCGACTCTTTTTTCTCTTTCTTTATATAAATGTCTGATTTGGGGTCACCCCCCGTCACCGCTCCCTTTCTTCTTCTGCTGCTCTGCTGCTTCACTTTTGGCAGAAATGGAAATTAGAGCTAATCTCAGGGAGAGAGGCTTAGTCTCTGCAGACACACACACACACGCACACACACATGCACACACGGCATCTATCAGGTGTATGTGTGCGCAACATCATGCATGTTAGTGTCTGCATACATGTATGAGAATGCTTCTGTTTGTTGTCATTCCAGTGTGTGTGTGTGTGTGTGTGTGTGTGTGTGTGTGTGTGTGTGTGTGTGTGTGTGTGTGTGTGTGTGTGTGTGTGTGTGTGTGTGTGTGTGTGTGTGTATGCGTGTTGAATCTAGGCCACATCCTCAGATCTTGACACCAAAGCAGCTTCACATTAGAGTTGGTATTTAGAATCTCAAACAAGGCTCCACAGCCAATAAGAGCAGAGATGACACATTAAGCCCAGCCCACTCCTGTGACATCATCACGTCAATCAAACATCAAGGCTGCTGTGAGGCTGGACCTGAGGCTGAACGAGGATCGAGGGGAGTCAGAAAGAAATGTGCAGACACAAGAGAATTCTCTTTGTTTTATCATTTCATTTGCACATAACTGAACATGTTATGCTGTAGTGAAGCTGATACATGCTGACGTTTATCATGCAGCAGCTATTACTAAATGGCTGGAGAGGAGATGAGGAGAAAATGAAATGTGCGGCTTATTTGTGGCAATTCAGAAAATGTAATGAATGCACAAAAAAAGGCCTCCCAGCAGATGAATCACAGGCTAAAAACAGCCATGCACCTTATGACACATCAAATACATCTCAGTCTAACTCTGCTCTGTCAGATGCTGATGCTGGAGCAGTGATGCATCGATTTACAAAAAGTAAATTGAGAGGGACAGGAAGTAGTGCACGGAAACCAAATTAAAATGCTCAGTCACTTTCAAAATAAAACAAACTGTGTCCAAGCCAGATAGTATTTACCTTGACTACAACAGCAAATCAAAATAATGAGCAGAGACGGTTTGCTTATAACACAGCTGGTAAGTGATTCCACCTGATATAAATAAATAAATATTTCAGTTCAATTCAAACAACATCATTAATCCCTCAAGGGGCAATTGGTGTGGAGCAGCTTGTTCACATATGAAGAAAGAAACACAAACAAAGACAAGTGACGTTCCAGCAATGAATAAATAACCTCCACAAGAAGTTTCAAAAAGAACACCAAGAGATGTAAAAGCAGTGGTGGACAAAATATTCAACTCCAGTACTCTTATGAGTACTGATACTCATGGTCAAATTTTACTCAACTACATTTAAATGTCCCTTGGTCAAAATCTTACTCAAGTTAAAGTACTAAAGTACTTACTTTTATAAATACTTAAGTATTCAAAAGTACATGTATTTAAAAATTTAAGTATTTAAAAGTGAAAAAGTACAAAGTACATTTTGTAATATACATTACTGTATTGTTTTCTCATTGCTTTTACAGAACCCTCTAACTCTCTCAAACCGTCTCATCATGAACTGACTTAGATGTGAAACCACTCTGCTATGAAAACTTGTAAAACCATCAGCATAAAAATACAATCAGAAACAAAAAGGACAGCTATTGACCTTTTTTAATTTAAATATCCCCACCAAAAAAGGGCATTTTTTCTCTCCACACATTCACTATGTGGGAGTTGCAAGTTTACTGCTCAGTCCATTACAATGAATAAATTACAGCTCTGCTTTCAAGAACTCATCCTCCTGTTGAACCACTTGACTACATAGAAATATAAAACATGCTTTGATAAAACTTGTAAACCACACAAAATCTACCCTGGATTTTTCCATGTCTGTGGAAAATGATGGAAATCCCTTAAAGATGATGCACATTTAGTGTTGTAGACATATTTTTAAATTCATCACAGGTGTGAGCATTGACTGCGATTGGTTCCCTTCTGTGAGGGGCACAGTGTGTGGCCAGTTACATTTTAGTAAAGAAAAACACCAACAACTGATGAAAAGCTACACTGAACCTAAAAGAAAAAAAGTAACGACAAGCTTCCTTTAAATGTAGTGGAGTCGAAAGTACAATATTTCTCTTTAAAATGTAGTGGAGTGAAAGTTATAAGTTGCCATAAAAAATACTCAAGTATAGTACAGATACTCAAAAAAATTACTTAAGTAAAGTACAAACAAACAAACAAACAAACAAAAGAATACATGACTTTGTTAAACAAATCTTATAAAGTTAGGAGCCCTATGATGAAGCTTTACTGCAAATGATGAGTCAGGATCCTAATCTCGGTCTATAAAGTACTCTAAATATTCTACAAACAATCATATTTAGAGGGCGGAGCTAAAACGTAAACACGAAGCTGAATTCAGGTTGAATATTTAATACTGCTGAATAATTTTCTGAACTGTGCTTCAGATTTGTTTCTAATCTAAAACAGGTTTTTATTTCTTTTAAAAGTCAAATCAAAATGAATCAACACAGAACAACAGTCTGAGCTACAGCTACAACCAGGGCCGGTTCTAGGCAGGCATATATGAGGGGGCAGTCAGAAATGTGAAGGGGGCGCCATGTGTACACATGATGCTCCTGCACTGTTTTTTCTGTGCTTATAGTAACTATCTTCTTCATTGAAAGGGGTCTATATGTGCAACCCCAACCTGAAGAAGTGGACTGCACTTTGTCAGGCCTCTACCTTCAGACCTGTCCAACTTGGGTGTCCCACCTGAAGACAAAGCTTCTGCTGGTATAGCTCTTGAGGTCACTGAGGCACGCAAACCCCCTGACCACAATATAATAAATGAATAAGATAAAATAAAATACAACATCCTCATCCAGATTTCAGCCAACAACATAACATTTATCTTCACTGGATGGCCTAATTCTCAATTAAATTTTAACCTAAAGGAGAATTTCACAAACTATAGTCAATATTTACAAAAGTGAAAGCTACTCTTATGAATAATAAAAAAATCTTCTCAAATTAATTTATAAAACACAACAGATATACAGCACAACTTTTTTTTTTTGTTTTTGCTTTTGGTTTTTTTTTTGGTTAGTAGTCACATCATTGCTACTACATGCAGGAGCAGCACTACTTTTAAAAGCTCTGAAAAACGGATGCATGATACAGCATTAACTTTCTCTTCATGAACTGCTGGAAGCTGGAGCGGAAAATAAGTAAGCTTGTAAGTTTGTAAAACAACAACAACAACAACAACAACAACAACAACAACAAAACATTTAAACCAAAAACGCTGTGATCATATGAAAAAGAAAAAAATCTGAACAGAACTGCAGCCTGGGGCGGGGCTTTCTGTGGGGATCCGTCAGACAGGTCACTAGTCTTTAGTTTATCACATGCAGTGAACGGTGGGCACTCGTGTCTGCGCTTGTACCGCTGCTGCTAACGCACTCTGTAACTGTGCCGAAACCTGACACTACACTGCCAGGCTACGTCTTGGCTCATTTGCATACTGCAACAGTGATTGGGTGCATTCTGAGGGCTGAGAGGTGTGTGCCAGTGGCGATTGCTCTAAGACTGCAAGGGAAGCTCAGCTTCCCCTAAAATGTCCCCAAAAAAGTGTTGATATGTCCTGCTGTGTGTACATTTCATTGGCTAAATATGCGCTAGAATACCTTCATCTTTTGTTCTGAATCAGCTACTTATCACAGGTAACTGATGCCACTTCCTTCCCATTCATCCCCGCAGCGTCTCAGCGCTTTAACACAGTCGGACGCTGAGCGTCTTCAGACTTCAACAGTGTAGGGTAGAGTGGGTTGTTCCACTGTGGAAACTGGACGGTCATTGGATAAACTCTGGGCTTTGTCCCGCCCATCGGACGCTCAGCGTCTCTGGGGGTCTATGAGGCAGTGGGCTGGCCTGGACGCTCAGCTTCTGCATGATGATTGGATGATCTTTCTGAGGCTGAATCCCTTTTTGATTGACAGTGAAATAAGCCAATCAGCGATCTTGAAGTAAGACTCTCTACCGGAGACTTTCTAACTTCTACATTCAGTTGTTCTGGACTGATCCGGAGGCTTTATCGATCCCCAGCGAGTTCAGCTTTCTTAAAAACGACGAGCGTTGTGTTTAAAGATTCACTCTCTTTTCCTTGAAAAGGAACGGAGGGTAGAATTTACGTTTAAATAAATAAACAAATTTATGATGTAGGCCAGAAAAAAATCGAGCTTCCCCTCCTTGACTGACCAGCAGCCGCCACTGGTGTGTGCGTATGTGTGTGTGTGTGCGTACAGGTTGCGCAGCACACGCAGCGGAGGGACAGAGACATAAGAGGGTGTCTTTCGTGTCTTTTTTCAGCGGATTTCTCCGCTACTGCAGATAATTTTGTCAACTTGTAACGAATGTTAATTTTGTGAGTATATTAAAATGTGTTTTGTCAACTTCTTAAATTTTGATTTGAGGGGGCAGGACATTTATTTAAGGGGGCTCTGCCCCCTCTTGCCCCTGCGTAGAGCCGGCCTCGGCTACAACCCTGCATCTGTGCCAACAAGATGAAAGTGATGCTCTTTTATTCTGCTTGTCAAATTAAAAGCATCTCATTTGACTTGCAACTCGTCCTGAAGTTCCACTGAGAGTCAGCGAACAGGAAGTTCAGGGTTAAAAGGTTTTAAGTGAACCATTAAGACGTGAAGTCACTGTCATGTTTTATTATTTAGACGTGTGGTGAGAGGAGAGTGATAATGGAGGGATAATGGGCAGGAAGAGGAGCGAGCAGAGAGGAAGTGAGGGAATCTGAGAGCGAGTGTGTGTGTGTAGAAGGAAGTGCGTGTAAGATGACTGAGGAGAGGGAATCCCAAAGCTGCTTGGCACTCTTCATCTCCAGACCAGAGAGAGGGAGGGTGAGGGAGTGTGAGGATCTCCCTCTCTGTGTCTCTCTTGCTCCCTCTAGTGTTAATAGCAATAAAAACTTAGATCTTTCAGCCAAACTCATTATCATTACAGAAATATGTGCTCTTTCACCAGTTTGAAGCGGGAAATACGGATGTGTTTTGATCCCACATTGTTTTAGCAGTATCTGTCGGCTTCTTCTACAGCTTGCACTGCACTGAGTCTGTTTCTTTCTCTCCTCAGAGCATGAGCTGCATGTTAAAGTGAAAATGAGTCACAAGGGTCACAGAAAAAAAGCTCTTACAAGAAGTAACAACTTCTGCCCTGCAGGAGTTGAATGATGGAGTTAAGACAGACCCAGGCGCTAAGTAGGATGTGTCTGAAGCTGTTTTCACACATGCACTGAACTCCTGAAAATATGCAGAAACTTTATGGAATGGGTAAATGCAAACAGCAGGTTTTCACTCCAGCTTTATCAGAACTTCTGAAGCACTTCCTGTTAGAAGTCTGCATGATGTACTGGGCGGCGATCAACACAGTCTTTGTTCCTTCCATGATGCATGCAAGGATTTGCACGTTTCTATTCCCTTTCGTTCTTTATCTTTTTTTGAAAAAAAAAAAAAAAAGGAAAAAGAAGATGAGGCAAGTAGTCAATACCTCAACCTCAAATTCAGGATATGTGCAGATGTTTGTACTTAAAACCAATTTAATCATCAACATCAACCAGAAAACCTTCAAGGACATCACCTGACTCCCCCTCCTGATCTTTGGATATTCTGCCAACAGGTTTCTGGGGAAAAAAAGCCTTATAATTTATGGTGCAAACTCTGATATGGGCTGTTAACTTCTCTCAGGTGTTTACCAATCTGCTGCCATCAAACCACTGCGGACAAAGTCCCCAGTGCCGCGCGCTGACAGCACTTTCACAGGGTACATCTAAATGAAGGTTTTGATATCTTTTACAGACTCAGATGTTGAGGTGGGAAAAAAAAGTGTCAATAATCTAGACTCATAGCTCCTCTCACCAGAGTGTTGCGCTCAGTGACATTTTGATGTGATATGTTTTAGTGCATGAGAACATGTAAACTCCACACTGAAAAGGTTCCTGTTAGCTCCTCCCCAGAGCTAAACACTGCATCCACCAAGCAGCCCTTTTTCTGTCATATTTTTTTCCCCCTAGATCTTGCGATTTTTAACATAATTCAAAACTTGCAAACTCAAGAAAGAACAGCCCATATCATCCCAAAGGAAGTTTGAGCTGCACGAAAAAAACAACTTACAGAATGTTCCATTGTACATTGTAGGGCAAAGATTAAGATACTCCTACTTCATCAAGCCAAATAAATAAATAAATAAATTATCATAAGAGCAACACCAAATTAATCCTGGGCTTAAAGAAGCTTTTGCAAAACTTGTTTTCGTCCAGAAACAACTGTCAGGAGGATGGAGATCAAAGTCCACAAACAGAGCACAGACAGTAGCGTCCAGGGTTTGTGTTTCCTTCCAGCCTGTTTTGTCTAGACTATGAGAAACAACCAAACCAATCCTCCATACCTCTGAAACCCAGTCTGCACTTTGTTAAATCCTCAAGAACCTGAAACAAAGCTAAGATTGAACACCAGCAGAGCAAACACAGGAGAACAAACACGGCACGAACCCCAATACCAGTTACACAAACATGTTGACAACGCGAGCAGAATACAGATCTGCAGAATCGCAAATACTGAAATGCTAATTTGGAAATATGAATATTAACATCAGCAGAGCAGAGGTGGGATAACAGATCCTTCTGTGTTCCTGTCTTTCTCTTTTTAATTTCATGTTTGAGAGGTAAATACCCAACATTTTCTCCTCATCCACACTCTCTTTCTGTCTTTTATTTACTTTCCCTTCCTTGTCTTCAGAGTATTTCTTGTCTCCCCTCTTCTGTTTAGCATTTCCCTCCCTCTTCTCCATCTCTTGCATATTCATTTCCTCCCCTCTCATTATCCTTTTTTTTCTCTCAAACACGTCCTTAAACTCAACTTTTTCCCTGTTTTTATTCCTCCATCCCTATTAATTCTCCCTCCGCTGCCTCCCTCTTCCTCCCCACCCCTGTCCCCGAACTTCACCACTCTGCTCTAAACATTTCTGTGCTGTTTAAACATCTGATGCAACCAAAAGCAACAGCACCCACTGCTGCTCCAATCCCACAATGCAACAGCTCCTCACCGCTCTCCCCAGGCCCGTGGAGCAGCAGAGAGAGGACGGGAGCTGCTGTGTGGTTCCCGCAGCGAGGGCTGCACCGTGACTCTGTTTCAGTCTCATCTGTGGGTGAGACATTGTTCTTTTATGATACGTGCTGCAGACATCCTTGGCGTGCTCTTTATTTAGAAAAAAAAATGCATGAGTAAAGTTTGTCTTGCATACAAAGTTTCAGAAGGTCAGAAACAGAAACACTGACTGCAACAGAAAAGAGCAGAAATATTTAGATACCAATGAAAAATTTTAGAGTAGATTAAAAAACATAATCCACCTGTTGATTTTACAGCTGTTTGCATTTCATGGGGATGTAAAATGATGCCGTCGAATGAATTCATGTCCTTCACATTTATAGTTCACTTCATTTGCACAAATTTTGCTCAGCCTGACAAGAACTCACATCTACCTGCATCTTGTAATTCATTTGAAAGACATGACTTCACTGGTTTCATGTGAACACAACAGAAGATCCTCTTTTGTCTTTCCTCACTGCTTCACTCAAAAGTTTCAAAGTCTGTGCAAAGCTTCGATGTTAAGAGGTATAAAGAAAAGATGCAACAGCAGCAAAAGAAGCTCCTGTCTTTGGAGCCCTGGCCGTCCCATCTTCTTTTACACTTTGCCTGAGTGTCGTACAAACTTCTAATTCCTTAACTTTCTACTCTCTTGCAAACACACTTCAAAACGTTTATGCTAACATGAAACGTCGACAGTCTAAGCTCTCTGTAGCCACCTCTCTGCTGTTATAAAAAAAAAAAAAAAAAAACAATTTCCAGAGCTTGAGTCTCTCACCGAAAGCTGCACTAAAAAGCCGACGTCCACAGTCATGTTGGGAGCTCTGCGTAACAATGTGTGCTTTTCCATTTAAACACAGCTGTATAAAGGAATCAAAAGAGGCTCCCAGCGGACATGCAGCCTGTCGCAGCAGGCTTCCACATGAGAGAAACCGCTGCGGGGCAATTTCCCTAAATTTGACAGCACAAATGGTGAGCCCTCCAAAAACCATTTCTGCATAATTTCTCTCTTAAGTTTGATGGTTTTTATGTAAAATGAATCCCTGCAATAATCGGTGCCATTTGTGCCGCCCGCTCTCCATTCAGCTCGCCTCCTTTAAAAAGAAAACAGATGAAGGGAGAGTGGGACAAAGATTTTATTTCTGCTTTTTCCTCCCACGCTCCTCCAATCCAGAAATAATCTCTGCTCTGCCTAGCACTGCCCCCCACCCCCCACCCCCCAGTCACTCCTTTTTATCAGAGAGGCTGAAGGAGTCTGTGCCAAGTTCTGAATGTGTTCAAAAACTGCTCCCAAAAGATGATGAAGCAGCAGATGTACCAAAGTCATGTTTCAGAACAAGAGTGGTCCATAATTCACCACCCTGGAGTCTGAAACAAGATCACTTTAGAGTCACTTTATAAAAAGTGATCAATGATGGACTTCTGGTAATTATTCTCTTCATTTTCTTTCAGTGACTCCATTTTAAAGCCTGAAGTCTGAAGCTCTTTGCATTTGTAACAGCTGTATTATCTTACATAAAATAATATAAGTAAAGGCCAAGGAAGGTTGTAAACTGAGGACATGAACTGGTCCAACAGGATGGTGTAACAGGACTCAACAGAGGTCGAGAATCAGAAATATTAGGGTCTAAAAAATGTTGTTTTTTTTCCCCTTTCTTCCGTCCTACCTTCCTTCCTTTATTCCCTTCCCTTTTTTTTAATTTCCTTCTTCCGTCCTCCCCTAACCCTTCCTTTCTTTCCTTCCTTTCCTTTGTTTTATTCCATTCTTTCCTTTCTTTTCTTTCCTTCTGCCATGTTTGCAGACCAAAATATTCTAGATTTGAAAAACAATCCTAGTAAGATCCAGATCCTGATTCTGCCATAAAAACACATCCTGACATATTTTGCCCATATCGCCCCCTAATGGAGAACATTTTCCTTGGTCAGAAGCAGAGTTTGCTGTTTACCCAGCATGCAACACTGCAGAAAACTGACCGCTGGTATCATCTGATATCAAGAGATGATGAGGGACAGGTGAGGATTGATTTCATATGTCTGTAATGATGGAACAAGGATGTTTGAGCACACTTGGTGACTTATTTTCAACAGAAATCACTGAAAGAAAAAGTTATAATCAAAATCAAATGTGGCCCCCTTTGGAAAAACTTTGGACCCTGCTGGTCTTTGTCACATTGCTCTGTGAATGGTGATGCACAAAGTACCGGTAAACATCTCTTACTTACTCTGCCTACTGTGATGTCATGTATCTATACCATGGGGTGCAAGTTGGTGTGGCAGTTTAGTCATGCTCTCTTGATGTATTTGGAGGCTGTAGACCTCGACATAGCGGACACTGCTTTGACACCTGGTCACGACTCTCTCTGCATGTCTTCTCTCTCTTTCTCTCCTCACATTTTCTGCCTCTTTTGAGCTCTCTAAACAATTAAGGCAAAAAGGAAAGCATTGTTGGATGATGTGTCATCGCAAAAGCTGTCTGTATGTTAATTTCAGGTTTGGGATTTAAAGTGTAACATTCAGTATGAAGTCAGAGAGTTCAGTTCAGATCCATGCCGCTGTTCTGGTTTTATCCCCTCACTTAGATCACTGTCTAAAAAAATCTTCAATTGCAAATAAATCAGCTCATGCTATCAGAGGTCGGTGGTTAATTTGAGCAGGAATAAAAATGCACAGTCAGGTGTAAAGATGACCTTCTTATGAACACACTTTCCTCCATGAACAGAAAACAGTGAAACTGAACGGAGCTTTACACGTCCCCAAAGTCATGTCGCTCCACCACAATTTTTTTACAGCTGATAAAATATTCACATCCACATCTCAAAAATAACTTTCAACCTTCCCACATTAAAAAAAACCCACAGGGAGAAAGTGAGCTGCTCCTGATTCGTGAAGGATCATTTCTGTCACCGCGCAGCTCTCAGTAAAAACTGTACGTTCGAATTTTACCGTTTGAAGACAACCTTGGGTTTTTCGTTTTCTTCTCCTTCTTACTCTGTGGGATGTTTTCTTTCAAATCTTAGAGGATAGACTCGTGTCCTTGTGCTTTTCTCTGCTCACCAACTTTACAGAGCTTAAAGAAAAGCTGTCTCTAACCATACAGTAGAGCAACTTTGCAATGGAAACTGATGAATCCAGCCCCCCCCCCCCAAAAAAAAAAAAAAAAAAAAAAAAAGAAAAAGCTAAATAATGAAATAAAACAGGATGCATGAATTCAGGGAGTGCTGCAGCTCGCTGAAGTTTTCCTCCCAATGACAACACAGGCAGCTGTAAAGGCTCAGAGAACAAATGAAGCTCCTCATGCTCCAAATAGCATCAAGGAGAGGGAGACACAGTGTGAGAGAGAGGGGGAGATTTCTGCTCTCCCCCTGACGGCGAAACAGTTTCTGACGTTGTTCTCCCCCCGGCAGATCAAAATCGAAACAGAGAGAAGACGCTCCTGAGGCGAGCTGCCCCTGCTGCTTTCTGCCATCCTGCTGACGTGGGTGTTGTGAAACACAGCCTTTCAACACTGTGTAGCGTTAAGGTCTCGAGTGTGTCCATCTGAGTGTGTGTAGGTGGAATTCTCGCACTATAAATTATGTGTGTAATTTTCTGTTTGCTTTTGAAAGTGTAAAGCTAAAATATGTGGAGCTCCCCCTGCTGGTTGGCTGCAGAATTGTCCATAAAGCTTCTTCCAGGTCCCCTCACAACTTGCATGTCAAACAAAGTTTGTCTTCTCTATCAAGTTTAAAGGGGTGGGACATCATGATTGACAGCTGTGTCGACCAATGAGACTCCTGCAGTGCTGTGTGCTCTGGATTATCAGAGTAGTTTAATGAATGTATGCAGGCGCGGAGCCAGTGTCACGTTGCAGAGGGGGCGGGGACTTGTAGTGGGCCCTTATAACGTATTGGCTATTTTACTTGTTAACAATTCACATTATGGATCCAATGTGGATTTGAGCTGTTTTTGCCGCTGTCAAAAAGGGACTGAATGAACGGCTTTAGCTACGTAAATTTTAAAAAAATTCTCACACTTTGAACCATCAAAATATGAAAGAAAATCATAGCTCAACAAAGAGACTCAATTTGCTTCGTAAACGGCCAGATATTCTGTAAAACAAAGTTAACCCAACAATAGACGCTGCGCAGTGACAGCATCTAAAGACACAGCTGAACAATTAGTAGCGATAATATTGGGAAACGGAGACAGAAGGGCAAAATGGAGAGAGTGTGGATTACGATGAGTTGTGCAGCACAATGTGCGCTATTTCAGCACCATGGACATTGCCACGGATTTATCATTAAACAACGACCTGCTGATAATCTAGCACCACAACTGCCGATAGGCTATTTCAGCCCCATGGTTGGGGGTTGAGTTGCTGAGAAGAAGTTTGTCACCAGAACACAGGAGGCAACAAGATTCTTCCTCTGCTCTTGCTCCCTACGCTTTAGTGCGCCCGACTTGTGTTTTTTCATTTTAAAGCTATTTAAGCTAACACACACAGAGTAAGTAAGTAGTGCTAACTGCACACTCAGAGCCCACGGTCAAAAAGACCGCGCACGTACGTCAATCAGATGTCACTTTCGGTCAAATGCGCATAGACCCACAGGGAGAGAGAGAGAAAGATTGACAGACAGCGCAAGAGAGGTTGACATGGTAATTATGACGTCACATTAGGCTACCTCCTCATGGTATTTCAGAAACGCTCTGATCTGGATTGCTTTTTCCACTTATATTTACGTTTATTCCTACACTTATATCCTCACAAATAAAGCAGTAAGAGACTGACTTTCCGACTTTACGTTGTTTTCGTTTTTTTCGCCACCGGTGGGCCCCTTCGTGACCGTTGGCCCGGGGCAGCCGCACCCTCTTCCCCCCCGCCGGGTCCGCTACAGAATGTATGGTTAGTATGTGTGCAGGTTTTAGGTGAATTGATTTCTTACTTTCTCAACAAACTTGACTTTTCCCTCATCAAAAACAAAAACAAACATTTCTTCTCCTTCTCATATTTTTCACAGCAACACAATGCGTATAACTGATGGTACTTCTTCTTAGGACATGAAACAATATGTTTTCCAGCAAGTAACAGAAACGAATCAGAAGGTTCACAAGTTTATAAACTATATAATGTGCAAATTTAAAATGCGTGAAAATATGTTCAGATGTTTTAAAAAGAAATAATTATCCATGGGATAGCCAAAAAAAAAAAACATGGTTTAATTCATTTTTACACGAAGTTCATACTGTTTAATGTTGAATGCTCAGGCACATGGAGTCCATTAGAGTGGACATGTCTGAAACTTAATGAGCAAAATCAAATATTGTGACATTGACATGTTTCTCAAACTTTCATATGAATCATGTGTACTTTAAGAATGTACAGAAATCAGCACAGCTTTGGGCTGCCCATTACAGAAAGAGAACAAGAAGGCGAAAACTGTCTCAGGTATTCCCTTCAAACAAACTTTTCCTTCCTCTCCATCACCACCCTCTGCTCCTTCTGGACCTGACAGGTCAACTGTAAAACATTCATGTCTCCTCAGAGCTGTTTCTATTTCAGGACAATGACTGACTGCTGTGTTTGACCCGCTTGTTCTATCTGACTTTGCAGGAATCTGGAAGAAAGTGAGAGAGAGTCTAAAACTTGGAGCATTTGTCAGAAAATCTCCAATAATTAAAATCTAAACAGCTAAAGTGTTTTGGTAAGTGTCTGGCACCAAATTGAATCTCATCAAAGTGCTTCCAGGTCTAATCTGCAGCTCTTCTCAACAGCTGGTTGTGAACAGGTCAGCTCCGTCAGCCCCAGATTGGGAGGTGAAATGAATCCAACTCCTCAGTCACATGTTAGAGGAGAAGCAAATTGCCAATTTATCTGATTGACAGAACAAGAAGGATCGGCTCAACTCTGAACAACAATTAATTTGTGCCCTGAGGAAACCTGCTCTCGTGCTCCCAAATGTGTTTTTACAGCACTCTGGATTGAGATCCAACTCCTAAATGGTCTGAGCTCCCTGATATCGATCAGTTATGTTCTGTTTTTAGCCTACAGGAGTCATCGGCAAGTGGCTCATGACTCGGTTATCTTGATTCTGTCTGCGAGCAGACAGACCTCCTGACCCAGACACTTCACAGAGGAAGCAAGCAGCCAATTTTGTTGTCAGAGCCCGCTGAGTTGGCTGGACGCTGCTCTCTTTCTCCCCAAGAGCTGCCAGCAATCACCGCTCATCTTCTGCAGAGTATCAACCACGTCAAGGAGCCATCCAGACGAGAAGCCTTCTGTCAGGCAGTTAGGAGTTCAGGAGAAGGGCTTTACACAAAGGACGCAGCTAAGGAACATTTAAAGAGGGTCGCTGCAGATGCTGAAGACACAAAACCATATTCAGACATTTGCTGAGCAGATACACTTCAAAAACCCTAAACTAAGAACTTTCATCTTATTTTAAGTAAAAATTGTCCTATCAGATGAAATACCAGCCACATGCTCCTGACAAGTCCAAAATGTTCAATTTTATAAGCAGATTAAAAATCTGAAACCCAAATAAACAAATTTTATAAACAAAGGACAAAATAACAACAAAAAAGGCCAGGTGACTTGGATGAAACTGGGTGATAAAGTAATAAGCAGTAGATAAATGCAATGAGGCATTTTTGTGTCATTGGTTTTCATCTGATATACTCAGAAAAACAGTGCAAATAAATCTGCACTGCTTCATCCTGCAGCAAGCAGCTTTACCATAACATTACCATAAGCTGCAAAGCATCCAACACTTGGTCGGATGTTTGCATTAAGATTAGGGGTTCACCGAAATTTCGGCCACCAAAAATTTTTGGCCAAATATGGCCCAAAAGTGCATTTTCAGTTTTTGGCCAAAAGACTTTTTTCACCGAAACAACACGACTGAAACAGAATGTCGTGATGACGCAAGCAAAAACCACTCTCGTCTGGATAAGGGCCAATGTATTTTAAAATATCTGAGAAAGACCCACGGAAAGTGATTTGTAAACCGTTGAAATGATCGCACAAGACATGATCCAGGCCGTGATGACTGTGGAAAACCTGCTTGGAGAGGGGGCTGCACAGAGCGCAGTTGGTGAGCAGAGTGGAGAAAAAAGGCCTTGTCGCTCTGAACCGGATGAGGGGCCTACCTCTCCTATAGATCAGATCTATACCTTGTTCTTTTATTTAGCAGACTAAACTTGGAAATATGGCAGAGTCTGCAGCAGTAATTGTGAGAAGAGCAGAAACTTGAAGCAATTTAGCAACCAGGACTCCTCAGTTAAAGTTGTCTTTTTGTCAGAGTTGTTTTGAAGACGGAGCGTTTTCTACCTGCTTCCATCGAGTTGAGTATTTTATGACACAGACACGTCAGCTTTAACATCCCTGCACTATCAGACGGATGGATGCTCTCTGCAGTAATTTCCTCCACCTGTCTTTGGAATAGACTCATCCCTCAGCCCCGCACTTTAAAGCTATTTCACCAAACATGTCTCAGGAAGTATTCAAAGCGAGGGCAGCTGTATTTCAGTGAGTGTCTCTGCAGTTTCACTACACTTTTAGGTTTGTTTAAGTGAAGTTATTTCATCCTGAACATCCTGACTGGAGTTGATACTCCAAACGAAAGAAGATACTTCAACATCCCACATACTCACTGGTCATGATCCCAGTTTGACGTCAATCCTCACTTGAAGACCTCCTCCTAAAAAGTGAGATGGAGTGGACTTTTTGCTTCAAGTACTGGTTGAAAAACTCAAAGATCTTCAGATCCAACATTCACTGAAATGAGCTCCTTTGCAGAACACAGAGGAGGAGTGAAATTGGAGAGGTAGATGAGATTTCTTGAGATCTGTTACTCTGAGTGGAGCGGGTGGGAGTACAGGAGTCAGTGGGGAGAAGCTGATGAGCGCTTCGTGTGGCTCAGATGAGTTTTCAACCTCTGTCAGAGAATTAGGAGTTCCATCCTCTCTTCTCTGCTTTCAGGATGACTGTAAGAGGAAAAACAGGACAGATTCCTCTAATGGAGCGTGAAATCTGCTCATGAGGATGTTTGGATTTCTTTACTCGAGTGGACGTCTTGAAACGTTTATGAGTTAAATAGACCAAAGATTTGGTCAGCCACTGTATATACAACAGTTTTTCAGACCTCAGGGAAAAACATTAAGTCTTTACTTGTTTTTTTTTTTTTCTGTTATCTCAATCTAAAGGATGCAATCACTTGTCAGGCCCTTCAAAACTAACTACAACACAACTCTTACCTGATCTACCATCAGTGTATGTGAACACAAATACCTGCAGGCTGAAGAAAGGCACGCATTGAGCATAGTCTGTGTTGTTTGCAGGATTTGGTTTACCCATAAAACAGAGCAAAAGGATATAACAATAGAATGCAGGGTTACAAAGGACCTTGCCTTGGGAATACACAGGGCAGTCTGAAAAATGAAGTTTACGAAGTTCATTCAGGACACAGAAGGCCTACACCCAGCTGATGTTCACATCACTTCCAACCTTGCTCAACCAATCACAGCTCATGTATAGCAATAACGTGCTGTATGCAAACACATCTCTACTCTCACCCATGTCTGTTACTCCTATGTTACCCACACTTTGATGCTGTCTTGATGTATCGCCTCCTCCTATCAAGTCTCTTTGTTTGTATCCTATGAAGTCTGTATGTATTTACCCATGTGGGGGATTTTGCATTGCTCTCCCTGGAAAGCCTAAGCAGGCTGCTATAACTCAGGGAGTAATCTGAATGGAAGAGCCAATCATACCAACTATAACTGTGTTTCTATTTGGCAATAAATGGTTAAAATCTATAAAGTCATGAGTTTTGCCCATATAAGGGCATGGCAGAATTGATTGACAGGTGGTCACCGTGTAGCTGTTTGTTATGAGGCTAAAGTTCCACCTCTTTCACTTATCCTGACTCAAATAAAACTATATTGCGTTCAACATTTCCAATATGGCCGTTGATGACGGCAGACTTCAAAACTCTAGAGTGGAAATAAAAGGGTGATGTCACAGAGACTGTTAATGTATTTGAAAGGCTTACCTTATGAAGGTAAAATAGGTCCAAAAATGTCTTTTTTTGCCAAAGTTAAATAAATAAATAAATAAATAAATAAATAAATAAATAAATAAGGCTGGTTTAAACATACAAGCTGTACAAGGTGTTCAGTTTTCTGTAATAAAAATCTAAACTTTATTGTTTCTGCATATATTTTTCTACTGGAACGAATACTGAAGAAGGCTAGTTTTTATGAGTGACAGGTTCAAATCTCAAATTTTGACAAGGAGTTTCATTTCTACTGTAAATGCATGTCTGCTTCAAATATCAGTTATCTGTTTAATTAACTACTTATAAACTGTAAAGACCCTGAAGAACCTAGATCATTCCTTAAGCAATAATTTTAATCAGTTGGATTGATTGATTTTGCCAACTTATGTAATTTTCTGGATAATGTACAAGAGGGTAGATTTAACAGAAATGAGAGAGGTAGATGGTCAGCGAGAGGTAAATACAGTATTGCAGCTTACCCCCTACTTTACATACTAAAAAGAACATCATGCTGTCTGCGTCACATATCTGACTAAACTTTGATGTAATCATGCTATTCAGTGGGTTTGGCTCAGTCCCTGCAGATTGCACAGTTAGCTGCAGTTTATTTATCAAACCCTGACTGCTGGTGGCATCATCAATATGTGGTTAAATTACTGAACAAACAAAATAAAACAGTCGGGGAGATTAATAATCAACATTTGAGTATAATTGCTTTGATATTAAATGTTTCCCTGTGTTTTTACATTAAATAGCTAATTTAAATACAAAAAGCAGCCATAGCAGGAGGACAAGCGACAAACGGAGCAGCAGTTAGAAGGTTAGAAGGTTCTAGAGCTGGAAGAGGAGAGGAAAGGAATGAAACATCCACCCACACACCGCTGTAGTATCATCCAGAGAGAGAGGGGAGAGGGGGGAGAAAGATTGAGGGCACGATGGATGAGGGAGGGAGAGAGGGCGACTAAGAGAGCAAAAGGAGAGGCAGAGCGACAGAAGAGGGAGAGAGGGCCGGGGGTGGAGAGATGAGAGAGCAGAAGAAAAGGAGGATTTAACACCTAAATTTAGCCACTAAATGTGTCTCATGAGCTCTCTTACAGACAGACACAGCAGCCTGAGCATCTGATCTTCAAACACCACGAGGACTTTCCTGTTTTATAACCGCAGAGTCGATATCATCATACCCACCAGACAGGATCCGTTCACACTCTCAAAGACTGTAGAAAGTGTGGATTTGAGTAGAAATAGACTAACAGAAGAAGATTAATTCATCCAGGTTTATAAATCCTCTAAATAAAAGCAGAGAAATGTTCGTACTCTCCCTTTTCACAGCGTGTTTCAGACTTGGGTCTGACCCCTGAAGATCTAAAACCCTATCCTAAACTCACCCTGCATGCAATGAAAGTCTGAAATGATGGAGCATCACACAAACCCGGATGTTATTAAGATATTTTATGTGCCTAAGGGAGCGACAAATCACCCACAAGGTCTCACCAAGACATATATAAACTAAATGGAGAGAGACAACAGGCTGCTGCGGTGAAGGTTTGCTGTGAGAGAGAAAAGAAAACAGAAAACAGCCTGGGTTATAAAATACTGCAGCTACATTGGGTCCACTATTGTCTTAAGGAAGAACGGAGCTAAGACAGAACTTTCCATCTCCAAACTTTTTTTTACATCTTTCTGCCCGCTTGTCCCTAACGTCAGTAAAAGGAGATTGTGGTCAGGGTGATAAGCAATTCTGACACTTGTAAAGGATCAAAATGAGCAGCGAAATGTAATTTACCAAGACCTCAGTATGACAACAAACAAAAAGCAACAAAAGACAAAAATAAATGAACGATTAATTGCACAGTCAACTTCATGAAATCCAAACTTGAGCACACTAGAATATGTATTAATAGCAAAAGTGCTGCTAATACACAATCACTGCAAAGCAAAACGTGAAAAAAAATTCAAAAGACAACTGTATGAGGCATCAATGTGTTTTATCATAATGCTTGTAATAAAAATTTCGTACCTTAAGTAGGGTATTTTTTAAGTAAAAAGTTAAGCTGAGATCTTTGTGGAAAGAGTGGAATTTTTCCTGTACCTAAGCATTTATTTATCATTAAAATCAATTGAATTATACTGTTTTATGGCTAATAATCAGTATATTACACATATTATTGTGCTAAAGGTGAATCATTTGCAGATATTACTGTATACTTATGATACTTTGGTAGAGCTGTGTACCAAACTTCGATTCTTTTATGGCACTGACCGAAATGCTTCGATAGTACCGAGTATTGAATTACGCCTCAAGTTTCAGTATCCAAAGGGTTAAGCACGTGATCATGATCTGATAATGCCACTGGTGATTTGCTATAACGTTACACGTGGTTGTGGTATGCAGGATAGTGTTGCCAAATTAGCAACTCTGTCGCTATATTTAGTGACTAAAGGAATCCAAAATTTTGGATTGATACCCAGCCGTACACTTGGGAATTGTCTCATACAACTTTTTGAGAATTAAGACAGAAACATATGCTTAGTTTTGAGTTTTTGCAGCTTTGAGTGGTAGGCCTGGTGAAGAACCAGCAGCAGTGTATAGAAAAAGAAAAATATAGTGTTACCGTGTCTCAAAAAATTAGGATAAGCATGACAAATATCAGTGTTTTCTGTCAGTTATTTAAGGCCTCAAATTGGATTATTTCAAGCCAAATACAACCCAGGTTTTAAGGTTCATCATAATCAAATATTCTACAAAATAATCCCCATGTGTTCATTCAGAGTAATTTTACCAACTAATGTCCAAGAAAAAATATTTTTTGATGATATTCAATATTTCAGAAATATACTGTTACACTATCCATATCCCCTCTGAATTTTACATCCAAAATTTTTTTGTTTAAAAGTTTAAAAAGGACCTTCATATTGAAGAATATATAAAAGCAAGGATTTAAAGAGTGTCTATTCTGCGTTTCAATGTCATAATCAAGGATATAGTGTACAAAAGGTGGATGTTCAGACTAAACGGGTGCAGATTTTCAAACCTCTACATATGTTGTAAAAAGTCCCTCAATCTGTCTGTAAACAGATCAAAACGCTCTGTTCTAAAAATATCACCAGATCTCTACCAGACTTGGTGGCCTCAAACACCAAGGTCTGACCATAGCTCTGCCCCCAACAGGCCTCCAGAGGGCTGGCCAATCAGAGTGAAGGGGGTTTGTTGAGCAGGGAGCCTTAAAGAGACAGCAGCTAAAAAGAAGAGTTTCAGACAGGGGTGAAAAAAAGGGTTTTCTACAACACCAGTGAGAGAAAAATATGGATTTTGCTAAACTGTAAATCATGTGGTATTTCTGATATAAAATGCTTTGGGTTGAAGGAATGAATAGATAAATATCCTGATGTTTGTCTTGAGCAGCACCCTGTTGTGGCTCTCAGCCTGATGTTATTTACCCATTTGGAGTAGGTTTTTGGCGTCACCCATCATTACCTGCCTGGCTTGATGCTGTCCTATTGCTGGGATCAGTTTTCTCTCTCTCCTGTAGATTCACTTATCCACTCTCTCTGCTGAGCATTTGATGCTGATGTACCCTTTTAGCCACTTGTGATGCCTCTGCAGCCTTTGTGAGAAGCTTTTAACAGGCTGACGACATATTTTCACCAATCTGCAGTGCTTTTGCATGTGAATCCACTTTTCTTTTTTCTTTTTTTTTACTGTCAGCATGTCTTTTACACATGTCACAGCATGTGTATTGGATGGGAAAACACACCAGCAGAAGCCAAACAACCAATTTTTATCTGTGGAATACACCCAAGAACTGTTTTACTGTTCTCAGGGATTTGTCGACTTTCTGCTTGTTTGTGTAAAAATAAAATCAGGTTTAAAAACTTGATGCTTTAAACATCCCGTAAGTGGTAAGTTAGGATGACACGTCACATCTTCTTCCTCATTTGAGTGAGTCATACATGCTGTTGTTGTGTTTATTCTAAATGCAGTTATATTGAAAATGAATTGCCAGGATCCCCTTGGAACCCCTCAGGTGGATACTTTCCGTCTGTGTCATTTATTTGGAGTGAGTCTATGTTGAATGTTGAGCTGTCACCTGGATGATGAGTTGTCAGTTTTTGGTATTTTTTCTCAGAGGGGGAAGTATCCTGCTGCAGTTTGTTATTAAGGCTAAAATAAATCAACTTAAGCCAGACAAGGTATCTGCATCACGGTCAGCATGATGTATTGTTTCTGATATGCTGAAGAGGTGATCCCTAAAGGTCACATGGTGCCACTTAAACGTCTTTATATTTCACCTTGAGCATGTCTGAGAGGTAGAGTTTGTTTATCTCAGCCTGGGTTTAGCTGAATGTTTGACGGCGGTTTTGCTTCCAGCTGTGAGTAATTCCCCACCCCAATCACGCATCTATTTTGCTTCCTCTGTCAAATGCTGCAGAAATTCCCCTTTAGTTTGACTCTGCAGCTGATAATTTCAGTGCACAATTACAAGATGTAGATTGGATATGAAAATTGGCTCTCGTGGAAACATTGCAGGGGCTCAGCTGCTCTGGGGAAAAGCCAGGTTGTAGAACAGGATGTGGAAATATCTGTAGCTTTAAGGATTGCTCATTTTGACAGGAACTTAATCCTGCGACTGAATCATCATCTGTTTATACTGTTTATACACTACAACCTCAGTAAACTGCATGCCTGACAAATACTGTAATGTTTCTAGTCTAGTAAATTTTGTGAAATGTTTATTTTTTTTAAAGGATGAACAAAAATGTTAGAAGACACATCTGCTTTTGACGTGTACTAGCACACAATTTAACACCAGCTATAGACATACAGTATCAAAAAATCCTCCTCAAAAGTACAACTTATGGAGGCAGAATTTGATAAACTTCTTTACCAACAAGCAGTACTTTGATGGAAGACTGAGCTGATATGCAGATGACGTGCTGTTTTTCTACATGCTTTCCATGTGTTTTGATGACAAATGAGCTTTTTACTCACAAATTAACAGAAACAGCTGGGGAATGGGTTACAAGTTTTAGGACCTGGAATAATGTGAAGCATGCACATGGACACTGACACCCCCCACTCTCATTTATTCCATTGGTTATTTATTCCATAGTTCTATTGGTGGTTAAGTGAGCAGGGCTCACGCAGGCATCTTCATTCATTCATTCATTCATTTTCTATACCGCTTGTCCTGTTCAGGGTCATGGGTGGCTGGAGCCTATCCCAGCTGACTTAGGGCGAGAGGCACAGTACACCCTTGACTGGTTGCCGTCAAACACAGGGCTGACACACAGAGACAGACAACCATTCACGCTCACACTCACACCGAACCAGGATTCGATCCGGCAACCTTTTTGCTGTGAAGGTGAAGCAACAGCACTAACAGCTGCGCTACCGACGCAGGCATTTAGGGGTAGCTTAAGTGTCTTTAGTATGGGGTCACATTATGTGCTTGTGTTTCTGTACTTACAGATGAACTGAAGTGATGAAAAAGTGTATAAACAAAGCGACATAGATGGATAATACATATGATAGAAACCAGACTTCTGTTCATGTGAATAAGTCACTCTATGTTGAAGTTCATTCATTCATTCATTCATTCATTCATTCATTCATTCATTCATTCATTCATTCATCTTCTATACCACTTATCCCGTTGAAGTTTTGGAAGTAAATCAGTTGTCTTTGAAATGTCACATCTGTTGTGATGTGAAATTAGTAGACCAAACACCTGTAGTCTGCTTAAATATTTACTGTACAAAATTTATTGTAAAGTAAAGGTAGAAAACACAACATTAACAGTTGATTATTGTTGTGTATCTGAGTGAGCAAGTATTGACCAGGCGCGTTGTTTAGTAGACTGGGATGTTATGCAGGATGCAGACACATTCAGCTGGTGTGCTGGTGTTTCTGTGTTTACAGAGCTGGAGTAAAGTTATTATAAAACCAACACACGCCTAGAAACTCGATTATTGTGTCCAAGTAAACAACACATGTTATAAGCAATGGCACATTCAACTGCTGGATGTTGGTGGTTTCAGAATAGAAAAGAATGTAACAGCACAGGAATACCTGATTATGTTTTCTTGGCATGCTAAAGGAAAACATAAATAGGGGAGCTTACATGTGTCTGCTGGGTACTAACTATTAAGAAAGAAAACAAACAAAAAAACAAGATGATGTGTGGAAATGCTTCTTCACCTTAACCAAATAAATTCTGATTCAATTTTCTGCTTTCTTCGAATACTGGGGCTTCTGGATCAAGTCATCACTTTGAAAAGACTCCCTCTTCCATGCTGTCCTCAATTTAGACACATGACTATTCACCTCAAATCTGGCTCTAAAGGAGGTTTCTTCCTGTTAACAGGCCACTTTTTCCCCCTTTCCAAGTTTGGCATATGATGCTGGGTGTTTGCTTATGCTAGATTATTGTTTAAATTATGCAGCTATTACTGAAAATAAGGATGAGAATTGATTAAATGATTAATAAACTAATGACTTTGCAGGTGAAATAAACTCATCTCCTCAAGGAAAGTCAAATGTTTGTCCGACCCATCTATACCCACTGATCACGAGCCCTGAGTAGATTTCAGCACTCTTTATACCTCATCATCAAACCTGCATTGAATAGCTCTGACCAAGAACCATCACAGACGTTATAATATGGTGTGAAATGATTAAAAGTTATATGACTGTAAACTGATTTCATTCCCTCAGATCTAAAAAAATTTCAGGGAATGAGTTATATGCTTGCTGCTTGTTTACGTCACTCCTAATTCCAACATGAAAACAACACACTCATTTGCAAAACATGATGTTGTGTATTTCCCTCTCATTGCATGAGCTGCTTCTTTTCTTCCTGCACTGCTTTCAAGACGGTTGCCTGAGGTAGATCTGAATTCTTGCCGCAGGGAAAATCCACCACACTTGTTCTAATCTCAGGATCAGGTTTGGTTGTTTTATAAAAATTCATGCGCGCCACCCTGCGCCATTTTGTCAGGAGGAAACTATGTTTTAGGACAATAATGGTGCAGCTTGGCTTCGAGGCAACAATCACATTTTAGCACTGGAGCTTTAATCTCTCCTTATTTTAACCTGGACAGTAATTCACGTCTTCTGTCTGCATCTAATACTCCTTGCATGCACATCAGAGACAGCAAACTGAGGTTTGCCCTGCTTTCCTCCTCTCAGTTTACCCCGTTTGTATCTCCAGCTACATATTCTGCACATAGATGTCCTGGCGTAGCGCCATAACACTCTGCAGGGAACAATGAAGGCAGAGTCAAACACACGGAGCTGTTTGTCTTTGATTGATTTGGGAAAGCTTATTATTTTTAAGCACCTGTGTTTGTTCATTGCTTTAATGAAAGTCAATTCACTACATTTTAGAGTTACAGTGTGGTTTTATTTGACAGAAATGAAAGACAATCAGACAAAGACCAAACATCACAAGCTACAAGTGTCCATTAGTAGCTTAATGCGTTCGAGGATGAAGTTTTTCTGAGAGCAAGTACAGAAGAGGAAACCATTTGAAAACAAGAACAAAGGACTCAAAATTTGAAGTTCAAGCACACACAAGGTAAATTTAGGAACAGAAAAAGGAAAGAGTTGGCACAACTTTTGTCATTTGGAATTCTTGGTTATTAAAATTTAAGTTATATATTACAAAAGGATGAATAGCTATTATGGATAAGTAAAATCGATTGGGATAAAAATCCTGGATGTTCATGCTTAACATGCACAGACTTTCAAACTGAAAATAGCCTGAGATCCTCACGTGATCTTCACAAGGTTTGCTGAAATTATGAAGTGACCGCATAAGGATCTGGGAGGGCCTCAAACACCAAGGTCTGCCCATAGCTCTGCCCCTGACTTACCTCTATAGGACTGACCAATCAGAGAATGGGGTTTTGTAGGTGGGGAGCCTTAAATGACAGCAGTTTAAATGATGTGTTTCAGACAGAGGCTGAAATAAATGATTATAAAACACCAGTGAGGGAAAAATTGGGATTTGTTTTGAGCTGTAGATCATGTCAAGATACTACAGGGGCACCAGTGGGACAGAATAAAGCCTTAAAAAAAAGCATAACACTGTTTCTTTAAGGTGGGAGAGCAAAATAAATACTGTGACTGGCTGAAAGCACAGTTCCCAAAGGGCACAGCTGCTTTATGTTCTGGTTGAAAAATGGCAAGGAGAGCTTCCACCTGTGACTCTGGTAACTCAGACACCTGCTGAATCTCAGAGAACACTCTACTCAACATTTTTCAGCTCTGTGGTCTTGTCCATTTGTAAAATTTCAGATGGAAGTCAGAAATAAGATCAATGTTATGTAACTAGTCAAGGTTTCTGAAAGTTCCTAATGATTAACCCATGAGAAACACAGAAGCCACACATGGAAACAGATTCAAGGAAAGCTCTGGAATCTTTCAGGCAACACTCTCCTCTCTGTTTGTTTGAAGCAACATGAAGAAACCTTGTTAGGAATGCGACGCCATTGAGACGTGCCTGTTGAATCAACATTTGTGGATTCATACCAGGCATACTAAACACTCCTGCTGCTGTTGCTGTGATATGAGCAACACAGGCGCAACCAGCACATGAAGAGCGAGGACAAGGACATGGCGTTTAAAGCGGCACAGACGGGAAGTGGTGGAGTTTTAAACGTTGGTGTTGCCTCTTGTTGTCAAAGTGACCTCTCCCGCCTGCAGTCTAATGTTTGATTCTCTGATGGCTGTTTGATGCCGTTTGAAGTCTGCTGCTGCACTTTCTGCTGAGTGATTAGAAGGATTGTTTGATGAAAGGATGTATGGGAGGGGGATGGGGAGGGGGACGCGACACCCTCCACTCTCCCACACACTCACATTTACTCTCTTCTTCTGTATGTCGTAGACCACACTTGCCGGGCTGTTTGTGTACGATCAAAGCTGGTTAGAAAATAAAAACTCTGAACTCCGTGTGAAACACTTTTAGAAGTCTTTGAAGAACATGAGGTACCTCACAAACTGTAGCATCAACACGAGGCAGCACAGAGCTAATTAAACGGCAGGACCAGCTAATTAAGTCAATGCAGCAAACACTGGCACAAAGACAACATCGCCACTGCAAGACTGAACCAAACTTTAGAGCATGTGGCTGGAAGAGGAAATGTCCTCTCTATTTTTGGTATATTCTTATGAAAATATACACTTATTGGCAAAAATGATGGAATCACCAGTCTTGGAAGATGTCTATTCAGCTATTTAATTTTGTGGGGGTAAAAAATGGAGATCACAGACATGCAAAAAAAAAAAAAAACCTAAATCATTTAAAATGGCAACTTTCTGGTTTTACGGAACACTAAAAGAAAGCCTGAAAAAAACGTGGTAGTCAGAAACTATTTCTTTTTTAGATAAAGCAGAGGGTAAAAAAAAATGGAATCCATCAACCCCGAGGAAAAAGGTATGAAATCATGAAAAAAAAAACACTTCAACACACCACTATTACTTTGTTACATCACCTTTGGTTTTTCCAAAAGCTTCAATTCTCGGAGATGTGGACTTAACAAGTAACAGCACTCTTCATCAATCTGGCTTCAGCTTTCTCTCATTACTGTTTCCATATCAGCTCTGCAGGTTGGAGCCTTGTCATGGACCATTTTCTTCCATTTACACCACAGATTTTTAATTCGACTGAGATCCAAACTATCTACAGGCCATGACATTGACCTTATGGGTCTTTCTACAAGGAAAGTTTTCACAGTTTTTGCTCTATGACAAGATGTATTATCATCTTGAAAAAAAAATATGTCATCATCTCCAAACATCCTTTTAATAGACGGAATGAGAAACGTTTCCAAAACGTCAATGTAAACATACTGAAGACGTAATGACAGCCATCTCCCCGGTGCCTTAATCTGACATGCAGCTCCATATCATCATTGACCACATCTCATTTCCTTTAGGCGCTTTCTTACAGTTCATTCATAGACATTGACTCCAGTTTCCGCCAATTTGTTCCTTGTGTGTTTTATTTTCTGTTTTCAGGACACATTGCTGTGAGTTTTCTGTCTTGATGCTTTGATGTCCTCCTTGGTCCTCCAGGATTCTTGCCTTTTACAACCTTTCCATGTTGTTTGTACTTGGTCCAGATTTTAGACAAAACTGACTGTAAACAACCAACATCTTTTGCAACAGTTCCCGATGATTTACCTCCTTTAAGAAGTTTTGATAACTCCTCTCCTGTGTTTCAATTGACATATATCGTGTTGGAGCCATGATTCAGGTTCATCCCCTTGGTGGTGCAACATCTCTCAAACGTGTGAGCACTCCTTCTGAACTGCAGACTAATGAGCAGATTGAAACCGGTGCAAGAGCTAATTTTGGACATGAAAATTTACAGGGTGATTCCATATTTTTTACCTCAGAATTGAGTGATTCCATACTTTTCTCCCCTCTGCTTCAGGGGCATCTCAGGACACACAACATATCCAATTGTCCTATGGCTAAGTCCCACCCTCAAACGGGATGAGCCAATCACAGTGCCTATACTCATTTCTTGGACATTCTCTTCCCAGTCGTCCATAGAATTTTTGTGAGATTTTAAGTTTAAAATGGTCACATGGTGTTCACGGGGTGCAATCAACTCCAACACAAGGTATTCTGAGAAGCTGGGCAACTGGGTGTATTTTTCACCCTTTCCTAAGCCACATCTCGACAGAGAAAAGTCTTTGGATAAAGCTGTGCTGTAGACCACAACATCAACTCAATGTGAATGAAACTAACAAAGATGTTTACATCTGTTCTAAAGCAAGTCAACATCGTATTTGAGGCAACATGTTGTCACTTTGCAGGAGGGAAATATAAAGCTATCTTTATCGTCTCTAACATTGGCTAAGGTTGGTCTGATGTAATAAAAAAGCAGTGCTGTTGTTCTACCCCTTCATACCACTGAAACACATGTATAATACACGGTTTATAAACTGTTCAATGGGTTTCCTTCATACAGATACAACAGACAGCAACAGTACTAAAAGGTTCTTCTTTTTTTAAAAAAAACAGGGACAGATTTTTACAGTTATGATGCTAACATTAACTTCTAACTTCTAACTTCAGTTTGCGTCAATTCCTGTCAGTTAAGAACAGGAAACCGAGGCTTCAATTCACACGGGCTCACCAAAACTGGACCATAAAAGATTTATAAATGTTGCCTGATTTGATGAGTCTGGATTTCTGCTGCCACACTCAGATGGTAGGCTCAGACTTTGGAGAAAACAAGATGAAAACATGGATCCATCCTGCCTTGAATCATCTCAAACTGCTTTCTTGAGTTCCCTGTACTCCAATAGTCTCCACAGTCACCAGATCCCAAACCAATAGAGCTCCTGTGGGATGTGGTGGAATGGTAGATTCCCAGCCCCCAAATCATGAAAGCAACTGTGGGATGCTATCATGCCAAGATGGAGTGAAATCTCTGGTCCTGATGATCTGCAGTTCTGCACTGTTGGTAAAATACAGCTCTCATCCTCTGTGGTCAAGGTGCTGCCTTTAAATTGAGTCCAATTAGCGTAGGAATGTTTCCCAATGCTGACCAATTTTGGCATCAGATGTTATAAAAATTTCATCATGCAGAAGCATCACCAGGGGCACAAACACAGAAGTTCTGCACATCAAACACGGACCCTCGATTGGTCATTTTGGAGAAATCAGGAGGTGGAACTGATTCACTTCAGCTGTATGGTTTAAACTGTAGTTTAAAGCAAGTAATGGAAGCTGACAGCAGGCTTTCAAAACTTAGTTTTTCTAACAAAGCCTGCTGGATGAAGCCATTTTTCATTCTGCTTAAGATGTCCGATAAGACAATGAGATCACTTCTCGGCTGATTTATTGCCTCAGTAAACAAACTCCTAATGAGTTCACGACCCAAATGGGTGGTTTTAAATCCTCTTTAACACACCGTTATGGTTATTTTCTCAATTTTGCTCCCACTACGAGTCCAATTAATGACAGGGTGTGCTTTAGAGATAACTAAATGCTGAGGTAAAGGAGGGCTCTTTTCTTGTGTTGATTCTGCAAGAAGCATGAAGCCAGAAACTTGGTCTTGGAAACATCTCTTTTGCATTGAGAGGATATTGCAAAAAAAAAGTGCATTTTAGTCCATTTGCATCAAGAAATTAACAGTAAATTTGTATTTTAATGCTTGAGCATCATTTAAAGTACTTCAAAGCCAAACACTCCCTAGGTGTTGTTAAAACTCAACCAGTGCCGTCATCTTTCTCTGGGAACATGCTCCACATACAGACTTTAAAGTGTGAGTGTGGACTTTCTGCAGACAAAGCAGCCCAAAGAACATCAGTATACACACTCTCTGCAATGCTCTCTCTCTCTCTCACACACACACTCACACACAAACACGCGCGCGTGCTTCCCTGCTGTGAGAGGAGTACACTCAGAGAAAAGAGCTACACAGAAACTCAGACACCTTCATCTTCTGCAGGATTCAGCCCACAGTCCTGCTCACATCCTACATACATAAACAGCATCAGAGAGGAGCCTCTGAGACATGATCACACATCTGTCTGATGATCACAGATGATCAAAACACAAACACACACACACACACACACACACACACACACACACACACACACACACACACACACACACACACACACACACACACACACACACACGTGGCAGTGCGACTCCTCACCGCTGATGCAGAGGCTGAAGCGGCAGAGTTCGTCGCACAGAGTGTCCGGGCTCTCCAGCTCTCCCGGACCTCCTCCTCTTCCTCCTCCTCCTTCCCTCCTTTTCTTCCTCGGCGACATCCTCTTTACCATCTTCATCACCCGCTCCACTTTGTCCATCCTGGATGACTGGAGCTGACTGGGCTGCACGAGTCAGCTGTGGATTTGGCAGACCCTCTTTTGTCCTCTCTGCTTTGTGCCTCCTCACTCCTCTTCCTCACTCTTCTTTTTCTACAACTTTTACAGTCTACCTCAGTTGCTTTTTCGTTTTCCTCTCTTTCTCCTGTCGTTCCAGGAGAGTGAATCTCTATCTCTCTCTCTCTCTTTCCCAAAATCCCTCCCCTGTCCACACCCCCTGCTCTCTGTTTCCTCTCCCCAGACTGTTCTTCTTCCTTGCCTCCAATTTCTCTCTCCCTTCACAATTCAGCACCTAATTACTCCGGTCCAGCCCCTCAGACACCTTCATCATTCTCGGACTCTCCTCTTCTCTTCCCTCTTTGCTCTTTAGCACACCAAAAATCTGATGAATGGGAGAAGTGAGACACTGAGGGGATAGGGAGGAGAGAGAGGAAGAGAGGCTGCACATTTTAGTTCTCTTTCCTCTCCCCCTCTCCCTCTTTCTCTCGCTCTTGTCTGTATCTTAATGCAACTCCACCTCCAAACCTTCAAACTTCCAACATCAAACCTCCAAAACCCTGAGCCTGTGCTTAGAGGGTGAGAAAAAAAAACAAGGAGAGATGAAGCAACACTTCTTTGTTTCTTTATAAACACAGCATGGTGTTTTTCTTTCTTGTCCTTGTAGCACTGCGCACCATTATCTCTTTTTCACTCTGTCAGTGAGGGTGCACACGTGCAAACACACACATTTGCATGCACTTGCATAAAAAACAAACCAATTCTAACTTCTTAAATGCATGTCTTCTCCCTCCAGGTTTGTTATTACTTCTTTCCTCCTCATCTTTATCCCTTCATCTGTCCCTTAAAATGGATTTTTTTGCACCTACCTATGTATTCATTTTATTCCAGGAAGCAAGTGCTTGTGTTCCTGTTTGATGTACTGTACCTGCTTTAGCTTTAAGCTAATTTAAACCTGCAGTCCCTCGGTGGGCTAAAATGAAAGCTTCCAAAGCTGGGATGAAACAGCGTTGAGAACAAAGTCAACAACAACAGAGAGGATAGAAAACAAGATGCAGAGAAGAACATCACACAGACAAAACAATCACACATCACGAGCATGAGAGGGATGTTAAAAACAATCCAAAGAGGAGTCAGTCACTCTGGATAAAAAAAAATCTGTCAAGTTTCAGTTTTACAGATAGCCCTTTTACTAGCCTTTTAGCAGACTTCTGTGCAAAAAACATGCTAATGCTAATGTTGCATCTGAGATCTTGTCCCTGACTCCTCCACGTTTGCAACACAGGCTCAAGCTCTCTTCAAACACACTGTACATCCATTTCTGCAGCATCTCACTGATCCTGCATGCAGCCTTCCCCAGTTTCTCCTGTTCGTCTCTGTTTTTCCTAAACTTGTCAGATTTTCCTCTGGTGGTTTCTTTCAGCTTTGTCCTCTCTGGATGTGCAGTTGTGGACTGTTTTATCACAAACTTTTGCTGTTCCTTGCTGGTGATGCTTTACTTCATGCTCAGCTGGTCGCTCTGAAGCCGTCTGGCTCATCATCCAAACTGGAGATTCCTGCAGAACTGCAGAGGAGGCAAAAACTAAAGCTGGAGCAAGACGATGGTGGCTTCTGGACTGTCTCAAGCTTCCCCAAACTCCATCTGACTGCAGGACGAGTCAGGAGTCAGACAGAGTTTGGGTAATGCAGTATGGTGTGCCTTATGGAGATGTGGCTGCATTAGGATATCCACGACCACACCGTCACCATCCATGACTTACAGACTGATCAGCTGACGTCAGAGCTTTTGTACAGTTATTTCCTGATTTTTCACCTTCATATCCTCCACTTGTGTCATTCACTTGTTTCGTTCACTTATCCATCCTCTGTGGATTTTCAGGTTGGACAATAGCAAATCAGGAAGCAAGCTGACAAAAGGATTCAGAAATGGAGGAGCAACTTGTTGATTTGTTGCAGGAGCATGAATGTTTCTACAATGTGTTCTTTAAAACATACAACAAATCAAACTAACAGGAGCAGAAAATGCAGTCAAACAGGATTCAGCACATAGCTATGCAGCTACGACATATTTGCTTCCTCTAACGTCTTTTTGGCTGTGTGCGATCTTCATTTAAAAAAAAAAAAAAAAATCTTTATACCTTCATGTTGCTCATATTAGCTCTTCCTTCTGTTGTTTCCTTTCCTCCCATCTACTTCCTCCATCCTTTTCCCTTGACACTAACACAATCCCACCTCCTCCTCTTCATCCCTCCATCATGTCTGACCCTCTTTATCTCTGTTCCAACAACCTCCTCCTCTTCCATCCCTTCACCTCTTCTCCTCTGCTCTTTAATCTTTGTTTCGTGTCTCGCCATAATAAGCTCATCATCTCCTCTGGAGGAGAGGTCCAACACACGCTTGTACACACACACACACACACACACACACACACACACACACACACACACACACACACACACACACACACACACACACACACACACACACACACACACACACACACACTGTTTGAGCAGGCACTGTGGACACTTCTGCTGAGCTTTTCCTCACACACGAAATGACACACAGTCACACACAAAAGTCCACCCTATATTAAATACACTCAGCCGTTTGCCCTTGCTAACTCACACACACACACACACACACCAACACTGCAGAGCTGAAAGTGTGCAGCACAGGTCTATAGTTATAATTACTGACCTGAGACGATCCATACAGGCTCTATAATCCTGCAGTGAAGGTTTCAGCCTGTGAAAAGTGCGACTCCTGGGAGAATTGATTGCTGGCAGGAAATTAAAAGTCAACCTGTGAAGATTATTGAGAGTTTCTGGAGCCAGATGCTTATGAAGCACTTCTTTAGAAGAAACTCATCATGTGAGGGTCTGAATGTTGTTCTGAATGCATCAAGTTTAAAATAATTATCTGGTATGATTTACAAGACTCAGCGCTGTGAGGCTGTGTTTGGTTCTCTAGAAACTTGACTCATCTTATCAAGCGGTGCAGGCCCGCTGCATGCAGCCAAACCTGGTGACTCACCTTCTACCTCACCTGCCACCTCTCGTCTTAAGGAGAGTCTTTTCAGCAATCCCAACACTTCAGATAAATTTTCATTTTTTCCTTCGGTCTGTTGCATCATTTTGACATGTTGAGGGACAGTCATTAAAAGTTGTGCCGCTAACCAGTGTGCACACTGACTCCTAACCACAAAAGCCTTCAGCTTAACATTTCCTGTTTGTTAGGGAGCAAAACTTGAATGTTTTGCAAAAGAAAAGTAACACAAAAGTTGAAATAATCAGGATTTTTTTAGCAGTTTTTTTTTTTTCTGTTTTCCCCTCCACAAGTTATCACCTAGAGAGCTGAACCCAATATTGTGCACCACTGCATCACAGCAAGAGTCCCAAACTTTGCAGCCACTGAGCCCAAAATGTTACCACAGACTCCCACAGATTCCCACCTGTCCCTGGAGGTGATTAAAATTTGCTCAGAGCAGTGCAAGCATTGAAGGTCAACCCAAAACCAGACTTAAGAACAGCCAAACAACCAGGATATTCAGACTTCATGTTCAGACTGTAGCAGTAAAAGACTATGGGATAAGCAGACCTTTGGGTGAGTCTGTGCTTGAAACCCGAGGTGCTTAATTTAATTGGTCTGCAGAAAAGTAGCCTGTCTTTATTTCCTGTGCAGCGGTAAATCAACCTGTAACAACTGTTGCTTTCACTTAACACCTCAGTGGTCATGTGGCAACAATGGCAGATGTCTGTCTAACATGAGTCTGGTTCTGCTCGAGGTTTCTGTCTGTGAAATGAAGTTTGTTCTTCCATTGTGACACTGAGTGCTGTACTCATGGTTGGTTAAGAAGAGATCAGACTTCTTATCTCATCTCAATGTTAGGTCTTTGTTAATAAAACAACATTAGCAGCTGAAAAGTATCTTGAAAAAAACATTTGTTGTGATTTGGCACTTAATAAATATTAAAATTGGAACTCTTTAAAGCTGAATATAAGGCTGCACAGTGGTGCAGTGGAAGTGTTGTTTGACAGCATGAAGGTTCAAATTGAACCTTACTCTCCAGCTTCCTCCCACCATCTAAAAACTTTTTAATCAGGCGTGTCGGTCTCTCTAAAACGTCTGTTGGTGTGAAAGTGCACACAAATGGTTCAAGGTGTACTCCACCTCTTCCCAATGGCAGCTTGGATAGGTTTCGACCCCTGTGACCCTAAATGAGAAAAAGTGACGGACTATTCAGCTCGCCTTAAATCACTAGTGGACATGGTTTGGAAAACAACCACGCATACATATATGAGATCATCAGCTAGCTGCTAAAACCACATCTTTACATTTTCCTACAAAGCAACCACTCACAGGAAACTCTCATACAGGAGGTGTCTGTGAGGACAGTTATGGCTGAGTCAGTCAAAGTCAAAGGTGTTTCCTCATGCTACAAATTTGCAGAATTAAAGCCAAAGACAGAGAAGATTAATACTATTTGACAGTTAAAGTCTGCAGGTTATAAGAAGCATCTGCAAAACAAAACTACAGCTCGTGGTTTCTGTTTGACCTTAGATACCAAACCTCCTGTTCTAACCCTGACTGAGCTCAGACAGAGCTTGAATATAGAGGACAGGCCAGTCAGGGATTGTTCTGTCTTTATCTCCAAAGCGACCCCAACAATCTCTGCGCTGGAGAAGAGCTCAGAGAGTGAAAAGGAGGTCAGCAGCAAACTGTCAGACATCCTGAGCAGTAAAACTACTCTCCTCAGCTTGCAGAAGAACAACTTTCAAAGTATTATAGACTCTGCAGGAGTAAGAAAGACAGAAATAGACTCAGCATTCAGCTCCGTCAGCACATTCTGCAACCTAAAACTAGTTGTTTCTTCCTGGCTGCTGCGGCGTGTTAAGAGGAAATTACCACAGCAGAGAAAGCACGGCTGCTCACAGCTTTCCATGTGCTGAACACAGCAGCCATTTGATTCTGCTCTGTGGGCTTAATTTTCTATAACTGTTGCTCACACAGATTTAAATGAACGGGTAATTAATCTGATGATCATAATGTTTTGGCTGCCATTACATCATGAACACATAAGTTTGAAACTCATATTTTTAAAGGCACCATCTCTAAACGTCAATCCAACAGCATCCACAGCTCATTCTGAAACCACAATATCTTATTTTGACACTTCACAAATGAAACGCTGAGACTGACAGACGGTCCTGGTTTGAACACGATTGTGCTGGTTGGAATTAAAACCTTTCATTCTCACTGAATGACAGAAAAACATTGAGATTAGATGTGCCACTCCAGAATTTGGAGGCAACGCTTGCATAGGAAGAAAAAAAAAAACTGATGGTGCACAAGCTTATCATCTTCAAGACTGACATGCAGCAATTAAACACCAGAATGTGCAAGAATTCAACATCCACTGCCAAATGAACCCAGTTTATCCACACACTAAAGCTACTACAACACTGAGTTTATTTCAAACAATTGCATATAGCTCAACACACTGATGCTCTTTCTAAAGAGAAACCTGGTCTTTTATGGAGCTCCAAGAGAGAAAGAATCTATTTTGCATACTGTTGCCCCAGTTTTGAGTTTCAAGTATCTACTTACAGATAAGCTAAATCAGCCCTAACTGTAACACTGCAAAGGTTAGCAACTGATAGCATATGCCCAAAAACCTCAGCCCTCAGCAGCCACAGATTTCCCAGAAACAGAGTTACTGTTTGGCTTTCTTCAAGCTCAGAACTCCAAGGAGCAATTCTGATAATCATCACCATCATCACGTGTGGGTTTAAGGCAAGTGAGCACTTGTATTTCATGCATAATGTGTTCAATAAAGCAGCAAAAGAAACAGCGTAACCCCTAATTCCCACGTACTCCATCAGCGCTGCAGTTTTCAGCACACACCAATTCACACTAGATCCATCTCTGGAGCTGAGCGCACTTCATAGCAGCTGGATACGCGAGATCACAAGATTGCAGGGGAACCACATGTTCCTGCAGGAATCACACCCATGACGACGTACTTGCATGTTAACCAATTAGTATGATAAACTCACCTGGCCCTCCAAGAACTTCAAGCAATTTCAGTCCATCCCTTTTCGTTTCTGTTGCTGTCCTTATAGACAGGGCATCTTGTGTCGTACATAAGGTTTTCTACTTCCAAGTTAAACTTTTCCTCATCCATGGCGTCAGATTTCCTCTTGGTCTGACCTGCTGATAACTAACCCTCTACCAATGATGTATTTTTGACATACAAGGATAGGCAAGGATTGGCAGTCTTTATTTTGAAATGACTGGATATTCTGATCGTTATGAGATTATTATCATTATTATTATTAATATTATTATTATTATTATTATTATTATTATTATTATTATTATTATTATTATTGTTGTTGTTGTTGTTGTTGTTGTTGTTATTTTTTATTACTATTATTTTATTTTATTTTTTCATAATTTGTAGTAGTAGTAGTAGTAGTAGTAGTAGTAGTAGTAGTAGTAGCAGTAGTAGTAGTAGTAGTACAGATTATGATCTTTGGTTTGGCTCCCTGTGATGAGGAGCTGCAATAAAACTAACCTGTCAACCAGAAAGGGTGCATGCAGGAAAATTTAGGATAAAGATGGCTAAAATGCGTAATTCCAGGCAATAAATTGGTCAAATACTAACACCAGGTGGTTGATCCCTTCTCATGCATGCATTACAGGGACAATTTAAAGGGTAAGCATCCAAAGAGTACCTTTGCAGGCTTACATTTCATAATTTTTAAGCATTTGACCAAATGTTTTAGGAAAACTTATAGAAAAGATGGCACCTTGACATCAATAAAACCCACTTTTCTTTAGTTTGGACTGAAAGAAAAGCATTTACTGTCCAACATCTGTGGTCACTATCAAGGAGCTGAAAATATTATAAAAATAAACACACAGGAGTTTATTTTATATGTTAAGAGACAAACAGGCGTGAACTATCCCTGACCTTTACTCTTAAATTATGAATAGCTCTCAGGCTGGATATCAATTTCCTCCTCATTAGTCTGTTTGGGTAGATCCTCGTAATGAGGGAAACACAGAGGCACCCACCCACTGCTTTCACACACACACACACACACACACACACACACACACACACACACACACACACACACACACACACACACACACACACACACATAGAGAGAGAGAGAGAGACTCTGTAAACTTCCTCTTCTACTTCTTCTTCATTAATTCACTGAAAGTGGTTTAAAGGGATAATTTCCTAACGCCAGGAGCACGTTCAAAGTTTGATATATATATATATATATATATATATATATATATATATATATATATATATATATTTATATATATATATATATATATGTGTGTGTGTGTGTGTGTGTGTTTGCGTCATGAGTCCTCCGCATGAACTGGTTATGAAACAGTCTCATGGAGGAAGCGCGGGGGAGTGATTTAATCACAGAGTTTCGGCTGAATAACTTCAACTTTGAACATATCCACGGACACACTGAGGCGTGACCCGAGTGACTCACTGAGACCTCTTTGAGATCCACATTGTCACTTTTTCAATCATCCCGAGTCGGAGGAGTGAAAAGACGAACACCCTGATGAGTTTAGAAACATGTTTATGATCCAATGAAGATGTTTTCAGCTCACTAATTGAGGAAGTTGTTGCAGATTTCCTCAGAAAACCTAGAGAGAAAAATGTTAGAGAACATTTTCCTGCAGATTTTAGTTTAAAAAGAAAAAAAAAATCTGAGTTTCACAATAAATATAAGAGTAGTATTCTGCTGCCCTTGAACATTGGCACTTCGTTTGGCAGATAAAATAAACAGCTCTTGGTGAAATGAGATGAGTTCTTGATTTCTTTGAGACGTCCCACACAAAAGCTGGGTAAAATTTTAAATAATAAAGAAAAGCAGCATTCAAATTTAGGTTTAGAAGTGTCATCATCTTAAACAGAAGCTACCTTAACCTATGTAACCTGTTTGGAAAAAATATCACTACCTTAAGGCTAACATAACAGGAAATCATATTACAGGCTGACCAGATCAGCTATCCTTATTATCATTTACATTTAAAAAAAACCCAAAATAAAAAAAATCCTTTAACATGAATACTTAAAGGCATTTACTCCCATCACCCTTAAAAATACACTGCAACTATTTTTCCACCAGTTGACTGCTGGGACCAAACAACGGTAGCCTGCCTCGGTCAAAAAACTCAACTGTTCTTATACATTTTGCAACCTAGGCACATCAACAGCCTATTGCTGTAACCTGCCAATTTTATTTTTGCACATTTATTTAACGAAAAGATTATGCAGTTGGAATCTAAGGTGGGACAGAATATCAAAATCAGCCAGTTTATCAGCATTATTCTTTCACGTTGTTAGTCAAACTAACTAATTCATATATTATACACATTTAAATTATTATTTTGTGAGCCTTATAGCATAATAAGCAAAATAAGATAAATAAGTTAAAAATAGGGCTGCATGTTTGCGCAAAAGTTAGCACTGATGCCTCATAGCAAGAAGGTCACCAATTTCGCCCAGCGTGCTTTTCTGTGTGAAGTTTGCATGTTCTCCTCGGGTTCTCTCTGGGTACTCCGGCTTTCTCCTTGGAGTCCAAAAACATGCTCATCAGATTAAGTGGTGATTCTGATTTTGTTGTCCCCAAGCAAAGACCACAACCTATAAATTGAAAAACACTGCTCTAGATTACCCTTTGATTTACACTGACCCAACAGGTTTTTAAATAATCCACGTTAGTCTCCTCTCCAGATCAAATGGACGACCAAAAAAAGTTTTATGGTGATAAAGCTCACAAGCAAATGAGGCTAATATAGCTGATAAGGAAGTCTTATGTCCCACTTAAAATACTCAAAATACTTCTATATTTGTGAAAACTTTGAAAATGCATGCACTTTTATGTTTTTTACTCAAAGCACTTTGGGTAATGTCCTTCTGTTGCTGTCATTCTTGATCCTTGTGGCTTTTCAAGATAGATCAAGGCTCAAGACTCTGCAGAAGACCATGCATGCTATGTAGAAGAAAGTGCAAACAATCAGGTAAGCTCTCTTGGATGTTGACCAAGGGGAAAATATTTGCAGCAAAGATCTCCTCTTTGGTCATAAGCCTCCTAAGAATAGCCTCTGAAGCATAATCTCAGGGGTGTTACCGATAACAAGGACACCTTTAAGGCATCCAGACTCATCCAGAGTTTGGGCATCTTGATGGATCGTTCAGAAAGCTGCTGTCTCACCTGGCTTTGTTTCACCTGCTCAAATGATCTGTCACTGTGAGAGATAATCCCATCAGTCTATCCGCCATCCAAACCAGGAGGAGGAAAAGTTTGGATGAATCTGAGCCAAACTCAAACCTTAAAATGGGTCACAAGTTTTTTTTTTTCTTGTGGTTCGCCAAAAGTGACATGAGGTTGAGCTCCCCGAGTGTCAAACCAAAGCTTTGCACCAAAATGTAAAGTGAATACTCAATCAGGAAACATCAGATGTTTCGATTCAAAGTTAATCAAAAAGTACATCTGTGACATCACTGAATTCCTGAAAAATCAGTCGGCTTTTGAGGGGTTTGTGCTTTGTTTTAGTAAAAGTTTCCTGACACCTTGATACAGAAACATCACTGACTGAAGTCTGCATTTAAAAACACACTTTCATTGTCTTAAATCTGAGACCTGTCTCTCACCAAGCTGTGTCTGAAGCAGATATCTCTGGAGCTTTTCTTCTCCTCTTATTTTTTCCTGCTGTTTGATTCCTGCTGGTTAATGTACATCTGTGCAGAGAACACTGTGTTCCCAACTCTGATATGAATCTACATTAACGTGTACGTCTCTGCAGCTGTGTGTGTGTGTGTGTGTGTGTGTGTGTGTGTGTGTGTGTGTGTGTGTGTGTGTGTGTGTGTGTGTGTGTGGGAGGCATAAATTGGGATTAGCATTAACCGTCTAATTCTGCCATCGGGAGGTGGAAATGATGGAAATAAACAGCATTAATGACAGATTTGTGTCCCATAAACATTTCTGCTCTCTAGAAACTCATTCAGGCTGTGAGTATTACGCAACAATCACTCCTAATGATATTATGATGTCCTCTGACAAAGGTGACTGCTCTGTTTTGGTGCTACTAGACCTGAGTTCAGCTTTTGATACAGTTGATCACTGTATCCTTATTGACAGACTGAAGCTGTGGGCGGGTATCTCTGGAGTTGCCCTGGACTGGTTTTCCTCTTATCTTTCTGACAGATCTTTTTCTGTATCACTGGGTCCATACTCATCTGAACCTGCTGCTCTTTCATGTGGTGTCCCCCAAGGTTCTGTTTTAGGCCCTCTTTTATTTGCCTTGTATCTGTTGCCCTTGGGTCATATTATCAGCAAATTTAAGGGGGTTTCGTATCATTGCTATGCTGATGATATACAGTTGTATATATCCTTTAAGCCTGTTGATACAGACAAAGTGGTTGTACTGTTGAATTGTTTGACAGCCATTAATGACTGGATGGCTCATAACTTCCTGCAGCTTAACGCCAACAAAACAGAGGTCCTCATCATTGGCTCTGACACTACAGTTTCTAACGTTATTCAGTGCATTGGTTCCCTCTCCTCCGCTGTCCAGTCCAAACTCAGAAATCTGGGAGTAATATTTGACCAGTCCATGTCCTTTGATCACCACATTAAACAGTTGTCACGATCTTGCTTCTTCCACCTACGCAATATCGCCAAACTCAGGTCCATCGTGTCACACTCAGAACTGGAAATGATCATTCATGCTTTTGTTTCATCCCGCCTGGACTATTGTAATTCACTTTTCACCTGCCTTAGTAAGTCATCCCTCCATCGTCTTCAGTTAGTTCAGAACGCTGCAGCAAGGATACTGACCAAATCCAGTCGGGTTGCTCACATCACCCCAATCTTATGTTCCTTGCACTGGCTCCCAGTAAAATTCAGAATTGATTTTAAGGTTCTTGTTTATGTATACAAAGCTTTGCATGGGCAGGCTCCTGATTACGTTTCTGACCTGCTCCACCCCTACCTTACCAACAGGCCACTTAGGTCTTCTGAACAGGGCTTGCTGGTTGTTCCCCGAGCCCGCCTAAAGACTAAAGGGGATCGAGCCTTTGAAGTGGTGGCAGCAAAACTTTGGAATAATCTGCCCAGTAATATTCGTTCTGCTGTCTCCACCTCCACTTTCAAAAAGCTCCTAAAAACTCATTTGTTTAAACAGGCTTTTAACTCTCTTCTTACTGACTAATGTTTTAATAATGCTATTGTTTTTACTTGTATTGTCTTTTACTCTGTTTTATTGTTTCTTGCTTTATGATGTCATTTTAATATTTCATGTAAAGCACCTTGTGACTCTGTGCTATGAAAGGTGCTATATTAAATAAAGTTTACTTACTTACTTACTTACTTACACTCCACCAACACGTCTCTCCACGAGGTTCTGTCTTTGAAGTGGAAAAACAATGTTAGGAAACAGACTTTAAAGTGCTATTTATCACTGTCCTACTTTGGTACTTACAGAGAGAGAAAGTGATGTTAAAGGAGCCAGAAATACCAACACCCTGCTCATGATGTGTCAAATTTGTATAGCTTTTGAGCTTTGGGTGGGTTAAACATTTAGCCACGACAGTTGCTTAGATCTACTTATATGTTCACCTGAAACAAAAGACGAAAGGATGATGAAGTCAAAGAAGATCAGACAACAGAATCTGTGTTTTCCCCACATGAAAGCTCCAGTTTATGGTAAAATGTTTGAGCAAAGTGTGGACAAGTTTGATCCAAAAATATCAGCAGCAGGCTGATCTCTGTGGGCTGGATTATGAAAATGTAAATATGAGAAAACAAAACAAATGATTCCGTATTCCATATATAGAGCACTTAAAAATCCACCAGAAGTTCCAGGAACTTTTAGCTCTTGAAACTACTCTCCCAGGAGCTAAAAAAAAATGGTTCCTGAGGCACATTGTTTGTCTGTGTTCCCACCAAGACCTTAAGTTCTATAAGATTTTACAGGAGCTTGTTGATTGAGTCTCTGAGATGCATCCTTCTCAAACAGCTTTAGATAAAAAACTAAACTAGGATGCAATCTGCAGGACTTTGTGTTTTAACAGCTGTTGTAAACTAGATATCCACTGATGCGTTCAGCTGAAGGTCTCCAGTTTAGAGGATCACTCTTTAAACTGGAACACCGGGAGCTGACAGAGACGCATTCAAACTATCAGGCTCAGAGAAGACCACTGTTTAGGAGTTATCAAACCAAGTCAATCACAGCTTGGGCCATCTAATCGTGGACAAAGGGAGGGGGAAAATACACTGTGGCTACTCCACCAATCAGAAACCCTTAGCTTGCAGGAGAGATCAGATACTTTAGTTCCTTTTAGGAAAGATTAGGGTTTATTTTGACAACTTTGGTTTGATGTCTTGACTTTTGTCCACATCAGAAGTTTACTTAACCTGCTGCCGACTTGATTTGACCTGTTGTTGCTGATTTTCTTGAGAGATGGAAGAAGTCGACAAGTGACTCCTCGGTCACTGTCTTTCCACTCCAGATCCCAGATCATGTTGGTTTCTGGTGCTGATTCTTGGCTTTACATTGACTATCTCACCCTCCTTCTGCAGGACCACCTGGTAGCTTTTTTACCACTTTAAAGCTACATGTAAACCTTGCTTCTTCTCTGCATGCAAACCCCCAAGCCATCGACCAACTGACACTCCTCACCAGCTCCATCATCCACATCAAATATCCCTTCATTCGGTGAACTGAAGTGCAGAATTTGACAGGTCTCGTTAGGTCAATTGGTCATCAGTGTGAACTGTGAGTAAGAGTTCAGTTTCCTCAAAGAAGTTCTATGAAAAAAAGAGCTGGCCTCTGAAAGTAAACTAATCTTAAGTGTACCTCTGTCAGATGGTATCCAAACCCTGCAGAAAAGATCATTGCATAACCAACAAAAGGTCTAATTACTCCTTCAAAACTTTATTGTTGATAATTTGTTCTCCTCCATCTCGAGTCCATCAATCTCTCCCACTCCTCTCCTCGGCTTTTGTTTCCCTGGCCCAGCCTTGGCAGTCTTGTCAAGCTATCATCTCAGT
Source organism: Labroides dimidiatus (assembly GCA_030710495.1). Classification (NCBI taxonomy): domain Eukaryota; kingdom Metazoa; phylum Chordata; class Actinopteri; order Labriformes; family Labridae; genus Labroides; species Labroides dimidiatus. Next base: position 12,568,883 of record CM061143.1, on the reverse strand, counting down.
TTTGCAGGCAGGATTGTGCTCTAAGTGCTAAATTAAAATGTGGTGCAAACTGCAGGGAGGAGAGAGAGTGACGGGCTGACGTGTTGCTGGACACCTGGGATAGATTTTCATGATGTCTCCTGGGGTCAACTCAGACACAAAACAAAAAGGAAAATTTGGAGGCTTGTTAATGTCAAACTTTATTTCAGAGAAAGTTGATGCTGGTTTTGTGACTCATGAATGACTCAGAATGATCCCTGTGTTGTAAGTACGCAAAGAAATTCAGAGCCAAAGACAAACTTATGACCACCTTGTGTGTCAGGACCCCCCTGAAAATGACCCCTAGTGAAACCTGCAGATGTCAACACCACGTCCTTATAAGTCAGTCCCAAACTTCTGCAGAACAAATCATCAGGGCCTCCTTCAGCAGGGATTTTGGCTTAATGTCTATTCAACAAGATGATATGGAGACACTTAAGTCCATCCTGATGTACAGACAAATATGCAGATGTTCCTGACAGACTTACTCATCCACCAGAGGACACAAGTCTGTCCCTGTGTTCAACTTTATTATTATTATTATTATTATTATTTTTTATTTTATTTTTTTTGCTTTCTTGTCAGCCTTCTGGAGTTTGAAATGAACTTTCCACCTTGGACACTTAGGAGGGATGTGTTATATGAATTCTTGGGTGATAAAGTGAGAAAACACTCTGCGGAGCCACTGGAGGAGAGATCTGAGATGGATGCTCACAGCATCAGCTGTAATAGAACATTTGTAGTGTTGATGAGTTCAGTCAGAGATGAGGTGACTGGTACAAGTGTGTACCTCTTCACTGCATCACTGAAAAAATTAGACGATTAGTCACAGACACACACTAAGACACACACTCCGACACAAACCCACACATTCTAGCAAAGGTATATTTTTTCAAAGAGAGAGAGAGAGATAGAGAGAAAGAGAGAGAGGGGTGGGAATAGGGAGTGAGATGGAGGGGAATGGCAATGTGGAGAAGAAAGAAGAAAAGAGGGATTGGAAAAAGAGAAAAGGAGGAAAAATTATAGCCGTGAACTGCAGAGTAAACACTTTCTCTCTGCTGCTCTCTCTCAATTCATTTGGGCTGCATAAACTAACAAATGCAGTTCACAGACATACAGTAATATTTCCCCAGAATGCTTCTGAAGATTCACTCTCTTCGTCTCTCTGTGCTAGTGCATTAAGGAGAAGAGAGTGCACACCCATAAGCACCGCAAGTCAAAACAACAGAAGAAAAAAAAAACAAAAAAAAAACAGGCCATGTTCCAGATATTTCTCCCTCTAAATTTGAAAATAAAACTCTCCCAGTATGAAAACTCTGGAACACGGGAAGAGAAATATAAATTAGAAAATCCAGAAGAGGAAGGAGAGCTTATGGTAGATCAGGGGTCTCAATATCAACTTACGAAGGGGGCTGCTGGAGGTAGTGTCAGGGTGAGGCTGGGCTGCATCAAGTGTTCCACAAAAAAAGGGCTTCAAGTATTCAAAAGAAAATAAAAAATAAAAAATAAAAAATACAGCTGATCCAATCTTCTCAGTCTTAACAGGTCAGAACATACAGAACATGAACAGTTTGGCTTGAAGGAGGAAACAACTGAGACCCTCAGTATGGCTTTAAGATGCTCATCTTTAAGTTTGGACCTGAACTTTGACTTATTAAAGTTCATTGTGGAGAAGAGCTTTTCACACAGAAAGGTGCTGCAAAAAAGGCTCATGATCCAAACACAGACAAACACCGTATAGCACTCGGTGACAGGATATATTTTCCCTCCACTCTGTGACACAAACATGTTACAAGTGACCAATTGCTAATTCCCGTTGTTGTCATGAGCCTGATCTATGGTAGCCCACAAGTGTTAAAAAATATAAAACGCCCAGATGCATGTAAGAAAAAAACACGCGGGCCACACTAACACAAAGCTTTGATTTCAGGCACGGGGGCCACAAAATATTGTTCTGGGGGCCGCAACTGGCCCGCAGGCCACAAGTTTGAGACCCCTGTGGTAGATGGAAAAGAGCAGAGATAAGAAACAAGACTGAAGAAAATGGGCCTTGAGATATCTCGTAAAGATGCCACTGTTAAAAAGTGCAATCGAGCTCAGTCTCAATATCTACATGCATGTCATTCTATATGTTTAACATGATACCGGTTTGCTGTGTGTTCCTGAGTCAAACATGAATCCAAAAAGCAGTCAGAAAAGCGGTAACTGGTAAATGGATTGACAAGAGACAAGTTAAAGTACCTAGCAGTTTCAAAATGTCTGTTCAAAAAAGCTGCCATCAACTGCCGCCATGTCACTTAGCTAGAGTTCCCAAAGTTCTGTCGGTACCATGTCCACTGCAAAAGCATGGTGCTGGATCTGATCATTTTGGTTCTAGTCACTTCCACAGCTCCGCTATGTTTCAGATTCAGCAGGTACAAGCCTTCAGGATCCCCCACGCAAGACTTCTATAGTAACCATACATGGATTTGCACAGAGCAGATCAAGCGGGACCAAAAGTCAGATACCAAAATAAGTGTTGATTCTCAAGCTTAAAAACTCCATGTTGATGTCAGATGGTATTTATCTCGACTACATCAACAAACCTTCATGATGAACGGTGCAAGGCCAGGTTTCAACAGGTTTGAGGTTTTCAGAAAGTGAGAGAAATCCTGGATCTCATGACTCCAGCTGTCCTGCGGTCTGACAACGCAGCTGGTGGGTGTTGACAAACGAAGGAGGACTGCACTAAACTGCAACAGAGTGGAAATAGATCTGGTGGAAATCTGGCGTCACATTCACTCATTTTTTTTATTTATTTATTTTTGTCTGAAAGTGTGCGATGCATGCAGGAATCCTGCAAAATCAAAGGTGCTTTCTGATGGCAAAGTAAATGAATATAAACTTTCCCTTCCACTAACTTAAGTCTTCAGTCAGACCTTCTTTACATGATTGAAGTCAGTGTTTCTCAAAGTGTGCTGTTGAGGCAGACTCATCTCTGAAAGATGTGTGACCATAGGTAGACTCATTCTTCACATCTGATAAACTATTCAAGGATTTTATTTATTTGTTTTTGTCTTCTTTTGGATTGGATTATTCATGTATTCTCACAGCATGATTTGCTGATCTTGGGAAGAAATGATCTGTTCCTTAATGCAGATGTTGAAGCTTTGCTCCTGTTCTGGTTCTCTGGCTGGTTTCTCACAAAGGGGCTGAGCTAAGCTGGATCTCCTGTAGGTAATACATCTACTATTGACAGGTACCTCACACCACCACACTTCAGAAGAACCAAACTCTTTCATAATTAAGATGAAAGGCTTTTTGGTGGCATTACATGGTGTAATAAATGACTGCAGGCTGGAATAAAGCCTATAGCTCCCTGTTAGCTGCAGTGTGTGTTAGCTACGGTAAGAAATATGCTGATTCAGCCATGCAGCATGTTTGTCTGCAACTCTGCTCAGACTGCATGAAGAAATGTGAAATTGAATGTGTTGTTTTAGTTATAGAGAGTCGGTGGTTCAGACAGACCCAGAAGATGTGTCCTCTTTTAAGGCTGACACATGAATCTTACTCCTCATAAAAACATACAAACATAAAAATCTCACAGATTCTCATTCAGGGTTGTCCACTTAAATATTTCTACAGCATGCTAAACTTTCTGTGATAAAATGGCAGAAATCTTTCATTCCAACACAAGTACACACTCCCTCTCTTGCTCCCATGTAATACGTTTGATCCATGTGTTGCTATGGGTACCATGAGTGTGTCAGTGGTATACAGAGGAAATTAAATGGGTCACAAATGTAGCAGAGTGGTGTGTGCAGCAGAGATAGTGTTGGGCTGTCTGTCACACTGCAGCACCTCACATAAAAGTCACACACACAACACACACACACACACACACACACACACACACACACACACACACACACACACACACACACACACGCGCGCGCGCGCAGAGGATACCCAGAGAGTGAGTCAGTCCAGGGATGGGAATAGCTTAAGAGTAATTAACGAGAGCGACGTCATGAGGCGTGAATCAGCAGTGTGATGTCAGTGTGTGTTTGAGAGGTGAGACACAAATAAGAGTGGATATGAATGTGATGTGTAAATGTATAAAAAACAATAATAAAAATATGTTGTAACCTTTTAAAATAAGTTATTTTTCAATACTTGTCAGGTGATTGTGACTCAGATCAAGTCTAATAAGACAGTTTTCTGTAAAAATAAGACAAACATTTCATTAGATTTTAGTTTTTGCAGTGCTGTGTTGTGTTGTGTTTCTAAAGACTTTTAATCACATTACCTCCTCAATTTTATGAAACAGATTATTGGGAAAGCAGTGACAAATACTCCCATAAAAAACAAATATGCCGACCAATAAGACTTTTTCTGTCCAGAGCTATTGATACATGCAGCTTTTGTTTATGACCATTTAACATCTGCAGCAGTGGAGCAGTTTTCATCAGGCTGACAGGTGCCATCTTTAGATCATGAGTCAGGTTTTAATGATACCTGCAAGCTGACAGAGTTACAACTGCATAATGAGGCCTGAAGCTTTGAGCTTTGGATGATCAACATTTGCATCATGGGTAAGAAAAAAGCATGCAACAAAAAGAAATTTTATACCCAAGGGTGCAGAACTCGCAATGTATTTCCTTGACACAGTTGCAGTGTGCTTTAAGTTCCAAATAAAATTTGTATTTTTGCAAGTCAAAAATGGTGTTAGCACCCATTTATGCACCTACAACTCACAGTTATGGTACAGCTAAATGTATTTATCGGTATTTACTGCTGCTGTCTGACTCAGGGGAGAATGTTTCTGCACTGATAGCTACAAAAAGAGCACATTACAGGAGCTGTGCTGCCGCCAGCTTCTTAATCCAAAATTCATCATCAGCTTCAGGGCACAAACAGTTTGACAATATTTGCAGGATTAACACACAGTTTTCATTCCAGCTCATTCTTTCCTTCCTCAGCTTCATCTCTCACTTTGTTTTCCTCTGTTTTAGTCTCTCCTTCAGCTTTAATCTCCACTCTGCTCGTCTCTCTGTCAGTTTAAACATGTTAGGAGATATCTCATAAAAAAACAGTATTTTATAAAAACAGAGGAGCTTGTCCTGCTGTTATTAAAGAACAATACCATTTTCTATCACTCATTCTGAGAGAAAAAGGGGGACATATAAGATTAAAATGCAATAATACCTGGAAATCTATATTAAAAAAAAAAAAAAAAAAACTGAAAAGAAAAAAAAAAAACAAAAACAGAGGACTGGAATGTAATCAGCAAATGTTGCTGCCAGTCACGCTGATGTCTTTTTTTATTGCAGGTATTATAAAACTTTCTGTCCGGATTTCCCTGAAATCATCAAAACTCGCACCTGAAGCGCTGACAAGTTTTTCTTTCTTATTAAAAGATAGTGAATAAAATGTTCTCTTTATTTCTTTGAGGTTATTTTTTTTCTCAAAGCACTGGAGATAACAGGCTCCTGAGTGAACAATAAACGGGAAATAAAGAAGAGAAAGGAGATAAACATACTAAAACTTGCTGAAAGTCACCTCAGCCAAGGGAGTACACTAACATCCCTCCAGGAACTAGTCCTGAATTCTGCACTCTGGTCTCTACCAAGACCTCAACCAGGGACCTTCCAGTTCTTCTTCTTTTTTTTGTTTAGTTTTGTTTTTGTTTTTTTTAATGTCAAAATATCAACCCTCCTTTATCTGGGTTTGGGACCCGAAAGGGGAAACCATGTGTGATTCATCTGCATGTAGTTGTCTCCTGCAAGTGAGGAGAAGTATGTCAATTGAACGCCTCAGCGTTCAGCCGGAAGGTGAAGTAGATGACTATGATAAATAGGGTCGCTGCACTCATACAGTCTATGGCTCCAGCATACACACACAAAAAAACAAACACCATGGCACAAACATAAATAAAAAACATAAAAAGCTACAGCTGCAACCAGTCCGGACCATCATCATTAGAATGTTGTTTTCTTTTCAGATGAACCAATTGATTGATGAACCAATTTGATTCTGTTCTCTGCATGTATACGCAGACAAGACTAAAGCCCCTACTGTGACTATATGACTAAGTCATGACCTTAGCCAGACTCCTGCCTGCATGTAAACGTTCTTTCACCTCAGAGACAACAAACTCAAGAAAACTTGCTAGATTTGTCTAGAGGGTTCTGAAAAGTTACTAAGTCGGCAACACAGTCGCAGTTTTATCCACCACTTTCTTACCGCTGTCATCCTGGCTCACTCTAAATCCAAAGTGCTCCCATACAGCAGAATAATACAATGCCACAGGCACATCTTTTAACTCTGACTGTTTGTGTTCTCACAACATGTCCACAACACACCTCCCTCAACAAGTGTCTAGCTATACTACTTTGCCTCGCATTGCCCATGGGTATGATTAGAACTACACATACGCACCCTAGAATGAGTAGTAAAACAAAGTAAAAAGAAAAAAGAAAAAAAAAAAAAGATCTAATCAACACAAACTATCCGAACCGAGTCAGGTTAACCGAACGGTTTGGATATGTTTCATAAACCATTCCACCCCTACTCCATTTCCTTAGCAAAGTCCCGATAGACAGAGACTGTGTTGCTTCCAAACATCCTGTTTTTGCAAGTGCCTTTCCTCATGATCTATATAATAATGATTATATAAGGACACCAACAGAAACTAAAAGGGAAGGACTGAATTGCTGAAGTTCTGGGAGGGCCAGGGGAGATTATCTTGTGATCTTGCATATCTAGTTGCTATGGAGTACGCTGAGCTGCGCTCCACTCCAGAGATGGATCCAGTGTGAACTGGCTCACGCTGACAGACCGCGGCACTCACGGAGTATGTGTGAATCAGGGGTCAGCCTCCTTCACTGGCTGCTCAACAGCATGCATGTAAACAAACTAAATGCTAAGTTGCACTACAGAAACAAATCTTATCAAGTGTTTATGTCTTATTTTTTAGGAAAAGTTGTGGCTCAAATTAAGTCTTAAAACAATTTCACAAAAAGTAAGACTATACACTTGCTTAGATTTCCATTTTTGCAGTTTGGAGAGTTTTGTGTACCTGCTACTTTACGCAGAAGAATGGATAAGATGCTGCAATCTGACTAAATGGACAAACAGTCTGTTGGTGTGATAAACCACAAACAAAGCAATATCACCTCTTAAGGTTTGGATAAAAGATATATAAAAATACCATCAAACAAAGAAAGACAGTAGGGAAGTTGATTTTGGTGCCTCTATTAAATGTTTTGATGTCTACTGAAATCCAGCTTGTTCACTCATCACTCAAAGCAACCATGTCCCTGATTTTCTATCACTTTAAGGCTTAAACTTAATAAAATAGATAATTTCTGTATTGTTAAAAGCCCCTGTGTTTCTGTACCAGGCTGTAAACATGTTTAATCCTACTATAAATTGGGACATTTTAGCATGGAGACTGACTCACCCTCAAGTGGACACAACAGGAACTGCATATTTTTTTTTACATGCACTGATTCCATCTTTCAGCTCTTTTACCGGTGAGATAGAGATTACCGGTGGATGCAAATCAGTCCTTTCATGTGCATCCATATCTATCACAAATAAGCAAATGAGCAACAAACAGCTTCTCCTTGTGTCAGCTTGCTCACAGTATTAATTAAAATGTTACTAACGTGAATCCTTCAGTTTCATGTGCACAACTGTCTCGCCTCAGAATCAGAACAAGGAGAGGAGATAAATGCGCAAAGGTCCCTCGTCACACCTGCAGAAGCATGTTTTCATCCACACACACACTGACACACATGGAGTCTGCAGGTCATTGTGTTCATTAATTAGCCTGTATAAGGGCCCAGCATGGAGTTAATTTGAAAGCCTGTCACCTCCTGTAAGCCCAGCAGATATCAGTGTTTCCTCAGGCTACATCAAGCCTCATTCACTTGCTATCACTGCACATACAGACACTCAAGAGCAAAAACACAAAAACACACATGCAGGTGGTCTCAAACACTATCCGTATACTATTGGTGGAAAAAATCTTCTCATTTTGGTTCTCATTTAACATTTACCATTGCTGTCATCTGCAAGTTTTTCCAAATGCAGCTCAGAAATCAGTCTCAAGTGCTGTTCAATTTGTAGGCAGTCAAACAACTGTTTTCTTCTTCCCTTAATTCCCATTGTTGTTGTGTTGAAAGTCTGCTCCAAATTAATTTTGTCAATTTCTTTCAAGGTTATGTAAATGAACACACACACACACACACACACACACACACACACACACACACACACACACACACACACACACACACACACACACACACACACACACACACACACACACACACACATTTAGACTGGAAAAAAAAAATTGGTTTGAAACCTGCAAAGTTGGTTCCAGCTCTGTGACATCATCAGTGGGCATAATTTATAATTTTTATACTTTTGAGTGTTGCTTTATGTTCACTGAATTTTATTAATTTAAAGTCTTGTTTCTTTAATAGTTGTCTTTGTTTACATTTTATACCCTGAAAAACTTTTTTGTCCTGAAGCAGAGGTTTGTTGTCTGTTCTTATTCTCAGTTCTGTTGACAAAAGGCATTGAAAAAGCAATGAGTTACAAGGAAATACACACTCCAACTTTTGTTCTGCTTAAACTGGTATAAACACACGCTGGTTCATTAGAAAGCACCAAGGTTCTAAGTACAAAACCGGTTCCAGAACCAGAGCTGTGTTGGTGTGAAAGCCCTCCCAGTGATCAGGGCGTTGTCTGATTCAGAGCACAAACTTCCCATCCCATAAAAACAATGTTTACTGAGGGACTGCGTCAACTTAGAACTGAGATCTTTTTCCAGAAGAGGGTAAACATGGATATGAAGTACCAATACTGGATGTTCATACTCAACGTGTGCAGATTTTCCAACCTCTACAATCTGTCTGTAAAATGATAATAACGTTCTGTTCTAAACAAAAAAATAATAAATAGCACAAGATCCTCATGAGATCTTCACGAGATTTGTTGTAATGATAAGATCATCTTATAAAGATCTCCTAACTGCTTCATGACATGTTGGAGGGGCAGGGCCTCAAACACCAAGGTTTGCCCATAGCACCATTCCTTAACAGGCTTCCAGAGTACTGGACAATCAGATGGAAGGAGTGGGGGACCTTAAAGAGACAGCAGCTAAGACAAAGCATTTCAGACAGAGGCTGAAATCAGAATTTTTCTGAAAAACCTGAGAGAAAAATATGGATTTTTTTTTTTTTTTTTATGAGCAGCAAAGCATGTTAAGATGCTGCGGGAGCACCAGAGAGACAGAATATAGGCTATAAAAGCACAATACCCCTTCTCTCAAGACTGGGGTTATGCAGCTTGTTTGATGGAAGCTTTTATTGTTTACATAATAACAAAGCTCATTTTTTTGGCCTTCACAGCTAGCAGTCATTAACCAGCAGCAGAAATCAGTTCAGCTCTTGTCATTACTTATCATGATCATGCGTTCCTTAATTGTTGTGAACTGGATAAAGATGGCCATGTTTGTTTTTAGCTTTAAGGTTACGTAAAAGTCCACAGGGACAGGTTTGATTTATTTAAGACATATCAGAGAGAAAGTAACAACACTTTCTCTTTCCTGAGTTAAGTTTAGACTACGAACGTCTGATGTTTGTCAATTTTCAAGCCACTCTGAAGCAGTCTGTGTGCTTTTATCACTCGTGGTTTGATATTAGCTGCCTTTTGGATGCCATTTTCATCCTCCTCCTCCGCTGTCTCTCGCCTCCTCTGTCCCCTTCCCTCTCATTATTGTCTGCACTTTGTCAGAATCTCTCAGTTTTCGTGTCACTCTCCTCCCTCGCTCTCTCTCCCTCTGCTCCTAAATGCTTTGAGGAATCTCCAGCTGGCTCTGTGATCGACTCGCCCTCCTGTGGCGATCTCCTTAATAAGCCGTGCGTTCCTCTCGCCGTCCCATGGTGATGATGATCATACACCCGGTCTTGGCTCGCCTTGGCTCCCTTGAGAGCTGCAGCGCACACCAACACACACACACACACACACTCACACCACATACACAAACACAAAAACCCGCTCGTCATCACCACTCCAGTCTCGTCTTGTCAGTCTGAGCCGTGATGATTGAGCTTAACTACAGAGCTATTGCCTCACTTGGCATTGGCTCGACCTCCTGCTGGGTGCTGATTACTCTGGTCCACCAGGGACTGAATCCAGTATTCCTGCTGGTCCAGAAATTCTCATAAACTCAAGTAATTTAAGGAGGAAAAACCCAGAAACCAGGGAGGGAACTTAAACGTTTTCTGTGACCACCACATGATGCAGGGAGCATATCTTTACTTAATGACTGAGGATAATTTAGAGACTGCTGCAGTTTGAGAGTGTTTACCCTGCAGAGCTGAACAACATAAATGAACCTGACAGAAATAACATATTTGGGTCAAGGAAGCCCCATTTAACCAAAACCTGGGTGGAGCTGTCACATCAGACCCACAGTGAGGGAGCTGAGACTTGTTTTCCTGCAGAGACGTCATGCATTTTACCATCTGCAGGGACGACTCCCTGAGATATGATTGATTTGGACTTTATTTGCCCAGCTAACTCAGGGTGAAAGCTCAGTTGCTGTTATCCAAAGAATTACCATCTGTGCAAGGTTCAAGGACTGCGTGAGTGGAAGCGTGAAGATCGAGGAGTGGTAAGGTCAGACGCTTCGTGAGGTTTCCAACCTGCAGCCTGTTTCCGACAAGTCACTCCCCACTGTCACCCCATTTCTGGCTCTATCCACTGACCTGTACCACTAAATACTTTGTTTCAGGACTCACTGTCACTTGCTTAGAGGGAGTCTACCTGAATGGTTCTTACAGGAAGAGACCTCCAGGTCACACATGGAGCAAAGGTTGTCCCTTCCTCAATCTCACCACAAAGTTGCCACAACAGTGTGATGGACAGCATCCATAAATGACTGCTGTGGTGTTTCTGATTTATGATTTGAAAAATCCCCTCTGGCATAGCTGCTATACTTAAAAAGTTGTGATCAGATTGTTTTCTGTGGCAGCGAATGCGTCAAAGCATTTGAAAGTTCTTCTGCAACAAAGGAATCGTTGATCACCAAGACCTCCCTCTCCCAGCAAAGTTTTCCAGCACCTCCTGAGGAATCCTGAGGTGTTCCCAGACCAGGTGGGATATAAAACCCCTTCAGGGACCTCTGGGTTTCTACCCCAAGGTTATCTCCTAGTTGGACATACCTGGAACACCTCTAAAGGGAAGCAACCTTATCAAGTGCTTGAAGCACTTTAACAGCTCTACTCCAAACTCCTGAAAATGTGTTTATATTCTACTCTAAGCTATTCTTTCAGTAAAATCCTAAAGGTGAGGGTCGGAAAGTAGACTAACTGGTAAATTTAAAGCCTTGCCCATGCACCATTCCTCCTTTCAGTCATGTGATGCATTTTACCCTCATTCGTGATCAAGACTCCAGATAATTCAACTCCGTCACTTTGGCCAAAGACTCACTCCTCACCTCGAGGGAGCAATCCACTGTTTTCCATGTCTTTTAAGTATACTTTGAACGTTTTCTTTCGGACTGATTTCAGATTTATCTCATAGCTAAAGAAAGACAAAAGACTGAGATCAAAAAGGGCCAGAGGTGAACTCATTCTCAATTGACCCAGACTTTTAAACAAGGGGTGCACCTTCAGCAAGGTCAGGTACCAGGACTGATATTTCTTCTCCACACATTTAAAGATGAAACACGGAACAAAGGAGATGGAACAAAGTATGATAAAGACGGATCCACATGAGGTCTCGGCTATGAGTCAGACTCAAAAAGCTTAAGAGTTCCCATCGAGCATCTTATCTCTGATAATCATCCTGAAAACACTCACACTTTTCACATCCATCTGTCCAACTGTAGATGGATCAGAAGCTCCTTAGACAGCTCTAGTCCTTTAAAAACAAACTGCAGTTTCCATTTTAATAAAGACCTTTCATTCATGTCTTCATTTTTATGTGACCTTTCACGCTCATCTTTTACCTGCTGTCACCGTGCGTTTATGAGCCTGCAGCAGTTTAACCTCAGGCCTGATATCCTCATTCTACTACCGTCCTGTGAGTTTATGTCCCTGATGAATGTGAATTTAATGTGAAAGACTCACCTTCATTATGCAAGAGCAGATTATGACTCAGTCTGAATGGTGTCATTCATCACTGGAAGTTCAGATGTGCCGCTGGAAGCCTGAAAGCCACCTGCCAACCACCGGAGAGGGATCCGTGTTTATGTTAGGATATAAATAAAACATGATTTAGATTTAAAGGAGGTGAATTGTTCTCTTGTTTTTTTGGTTTATTGCTGTCGTCCTGTTTTATTTTTGACTGCACACAAAGTTAGACACAAATGATTTCTCTGCTGCTCCAGTAGGTCACATTGGGGGACAACCAGCCATCTGGTAAATGTGATAATCACCTTGAAAAACACATTTAAATGGTAGAACTATCAAATTTCTCTTCCTTTAAAAATGGTGAAGTGACACTGTGTAGGGTTTTTTTTTTACCAGTCAGCATTTTTTACCTCTCAGCATCAGATTTTTATTTCTCCACCTGTCATTGTGTCAGGTTTCTGAACTTTCATTGTTTTGCCTCCTACAATTAATGATTTATGACCTTCAGATCTGTACTCAACTCATCAACTAGGACAGACTAAGGTTATGATGTCATGATACATTAAAGTACTTCAGATATGAAATCAAGACTATAAATCATACTGTACTGACAATGTGCAGCTTTTATGCAGATGTGTAGCTCTTTGTTTATCACCTTCCAACATATGACCATAGAGTTGATACCAAGCAGCAGTCTGAAAATATAGAAGCCTGTGCTTACGAGTTAAAAACTGCAGTTTATTTTGTGTCCACTAGAGGCTGGCTGCCAAAACAGTAATTTTACACTGAATAGATCATTTCTCTATCAGCACAAACTAAACGGGGGAGGAGTTATCATTACTCGTTCTTTATGAAGCTGTTAAATTTCAGAGTTTTGTCCATTTAAGGGCGTGGCTGACTTTTCTGATGAGTGAACACCCTGTAGCTATTCACGAGGAGGCTAAAGGCCCACCTCTACACCTCATCTTGACTCAAAGCTAAGCCAAGTTGAGTTCAGCATATTCAGTATGGCGACCACTGACAGCAGGCTTCAAAACTCTTAATCAGAAACAAATGGGTGACATCACAGAGACTATGTCCATTACTGATACAAACTATGCCCAGGATCAATTCAGCAATACTCACACCATACTTTTTTCTTATTTCTTTCAAAGCACAATTTTACCTAACAAGTGAGTAAACTGTCACAAAAAGGCACAGCTAGACCTGAACGCTTTATTGTGTGTTTAGCATGCATGGTCACTTGCTCCTGAAGGGATCATTTTCTGGGGAAAATAAGACTGGAGTCTCTCTTTCTGCATTTTAAACCAGTATAATATTTGCATCAGTGTGAAGGATGTTGCTCACTTTATTGACGGTAAGACAATAAAAGTGGGTCTTATACACTAAATTTCATTTCATTACTGCACAGAGAACACTTCTTTGGTTTATCCTTAATATTTGAGTTCACTGCACTTATTTCTGTTGCTTATTAATATGTACAGCACTCAGTGCATCCTACACTGTTGGATCTATTCCAGTAGGGAACACTCTATTGTGTAATCTCTGAATTGCAAATTTAAGTTTACAGTTGTGTGCCATCATCATTTCCTTTCCTTTCCTCTACAGTACTTTCAGTTCTATTAATGTTAGCGAGTGTTACATTTAAGTAGTTCATACTACCTAGAGACGAGTTATGCAGCTTTAACCATAGCTGTGTGATCTCACAGTGAAGAGCTGTGCTATTGGTGTTGATAACAGAAGCCGACTTTCTACCCACAGCCAGAGGAGTTGGAGAAGGTTATCAACCAAGAGAAGAGGTTACATAACCTCAGGTTTTGACTATGATTAAAATACAAATGACATCATGAAGGAACAGAGTCATGAAAAAAGATATTTGCATTGTTCTGCTGCAGGTCGTTCCATCAGAGGTTTCCATTAAATCTGAGCATAGTTGTTGCATTGTGGAGTACAGTACAGGTGAGACGAGGAGGGAAATTTGCTAAAATAGCACACTCTAGTGGTAATGATGTTAATTACAGCTCAGGCCCAAAGACCTATTGATGCATATTCATTGATCTAACATTTCTTAATAGAGTCCAACTCAGCAAACATTTTTATCACGCTCCCTTTTAATATTTATTAAAAATAAATAGATAAATCAGGAAAGGTTATTAGAGCTGCAAAAATGTGTCAGGTTCAAATCCCAACTCATCCGAAAAACATCTGCATAAATAGAGATATAAAGTGAACTAAAACTTTTGTTAAAAGTGTGACAGGAGCTTCTTGAGGTAGAAATAAATCGTTACAGAGACGGAGAGAAAGAGAGGATGGGAACAGTTCCAATCAGAAGTGATGAATTGAAGATGTCCTCTTTCTGTTTACACAGAGCAGAACAACCTGAGACTGTCAGCAGGAGGAAACAGGGACTGGAATCATAAAATGGGGTGGAAATAATAATAATAAGACAGGGCGAGGAGGTGGAGACGGGGGCAGAATGGTGTAATGAGAATATGACGAATGATTTGAGAGATGGCAGACACACGGGAAGAGACAGAGACAGAACCTTTATCAATTCAAACAAAATATCAGGATTTGTCTAATCTCTCTCTGATTTGTTTTATTTGTCATGCACCAATGTAAACACTGATTCATCATAAATCCAGGTTAGCTGACAGTTCTTTATCCATATGCAGTGCTGTGTTTACTGGCTCAAACAGCTCCTTCTTAAAACTTTTTTTTTTTTTTTTTACAGTTTTCTTTGAATATTGCCACTGTTTGGTACAAAGTTAACCTCAGACTTTCTCCTCCTTCTCCCCTCTTTAGAATGGGATCAGAGACCCAAACAGAGGGTGGTTTACAATACCATGCCTTCTTTTTATCTGAAAGTAAGGTATCATTTTTGGCTTTTAATTTTAACTTTTAAAAGTTGGATGACTCTTACACCTGCTCAAACTGTTTAATAACTAAAATAACACTTTTTTCCCTTGCAGACAAGATGCTTATGCCCTAATGTTGTCTCAGGTGAGCATTTGCATGTGCTAAAATTTATTCAGCAACTTTCATTCTTTGGGAGTGATTCTTCTGTAAACTGTGAGTACACTTCCTTTAAGTCTTCATCATCTTGGGATATGAAGCAGATAGGGACATGTTAGAGGAGGGGAAACGTTTGAGTCATCACAACGAGGGGCTGTTTCTGACCTAAGTCTTGTTTTCAGGTATAAGAACAGACTAAGGAAATGTGTATCTGTTTGTACTCCACTTCCTGCACATATATACTCAAAATATACTCAATATTATTTCTTTCTTTCTTTCTTTCTTTCTTTCTTTCTTTCTTTCTTTATCTATTTTTCTAAAATTAACCAGATTATTCTTGATAAATAAGGCAATCTCTTTTTTCCAGTTCCTTTGTCATTCCTCTGTAACTATTCTTACATCTCCTTCATCTTACACATTCTTTTCCTCTTTCCTCCTCTTTTTCTCCTGCATCCTTCAGCATCCTCTCTTTCCTCCTCTTTTTTCTTCTGCATCCTTCAGCATCCTCTCTTTCCTCATTATCCCCTTCCCTGTTTCACTTACACTCTCCTGACTCTTCACATAAGGTATGAAGGTAGTGCCCCCTTGTGGTGATGTAAATCTGCTCGTCCTCTCAGCCTGAATCACCTTTAAATGATGTTCCTCGTCACAGTACAGCATCAACAAGAATTATCTCACAGCAGGAAGTGGACCTGCAGACTACCGAAGTCTGTTTTCATCTCTTCCTCTCCCTTGGGGGCATCATTCTCCTGGAGTCCCGTAATAAACAAAGAGAAATAACAGACAAACACAGAGTCTGACCTGTCGGCTCATTTGGGCTTTTTTCAGAAGAAAACCTCTAGCATCCATCAGCTTCTTTTGGCACAAAGAGCAGGTCTCTGATTTCTATATTTCAGACTGTCTTCTGGATCCAGACAGACTTGAAGTGAGGCCACAGCCCAGACTCCGTCACCTGCTCCTGATATTTTTAAATACGACTTTCCATTCTGGTCTAACCGCTGGGCTGTTTTTGGGATGTGAGTAACAGTAAAAAATGGAAGGTCTGATGAAGATGTAAATCAGCAGAGGGGATATTTTTAGAGAATAACCTGTCACTGTTTCTTCATCTGTTCTTCAGAGGAGGATAAAGATAGAGATGAAAGAGTTCACCGTCATTCTCAGAATACTGCTGCTCCCTTAGAGCCCCAATGCAAAAACTTTATCTGAACAGCATGTTTAGGTGTTTCCTGCATCAATCTGAGGAGGGCACACTGCTAAAAAGGTGTCATAATTTTAGGATAGTATTTTATATTTTAGGGTATCTGTCACCGATTTGGCCTCAAGTTTAGGCTCACACCTCATGAACAGATGAAGCTAAAGTCCTCACTATAGTAGCCCAACTTCAACTGTCCTTTCCAACAAAGCCAAAGTTCTGGGAGATTATTAAAAAGAAAATTGAAGTCCATGTTCATCAAATCAAGGATTAAAAAAAAAGAAAAAGAAAAAGCATCTCACAGCAAATATGGTGGTCTAGATCTTGGTGCATAAAGCATAAAAACAACAATGAGAAATCTAAATCTTAAGACTTTTTAGTGACTGTTATCATTACAGAAAGTCTACGGTGGTCCTGAAAGGTTGACTGCAAAAACATTTCCAGAACGCCGGAAAAAAAATTGACTGAACAAAAATTTCATATAACACACAATTTCAAGATCTCAGAGAATGAATAATAAAAGGGAATATATTAGAGATGAGTTACACATTTCGTATATTCAAATTAAAATCTGAAAGAAAGAAAAAAAAAAACAAAACTATTACTTTGTGGTACTATTATCTTTACCACATATCTTGCAGTTTTTAAGTTGACCATATGAGTTTCTGAGAACTGGTCCAAGCTCTGCCCCTGACAGACCTCCAGAGGACCGACTAATCAGAAGAAAGGGGGTTTGTGGAGTCTTAAAGAGACAGCAGCTAAAACGAAGTGTTTCAGACAGAGGCTGAAATAAAACAGGGATTCTTAGGAGCCGTAAATCATGTAAAGATACAACAGAGACAACAGAGGGGCAGAATAAAGACTAAAACAAGCACGAATAAGAAAATAGAGTGATGCACATATGCTTCATACTAAAACCTGGCCTCTCCTGGGTTTGACGGAGAGCCTGAAATCACTTCTCCATCCACCTGAGACCAAAACACACATCTGTTAACGCCAGCCATCACTAATGGAGCAGAGATACTTACACACGTGTACGCCCACACACTATACATCATGACTGTGAGTCATACAGAGACATTAGCTCCACAAACACAGCCACATCATGAAGTGATGTTCTGTCACCGATATAAGACGACAGACATGAAATCATGCAAACGCTGAAACTAAATCAGATTCTAGTACCCGACAGTAATCACTGCTTTCTTTGTCCTTGCACTTTGCTGACAAAGTCGTCCAGAGTGATTTCAAATTACCTGATTCTTAGTATCACTGGAGCATGAAACCAGAGAGAACCAAAGGAGAAAGCTAAGAAAAGAGTGATGAGGAGGACGGATTCAAGTCATGTCTGAGAAGATGCGCCTTCTCTGAAACCCAAAGACAGAAAAAGGACACATTCAAACCACAAAGATTCTGTTTCTGATAGAAACTGTTATAACCAGTGAGGTCACGGGTTTATATTATTACCTGTGTATTTGCCTTTTTATAACTTGAAATACTATAAACCTGTTGCAGGGACACGTATTCATTCATTCACTCATTCATTCATTCATTCATTCATTCATTCATTCATTCATTCACTTACTTACTTGCTTACTCACTTACTTACTTAAAACAAATGTGGCTTCATTTTTAAAATGTTATGCAAAAAGTATGAAAAACACAAATATGTACATTTATACCCGTGAGATTTGTGCAGGATGGAACTGAGCACATGTTGTGCACTTAAATGCTTTTTATCTTGTTTTATCTGATCTCTGAATCAAAAGCAAGAGAACCCCTCCACAGTCAGTCCATTGAGAATACCAATAAATGTCTTCAAACTAGACTTTCTCTTCCTGTATGATTAAAAAAAGGGGAAAGACTAAAAATCTGGAGCCACAGATGGTAACAAAAACAAAGACAATATGCTCAATCTGATCTCTAGAGGACTTAAGTTACCATCTCTGTGTTCCAGTATTATTAAAATAAGCTCAGCACAGTTGATAACAGATCTTTTGGCATAGAGAAGGAAAACAGACTGTGGAGCTGTGTCAGAAACGCAACCAGTTACCAGAGTCAAGAAGAAAAAGACTCTGATTAAAAACCTGAAAACCTGAGAGTCTTGTGAAGCCATCACAACAATCAGTCGATCACATTCTGCTTGACCATGGTGCATGTGACGACTCAATGTTGGAGTTGCCTGACACTAAATCAGAAGTCCTGCAAACATAAATTAAACACATTTTACTGGGACACTGAAAGCTGAGTCACAAAATACCTTCATAAATGCATGGACGTGTTATGAGCTGGAATGCACCTATTTCTTCTCAGTGCTAAGCATGCATGCATGGTACAGAACAAAACCCTACCTGGCTGTGGACACTCGACCTCACACACTATTAAACATGGACGTAGCTTCAGTCTCAGTTGTTCTCTGACTTGAGGTACTTTAATGCCAAATGAGGGTTTTAGTGAGCCTAAAAAGGGACCACCTGAAGTGTTCTCACTTTACAGTATAGGTCAATAATGACATCAGTCATTTAAACCTAAACTGTTCTCGAACCAGGCTGTAAACATGTTCAGTTTGACCCCTAGAGCCTCAGGTGGGCACTTTAGGAACTGCAGTGTGAGGAACCAAATCTTAGATATTTCGCTTGATTGTATACGTGCCCTGCTCTGCAGATGTGATAGAATCATACTGATGAAGTTGCAGCTGGAAATGCATCAGGATGCAAAGTAAAAAAGAGTTTGTTTTTTTATGCTTTTGCTCAGTCAATGTTTTTTTTTCTTTGGGTTTGCTATGGCACGTCCTTTAAACTATATGATGAACACCCCATCCACCAACCTGTACAGCATCAAGGGGTGTGTCACTTGCTGAATAAGTGGAAAAGAATCAAACCTTGTTGTTAGGAATGCTTGAATGTTTAGAAAGAAGCCAAGGAGGAAGACTTGGCTAATGCTGGATAGAAGAAGATAAATAAAATAAAATAAAAAAGGGCATCTTTAAGGTTGTTGTTTGTTCTGCATCTCATGTTCCTGAGTGCACCTGAATGTGTCTCTCTTGTCCAAGTGCCCCTGAACGCAGCATGCACAGAGCAGTTATGGCAGTGAGACATGCCCTGACAAGTTTGGATTCAATCAAAGGGACTTGCACATTTCTAGTGGACTTTGATTATTAATGTGTGCGTCCATTATACAAGTAAGTTGAATATTACTGGAAATGTTTTTGTATCATTTATAGCAACCTTGCCTTTGTTAAATTTATACGTGTGATGTCATTTTCACTGTGTATACATGCTAGTTAATCCACAAAGTAATATAGTTTCTTTTAAAGTGCGAGTGCACTGAGTGCTACGTGGTTTAAGCAGTGTATTCTGGAATGATCTGTCTATAAGTTACATTCCTAATTGTCATTTATTTTCTTTATCATGGAACCACACACATGCTTTATGTACCAAGGCATGTTTGATTATTCAAGAAATGGAAAGGCCTAAAAAATCACCATTTGTACTGTTTACCTGAATTCTATATAAAAAAAGCTTGAACGTCCTGGATTTTCTTCTTTTTCCTCACTCACACCTTTGGATCATAATTAGTGTCCTGACCTGACACCCTGAGGTGATTGCTGCCACCCAATTTTTTTGGAATTTAGAACCTCTTGTACAATAGCTGCTCTAAGAATAACCATGACCAAGTCAAACACAGTATTCTGAAGCCCTTCTAACTTCTTAATAAAATACTTTAAATCAAGAAGAAACTTTATAGTACCTTTAAAATACCTTTAATGCCAGGTATAATGCGCAAAAGACAAATAGACTCAATAAAATGTGAAAGAGGTGTTATGAGGTTAGAAGTGATCAACATATTGGAAAAGCTGACTACATCTAATCTGGTCAATCTGGAAACAGGCAAAGAGGTGGAACTGAAATCAGAGATTTGCAACCTTAAAAACCTGAGCTTTATGGTCTCCAAAACTCAACCTGAGACATCCTATGAGGCATGGGGTTCAGCCAATCCTGTGTCCAGTTCCTGTCAGACCCTCAGGCCTCCTCTTCCTTTATTTTCATTTCAAACTGCAGAGTCTAAATTAGCAGAAAAAAACACATAAAGCATAATGCATACCGCTTAAAACAATGGGCTGTTTCTATCTTAATTTTTTCCTGGTACACCCAGAGGATGGAGTTTAACTGTTCCTCTTTCAATCGCTCGTGCACACATACACGCACACAGCTCATTAACCTGGAGAAAAGCTCTTAGTGCACAGGAAGCTTTCCACTCCATTAGCCAGTATCATTATTGCAGGTACTTGGGCTGTAGATGGGGATACGTATGTGCTTTCTCACAGAGCGCAGAAACAGGAATGGCTGTCTAAATCAAGAAAATTAATAGCAGACAAAAAGTCTGAACAGTAATGTGAACAGGAAGCACGCACGAAAAAACTCCCAGAAGTCAGATCTGCCTCCATCATGATCTAATACCTGAGTTAATGTGAGCTGGGAAATATTTAACGACAGGAAGAAGGTGGTTTTTTTCTGCAACATGAGACAAAAACATGATTGTACTCAGCTTTGCAAGAAAGGAACAGATAGGGGGAAAAAAATAAACAACAACACCAAAAATCTAAACATGAGCATGACAAGAAGAGTTTGTACTCATAAAGGGTGTAACAGGGTTCAACAAACCTTAGACTCAAGTTTTGCTCTGTTTACATTCAAACTCAGACTCACCACAACTAGATTAAATGAAAGTGTATCGACTTGTCTGAAAACCATCAGAGACTCAGACATCATGGCGTCAGTAGTGAAGACAGGAGGAAAAATATTTGCACATAACTGAAATGTAAAATATTTGAGGTTGCACTCAGAGCAGCAAACGACAGCAGTGAACCAAAACAAAGGCAAAAACATGTCACTTCTTTCAGCATCTTTCTTTGTCTGCATCCCTCTCTCTGTCCTCAGTGTCTCCCATCACTCCTGCCTTTTTATTTCTCAGACATGAAAACACAGCACCATGCCTCACATACTGCAGTTATCCCCATTTTCTATTTCGTTGAAAATGGCCGACAGGACCAATAAGTTATTTTCTCTCACTCCCTCCATTCATTTCTCTATACCTCGCCTCCTCATATATTGCCTTGGAGCTCAAACACACACACGCGAATGAGTTTCATTCACAAAAGCGGTCAGTGTGTTCCCTCAGAGGGCTGAAGCGAGTCGAGGCGTTCAGTCACTGTCAGCAATGGAGACGTAGGAGCAGACTGCAGCCAGCAGAAACACACCGCAGGGACCGATGTTTGGACGCTGTGCAACACAACTCCAACCACACTCCCTCGTCTACGCTCAGAAGATTACATAATGAGATTTCAGCTCCTTTCAGGGCTGTTTAACCATCACAAAAGGATTTTACGTATAATTTAAAGCATCAGGAAATGTTTCATTGAGTATCCTAAAACTTGAGTAAAATAAACGTCCAGAACCGCATCCAAAAAAATCAGTTAATTTAGCTGTTCAGACCATTTCTCGTGACTGCTGTTGTGTAACAGATGAGGTTTTAATTAAAACCACCTAAAATGGATCATCAACTACCTGCAATTAACTCCAGCAACCAAAAAGATGCTATCTCAATCTGCACGCTTCACCTGCAGCCGTGAAGGGCTGAGAGCGAACCACTGAGATCTGACGAATAGCTGCTCTCTCCTTTCTCATCAACAGGTCACGAGTTTAAAACTTTTGCCAAGTCACACTCAAACCGATTGAAAAAGACTGTGGTCATGAAAAGCTTTTCAATTAGGAAATTAATTTGTGTGAAAGAGTCGATGCAAATACACATCACATTCCTGGCTTATGTATTTACTCATCTTCCAGTTGTGCACAATGCTTGATTCTGATTGGTCAAAACCTCTTGATGCCAGAAGAAACTGATGACACATCATGTCAAATCCACATAAAAGAGTTCAGTTTAGCTTCTGCTTGTTGGCACCACAGACCATAAGGTGAGGTTTGAATGTTGGTTTACGTGAGCATCACATTGGTAAATAATGTGGTGTTAACCAGCATGGGTATTTTCATCCTGACCATCAGAATTAGAATCAGAAATACTTTATTGATCCCCGGGGGATATTACTTTTTGGATTACAGCCACTCTTATTCAAAAAGTGTTAAAATATAGGAAGGAACAAAATATAAGCATACATGTCACATATGAAAATTGAATTATATGTCAAAACAATATAAACTATGTGCATTCTACTTGGAAATATATGATATGATCCATTCAGATTAAAATCATGTTTGAACCAGGCTGTGAACATAGAATAGAATAGAATAGAACAGAACATCAGCAGTACAACAAACGAAGTGCAAAATGCAAGAATAAAATAAACAAACAAACAAACAAACAAACAAACAAACAAACAAACATGCATACATACATACATACATACATACATACATACATACATACATACATAAATGACAACAAAAAAATAGAAATTTTAAATCAGAAAAATAACACTACATACACCAGAACAATACGTACAACAATAACTAATACATAATGAGATGACTTGCGAAATGACTGTAGTTTTTGAATATTGGATGGATAAAGGTGTGAGTCCAGTTATGTTATGATATGTTTTAAAGTCTTATTGCAGACAGGAGGAATGACCTGCAGTAACATTCCGTCTTGCAGGATGGGAGTCCCAGTCTGCTGTCTGAAGGGGCTGCTTAAAGCCCTCACAGTCTCATGCAGCAGATGAGAGGGATGATCCATAATGGATGTAAGCTTTGTAATTATCATCCTCTCACCCACCTCCTCAAGGGGGGTCCAAGGAGCAGTCCAGGACAGAACTGGCCCTCCTGACCAGTCTGTTCAGTGTTTTCCTGGCCATTTCTGTGCTCCCTGATCCCCAGCAGACCACTGCATAGAAAAGTGCAGAACACGTTTATTTCTGCTGTAAAGATCGACTTTTGAATGCGCAGTATGTGCCAGGGTCAGGAGAGCCACCACCTGTGATTTTACTCCAGATTTTGAGGGTAAAAGCTATTTTGCAGAAAAACTGACTGACATTTTTTTTTTGTTTAGTTTGTTTTTGTTTTTGTGTTTATGTCATCCGGAGTTGGAACTGGGAAATATGAGTATGACATCAAAAATACTGCAGTGCACTTATCACAAACTCTCAACAGACAGTAAAAATGTCACTTTGTGTGGCAGGCTGTCAGTACTGGTGTTTGTGAATAAATGATTTGGTTATTAGAATAGAGAGGAGGTTGTTTTACCTTAATGGATACATAATGGCTCATTTAAATATGAGCAACCCTTTGTTCCTAACGCTTTGCTTTCTGAATTAAACTGTATTTAAACTCTTTCATGATAGCTTAGCATCCGGAGGCTGTGCAGACTCACATGACCCAGGCCCTGAACCATATCTCTCTCTCAAATAATATTTCTTGAATTATCTTAGATTTAACATCTAAAATATTCTAAGTCTAAGAATAAGTTTCAGTGTTTTGCAAGCAAAAAAGCAAAATATGAACAAACAGCAAAGCAACAGCTCACGCCCTCTGAATTCAACAGTAAAAATGACATAAACAACAGGGAAACAACAGTAAACAGAAAAAGACTGTCCTCAGATTTTCAAATTGGGGAAAAGGATAAGACATATACTTATATAACAAAAATGATGGGTACACTAACAGAGAGTGCAGCCTCCTAAATTTAAAAATCCTTTTCCAATATGTTGTCAGGGACGGAGCCGAGCATGAAAGCTTCTCTGCCTAATTCAGTTTGGGCCTCAGGGACAAAAAGAGTAAAAACAATTCTCCTCCATGGAAAGCAATTTTCTTCATTTCTGCTCAAAAATAAAGCAGAAAAATATGCAGCACATATAACAGCGTTTTTCTTTATTATATCCTTACTTAAGGTTTGAATTACGTCGTATCAGTGTGCTGCAAATGAAATGCTGCTGATCCTGTGACTGTCAATCAGTCTCAAGATTTAGCTGCCTGGGTTTATGTTTCAGGAGGAGTTTGGTCACAGTAGAAAGGGAAATAAGAAAGGAGTCAGGAGCAGATGGAGAAGTGTCATCGAGACATTGAAAAACCAACTGCTGGCTTGATCCACATCATGTACATCCATGTTTTATACATTCAGTCTATGGCTCGAACTCACTCTGGTGAGTCGCATGAGTTGCATTGTTGGGTAATTCTCCTCCTGGTAACACTATCTGAGTGTTTTTAATTGCATAGAGAAATGCTGGACGGAAGTTATTTGGCTCCCATGATTTCTTCCTAAAGCTCAGACAGAAACTGGAGAAAGGGATTTTTGGTTTGCACCCTCAGCCTGGAAATAACTGCAGAATGAGTGAAACTCAGGAAGCTGGTGTCACTACATGTTTGAAAAGACTCTGAAGCAAAAGAACAATGTATATTAGTTTATTTCTGTTAAAAGTCAGTCACTAAGTGTGGTCAAACATAGTTGACTTATGAAATCAAACCTCACCTGTCCCTCAGCCGTCTCTTGATACCAGATACAGTGAGTGGTTAGTGTTATGTACTTCTTACAAAGGAAAATGTTCTCTAATGGAAGCGTTAGGCCCAAAATATGTCAGGATGTTTTTATGGATTTTATCAGGATTCTTTTACATATTCAGACTATTTTTAATTGCAAACATCATTTTTAGACCCAAATGTGTCTGATTTATTCTTCCTTATGTATCAAGTTTTTGTTGTTTCTGCTCCAATTCATAACTTAAATCTCATCCCGTCCTCTGATTAGTTTTTTTTAACTCTCACATTTTCACATCATGACAAATACATTCATTTTAACAGTGTTGTGCCTGAACTAGTAAAAATGAACCTGTGCATTGAACATGCACATAGTTTCATGAATGGTGAACTGAACTGCTCATTTTATAACTCATGAACAGGAGCATGAGCAAAGTTCAATCCTGGGGCAGTGAACAGCCGCTCACAAGCCCTCGAAAGAGATGAGGGGGGTTTCAGAGAGATGCCGAGCACTGTGTTTTAAGGCTACAGAAATCAGATCTACCACAGCACTCTCCGTGCATTCAGCAGGGCTAATCCTGCTGACAGTCCACACAATACGGTTAGCAACGATGGCTTTGAACATTTGCTGGAGTTTTATGAACAGATCATAAACACAGAGGCTAACAAAACATAAATGCATACAGGGATTCATTTATTTTGGGAATTGTCTTGAGGGATAGGGATCAAAGCATAGGTGGCTCTACTGAAAAAAAGAACTTGTAGTTTATTGTTTGGATCATGGACAAAGTTCAATTTTTTAAAAAATGAATAATGCACATGAACTACTTCATTTTTATTGGTTGCTAACTCACTTTTTGTGTGAACTGGCATTTAAAGACGTCAGCTGTAAGAGTTCTTGACTTTCTGCAGAATGTACAGAGCTTTAGCTTTATACAAGTAGCTTCTGCACAGTCCAGATGTAATTTAGTGAGACATTACTAGATATATTTTTGTTTTTGTTTGTGCACTTTGCAGAAAATGTAAGCGCACGGGCCTGACTTTGGACACGCATGCTGTAGCAAGTTGTTTTATGCTTTCCTGGTTTCACATTTGATGCCTGGATGTTTCTTTTATTGCCAATTTTACCACTTATGATTTACACCATTGTCACCTGTGTGTCTGTGATTTTGTGGCAGGTTTTATGAACCTGACCATGACTGAGGAAATAAAACTTTTTTTTTTTTTTTGAAAGTTTAGCAGTTAAAATGCATCCCCATCCTCCTCTGAATCCCCATTATTGTGAAAGCACTTCAACAAACAACCCATGCTGTTGTTGTGTTTGTGTGCAGGGAAGGGTCCATCCTCACTGCAAATAAACATCCTACCATTTACATTTCATTCACATGGAAAGAAAGCTGCACAGCATTTCAATCCCACACCAGTTCACAGTTTAATAAATTTACTTTTCTCCTCTTTTATTTGTTTAAACGGCTAAGCTATGGGTGCAAAGATAGAGTGTCCGCTTCGACTGAAAATATGAAAAAACAAAATAATATATTCCTGCGAGAAAATAACACCCTAACAGGTATTTTAGGTTTTTGCACAAAACAAGACACAGAGACAAAAAAACGTGCAGAACATCAGGATGCATGACTTTAACTCGGTGTGTGTGCCATAAGTAGAGAAGAGTAGCAGTTTCCATATGAATACATGTGATCTGATACTGCACCGAGGAAGCTCTAAAGGAGAAAATGAACTCATACAAAAAGGTGTGACTCAATGTGAGAGTTCATGTTCAATAGCGTGACCAATTTAAGGAGAAAACCTTGAGCAGTCTTGGTCATCAGAGGGGGAGCTGGACCGTGAGAGAGTGTAGAGAAACAGCAAACCAGCCGACTCATTTATTCACAGGAACTGAACTGTAGTGAGCCGTGACTGCAGCCGTCTGCTTATTTCTGAGTCATGAAAAAGAAAAGAGGCGACCTCTGAACTGCTAAATGCTGTAAAGTTGATTAAATTAGGTTGCCATATTAGTCACAACTCATGTCCTGCAAACATTCACACGTTCAGCTCTCAGCTCTGTTTTCTGCCTCCCTTGTTTGTTTTTTTTCCTTCCAGCAGGAGCAACAAAATCAACCTTTGCCCCCAAAAAACTTCAGTCAGGGAGCTCCATAACAACTCATTCCTCGTGTGACTGGCAGAGTGGTGTGTTAGTCCCGCCCACTTTTCACACTTTGTTTGCTACCTGATGAAGCAGAGCTGCATCCATCAGTCAAACTCTCAGAAGAAGTGTGAGCATCAGAAACTGAAGACTTTTTCCACTTGAGCAGTCACAGACCACAGTTTGAAGATATCCACACCTGAAAGATGGCTTCAGACCTTCACATGATGGAAAACTTTCGGAAAGATCATAAGTATCAGATAGATCAGCGGCTCTAAACTGGTCTGATCCTTTAATGACAAAATGTTCAACTTCTCAGATGTATTTAATAAAACTATGATGCAGTTGGAACCTGAGACAGAACAGAATATCATGGAATGCCAACACTAAAACACAACTTTGATGTCATTCAACGTCTTTAATTCACCTACTTATAGTGTTTTTTGACAGAGGTACAGTTTCCCATTTTCAGATTCACAGTGTCCATCCTTGCTTCAAACACAAAGACGTATGCCACTTTCGTGATGTCCTCAAGTCTTCCTCAAGTCTTCCAAATTTCTCAATAGGTTTATCTTCAAGAGAAGGTGTTTAGTTTCCAAATGCTGCATCATGCCAGGAATACACCAGATGCTCTCCGGTCTGTTGTGTGTTACTGCCTGCTCTCTCCTCCATCACATCACACCGGCTGCGTGCTCAGTCCGGCACATATCAGGACCTCCAGACAGCTGGAATCACAGATCAAGGAGTTCCCTGGATTTCCACCCCAATGGTGATCCTCTCCTGGTTCATGTTGGGCTGTAAAACCCGTTGACGCCTGGTCTCGCTCTGCTCAATATGTTGGTTTGTTGTTGTAGTCAAGATAAATATCATCTGGTTTGGGAATGCTTTGTTTTAGTTTGAAAGTCAATGTAGATTTATTTATTGATTACTTATTTTCCATCCATCCATCTTTTATACCGCTTATCCTGTTCAGGGTCGTAGATGGCTGGAGCCTACTCCAGCTGTCATAGGTCGAAGGGCAGGGTACACAACCGACTGTTGTCGAAAGTACATTCTATTCTATTCTCCTTTTCCTGCTGTTAACTTTTAGTGTTCTTCCCCTTTCTTCCTCTTCGATCAATCTTTGGGATCTCTGGAGGACATAAAAAAAAAAGTCTGCAAAAGAATTTAGAAACTTGACAGTCCAACTTCAAGGATATTAAAGTTTTAAAGATCACTGCCTGACTTTGATTCAGTCAGCAGGAAAGTAAAGATGGAGACGGGGCTGAAGATACAGACCGATCTATGGGGTAACAGAGGAGAGACAGGGAGATAAAGAAAGTGAGTGAGTCAGCTCAAAGAACAAGAGAGAGGATGAAAATCCATGCAGACAGAAGCTTTGTTGATGCAGTCTTAACCAGTGTTTCATAAAAAAAACACGGGGGAGTTTTAATGACATCCTGCTGTGTGGATTAGCTTTATGTCACTGAACCATTTACAGAGTCCTCCAAGGACCAGAGACCTGATGCACCAAGTGTGTGAGGACAATCTGTGTATGTGTGTGAGAGAGAGATACAGTTAGCCACTCATTCATGTCTCTGAATGAAGCTAAGCTAACCCGCTGATGTCTGCAGAATGTTTCAGTGTGAACACTGGAAAAAAACCACGAGTGTGACACTCAAAATATGCAAATATCAAATCCTGTTACACAAGGTGATTTAAGAAGTGCTTTTATCACGGCCCTGCGGACACACTGCACATGCATTCTGGAGTATTTTGATGTGTGTGTGTGTGTGTGTGTGTGTGTGTGTGTGTGTGTGTGTGTGTGTGTGTGTGTGTGTGTGTGTGTGTGTGTTTGTGTGCACGCATGTGCATTTTCCCAGCAGCTTGGCTTGAAGCAGATTGAATGTGAGCACTTAAAGATTCCTCAGAGACAGACAGACAAACGTTTACACGAGCTCCCCCTGTATCTCTGTATTTTCCCCATGAGATGTACAGTGTAGCTTCGGGCTCTCTCTCTCTCTCTCACACACACACACACACTCTCTCTCTCTCTCTCTCTCTCTCTCACACACACACACATACACACACACACACTGCTGTTTTGAAGTATAAGCTGGGCCAGGCTGAACATGACAGGCACAATTTGCCTCCAGCCCTCCTTCCTTCTGACACTCTTCCTTCTTTCCATTCATGCCCTTTTTTTCTTCTGCTGAACCTGCAATTACAAACACCCCCCACTCTCTCTCTTTCTCTCTCTCTCTCTCTCTCTCTCTGAATACACAACCCCACGCTGTTTTCATTTCCTTCCTCTGTTCTCTCTGCCCTTCATCTCTCCCCTCTTATTTATTCTCCATCCTCCCTTCCCTTTACATTTCCTCCCTTATTTCCTCTCACTCCTCTCTCTTTAAATATTCATTTTTCATCTCTGCTGCTCTTTTGAACCTCTTTTTTTTTCAACTTAAATCTCTTCTACTTCTGTTTTCCCTCTCTGACATCCTCTTAACTTTCATTTTTCTTTTGTTTTCTGTTCTTGCCTCTCCTCACTTAACAACTCTTTTTCATCCCTGCTGGAAAAACGACGAACAGCCCGAAGCTCCCTTTAACCTCACATCTCTTTTTACCTCTTTATTTTCCGCCCTCTGCATGCAGATCCTTTACCTCACAGGGATTCAGGTAAATCTGCATCCCTCTCTCTCTCTCTCTGTTTCTCCTCCTCTCTCTGCTTTGAAACCCGCTGCATCCCGGGGCTGTCTGTATCGGTGATAGTAACAGGCTGCAGACACCACGTTAATAATGCATCACAAACACTGCAACAAGCATACAGTCTGACTTACTGTGTCATCTGTAATGTAGTTCACAAGCTGGGCTGACCTTAAACTTTGAAGCCATTTGCATTTTTATATCATGAATATCTCTAAAACACAGCGACAACCTCTGTCTCCATGCACAGCCTGGCTGTCAGAGCAGCTCTCGTGAAGTCATACAGGAAGATAACAACTCAAACCACCCAAGCTGCTTTTTTTCTGCAGTATGCGTTCGTACACACGTCACTTTTTGTTTTTTTGTTTTGTTTTTGTTTTATTTTGTTTTGTTTTGTTTTGCTGGGTTTTTTTTGTTTTTGTTTTGTTCCAGGACAACACCAACCATTCAGCCCAGTGGCCAATGAAAACCAGCACCAACAGCCAATAAAAGCTGCTCAATGTCACGGTCTTTAGTAAAAATGAAAAACAAGCCTGTAAAACAGCAGCTACACTGCCATTAAAGTACACTCCTATTGCTTTCATAGTGACTTGCATCCCAGTATTTACAGAATTACACCATAAATGGTCAGTATACCAGCACTGAGAGCCGTTTCCCCCTCACAGTTATTTGATTTTTATGCTTGATTGCTTTTATTAAAAAGAAGCGCAAGCTAGGTTCTTGTCCTTTCTTTTCCAGACAGTACAGCTGGATTTCTATTATTTTGTGTGCACATTATTTCTTCATTTCAACCCAGAAACCTTAATATGTTGGTACACTGCATTTAACAAAGAATGGGCATTTAGTAAGTGTTTTCCCTTTTGAAATGAATTGAAATGGTATTAATCCTTTCTGGACACCCACCCACCCCCCTTAAAAAATAAAACAAAATAAAAAAAAAAAAAAAGGTTTTTTTTTTCTTTAGTATAACCTTTACCTTTGCGATCAGATGACTTGGAGATGCTGATGGAGGTGAAGGAAAAAGGCTGAACTAAATAAGTGAATCTCATTCTCAGATTTTTGCCCTTTTTTGCCACGCTTTCCTCACTTTGATCTGAGGGTGTTTTTGGTAAAAACCTGTCCAATGAGGTCTGTTTCATCCTCCCTTTTAAAATGTTTTCTGAATCAAGTTAGGCAAGTGTCACTAAATAGCACCGTTGCATGCCCAGTTGCAACTTATTCCGGGTGCTTCTTTTAAATGAAGTCTGAAAGTTTGGCAAAGTAACTGTCGGCACAACTTTGATGCTTCCACTGCAAGCTAACTGCTTAAAGTGAACGAAGGAGACACAGGATGCTGGGCAGGTGTTGCATCTTCGCTGCGCCAGCAGTGAGGTACCTGAAGCAGGCTCCTGACCTGAATTTTAGCTCTCAACTCAAAGCAAAAAAATCAGCTGAGAGAAAGGTCGCAACTTGAAAAAACTTGTAAGTTGGGACACTTTTAAGTCAAGGTACCACTGTACTTCAAAAATATTTCAGTTCTTTTGATGAAAAATCGAAATGTTTTATTTTCACAACTTCAAGGAATGAATTCCAGGCTACACATTTTGAATTCTGGTTCAGGCAAGGTGTGCCTTTCTGTGTGGAGTTTATATGTTCTCCCCATGCATGTGTTGGTTCTCTTCAGGTTCTCTGGCTTCCTCCCACAGTCCAAAACATTCTCACTAGGTCAGTTGGTGAATCTCAATTGCCTGTAAGTGTGAATGTGAGCATGAAAGGTTGTCTGTCTCTGTGTGTCAGCCCTGTGATTGACTGGCAGCCAGTTCAGGGTGTATTCAGCCTCTCACCCTAAGACAACTGGGAAATGCTCCAGGCACCCACGACCCTGAACAGGATAAGCAGCATAGCAGTGATTGGATAAAGAATGTACAGAGTACAGTTTGCTGCATTTTGTTCATTCAGAAAACATTTATTTCAAATCTTAAAAAATGAATCTGGGAATAAAAAGTTACTACAGGTACAGACAGCGTAGTTTAAAAGGTCCATCTGGAATACAACAAATGTTTAGCTTCATACCTCAACATGCTTTCTGAGGCTGGACGTTGAATCACTGAAGGAGTGCAAAGAATCAAGTGCAAACAATCTAAATCATGACTTGAAGTTATGGCTGTAGGGAATTCAGGTGGAGAATTGTAGCCAACATTACTTACATCAAATGAACAGCCTGATGCTTGTGACATTTGCTCTACATTTAACTACTGAGACACTCAATGCAATGATATACTTGAACAAACCACATGTAGGACTACACAATCACAGTTTGTCTTTAGGATCAGATTTCAGAAGAAGCAATTTCATCAGCATGGATTCAGAGCAAAATTTACAAGTCTTTGGAGCACCGGTAGAAATTAAGTAGAGTAAAAAGCATTATATTTGTTTTTCAAATGTAGACAAGTTAAAATAAGAAGTTTGTACTTCAGTAAATGTACTTTGTTACTTTCCACCACTGGATGTTTTCGATATGAAGCCTACCAGCTTATCTGCATGTGAATTTGATTGTATTCCTATGTTAATGGATTTTATTTATATATGAAATTTTAGTATGTGCTTTCTTGACATAAAAATACGTCCACGCAACCAGCAGTAAAAAAAGTAGCCTAATTTTGCAGGAAAACCACAGACCTGGCAACCCAGAAAACAGTGAATTAAAGTTGTATTGTGGGTTGGTAAATGTTGACATGGAAGGGGAAGAATTGTGTGATCAGAAGATTGAAAATGTTCATTGTATTTTCAGCAAAAGCGATAGAGAGTGAGCATGCACACTTGATGAATCTGAACCTTTGGAACAATAAGCTGCCTGTCAGTCCCGCTGGAAGTCAGAAAAACAACCATCAAACCCGCCTGGGACTGACGCGAACATCTGCCATTAATTATTCATTGACTCTTAACATCAGCGTGCAGATTGCTGATGAGATCCAACACAAACCACAACACCTTCTGTCTTCCAAACAGGCATGATGGAGGCGACAGAGCGTGTGGCTCATCCCTCACTGTGTTCATAATTAATAGAACAATCTGTACGTCTCATCACGGCTGCTCAGCCACTCATATTAAAGGTGGGACGCTAAGTTTTTCATGCAACAGCAACTAAAAGATGTCAGTCAGATTAAATCATTAAGACGTGCACACAGCAGAGAACCAAACCTGCAAACAAACTCAGAATGATGCTGGCCTGGAGAAGATTTGCCTCTCTATCACTCTGTAAGCTCCTCCTGAGAGAAAATCTTTCCAAAATATAATTTCTAGCCATTTTTGGGATCCTGAGGTCTTTGTTTAGGTTATCAGATTTCTGGAAAATTAACTCAGACTTTGCAGCTTTTTATCACATTGGAAATAATTATCTTCTTTTTTTTTTTTTTTTTTCTTGCTGAAGGATCTAGTGAACGTTAATTCACTTTACATCTTATCAGTTGAGGTGTTATGCCTCCAAATCCCTCCAGTTTCTGACCTGATAAAGCTCTTTGTGAACGAAAGCAGATAAATATCCAAAGTTTTTGAGCAGGGAGCGTGTTAATGGCAAGAGAGCTGCTGAAATACAGATGCTGAAGATTTTAGTTTAGATTTTAGAAAACTGCTGGATTATTTAACGGACAGTTGGACAGACAGGCCTCTTTGCTGCTGTGTTGCATGTATTTCCTTTGCAATGAGAGCCCAACTTTCCTGACTATGGCATCAATTGTAAGTGATGACAACTGTAAGTTTATAATATATTCTCTCCAAACTCAGTGAAAGGATGGAGTCATTGCATAAGGATCTCCTAACATGACACATTGTAGAGGTGGGGCCTCAAACATCAAGCCCCTCCAGAGTGCTGTAAACCCTAGTGAAGGGGGTTTGTGGATGGGGGAAACTTAAAGAGACAGCAGCTCAAACAAAGTGTTTCAGACACTAATACACCAGTGAGAGAAAAATAGGGATCTTTTTGAGCTGTAAATCGTGTAAAGATACAAAAGGGGCACCAAAGGGACAGAAAAAAAAAGATTTAAAAAAGAAAAATACCCCCTCTTTAAGATTGTGGAGCATAGTCTCCTTGAATATTGATAGTATGGCACTGCTCCACAGGTGTCTCTTCTGAGCATGACTACAAAAACATTTGCTGTATCAAAGCCTGTTAGTTAATTTCTGCATTCTGCACCCGTTCAGTACACGTTTAAAACGAGCATGAATTTGAATGTAGCATCTCCTCAGGACTCAAAAACGACAACGCTCCTGCTCACATGCATGAAAGCCACTGATTCACGACCATATAATCCTGACCACAGCACATTGTTTTTGTTTGCACGTTACCAATAATCGGGGTAGGTGAAATATGGGTGTCATGATTGATGACCAGCTGACCTTTAGTTCATGTGGCCTCGATTGCTCGGTCCTGTCGATATGCCCTCTATAACACCAGGAGGATCAGACCCTATCTGACACAACAGACCACACAGCTCCTGGTACAGGCTCTTGTGATTTCAAGCAATGACTACTGAAACTCACTGCTTGCAGGCTTCCCTGTGTCTACATTAAACCTCTGCAGATGATCCAGAATGCAGCAGCTCGTCTGATCTTTAACCAGCACAAAACAGCACACGTCACCCCGCTGTTAATCTCTCTTCACTGGCTTCCAGTGGCAGCTCGAATCAGATTCAAAGCTCTTCTTCTGGCTTACAAAACAGTGACAAAAACGGCTCCTTCCTACCTTGAGTCCCTCATCCAGGTCTACACTCCTTCCCGCCCACTACGCTCTGCCTGTGAGAGACGTCTGGTGCTCCAAGCCAAGCATGGCTCTAAATCACTAGCCAGACTCTTCTCCTCTGTTGTATCGAAATGGTGGAATGAATTACCCAACTCACTACGATCCGCAGAGTCCCCTTCTACTTTTAAGAGAGGTCTGAAGACTCATACAAACAAACAAAAAAAAAACACTCTGTACTTGTGACCCAACTAACTTGAAGCATTTCTTCGCACTCTTTCTTGTTTAAACTCTTGCTTGTGTTGTGTTGTCACTTTAGAAAAAGGTGCAGCTAAATGAATTGTCGAGTTTGTAGAGTTGTAGGTAGTTTTTCTGCCATTCTCCAGCGTCCTTGGATCCCCCTTGGTTATGCGCACTGAGTCGGGGCTAGTACATGCCAGCAAAATGCAGGCGCCGGAGGCAGGCAGAACGGCAGGACGGGATTTGATTAGTTTAATAAATTGGATGTCAACCACTAGGATTGGTTGGTGTTTTCCCAGGTTTACCCCTGGGTAAATTTACCCCTGCTGTAGACAGTGGATATTTTTCACTCTATTTTGAGAACACATCATGCATTGATTGCCATCGGGACATAAAGATCATTTTAACAAGAATAACAAAAAGTGTATCTGAATCTGATTACCAACACTACCTTAAAGGTTTTTTTTTTGACATTTTCACCTTTATTGGACAGGTCAGCTGAACAGAAAAAGGAGATGCTGGGTGTAGGGACAAGGGACCACGTGCAGCAAAAGGTTGAGGCTGAGAGTTAATCCAGCAAAAAGGACTAAAGCGAACAAGAGTTGTAGCAAGATTCTGTAAATGCAGAAGGACAAACACTGATGCTCTGTGGTGTTGAAGTGATTAAAATTGTGTGATATTTATGAGGTTATCAGACTCTTATATGATGTAGAAAAAGTTAAATCACAATGTGAAAGCAAACTTCTTCACTGGGGAAGCATTTAAAACAACAGAAAAACTTTGCAACAGTTCATTTTCAGTGACGTTTCCATTTCAAAACTGTCCTTAGAGACAAATTTGTTAAGATACTACTCTGACAGATGATTTGTTTTTCACAGAGGGGATCAGAAGGAGGTGTGTTCATCACTCTTGTCCTGTTTACTCATCATCTGAATAAAGCAATATCAAAGAATTCTTTAAAAACTCAAAAACAGACTTGAAACAAAAACTGGGATTCAACTCTGATCATAAACTCAAAATTATTTACTGACCAATTAAGTTCAATCTGCAGGAGCTGTGAGTAGAAGCGTCGATGCTGCGCTGATTCACTTCCATTACAGAGTTTTATGTTTTCACCGTTTTGCATTACAATGAGGGATTTCAGCTCCTGGCTTTCTTCTCTCGTTTAATTCTTGGTTTTAGTGTGGAGAGGATTATTGGTCAGGAGGACGTGGGAATATTTCTGCGGCTCTCTCTGTCCTGCTTTCCATGATTTAACCGTCTCAATTCTTGTCGGCTGGTTCTGTATTCGAATGTTTCTGCTTCTGTTATTTCTTTTCTGTAATATTATTGTCTTACATCCTTTGCCTTCATGACTTCCTTAGCTCCTTGTTTCCTTTCCTCCTTCTCCCTGATGATGAAGGACATGCACGTCTGGATAAAGGATTCCTTTTTTTTTTTCCTTTCTGTCTCATCACAGCCTTTAATTCTGCAGCCTTATTGAGGTTACAGTCTGTTTGCTGGTTTGCATTTCAAACAGGCCAACCTTCACTTCCTTCCCTCCATTTCTGGCTTTCTGTCTCTGGGTGCGGTGATCAAAGGCTTATTTCCCAGGGATACATTTGTCATATTCACTTTCCTCCCCTGTATGGACACAAGATAATGTGCCAATTGGTGAATCCTTTTATTCAGGGGCTCATAGTTTCATGAAGGAAGACGCTCTTTACTTTAAAAAGTGTTAGTTAGCTCCTCTCTTTTAGCTGCACGGAGAAAGAAACAATGCTGCTGCATTGTTGGAAATGAAAATGAGGTTAAAAAACAGTTACAACGATTGTTAGGTTACAGTAAACAGGGTAGAGCTGGGAGGGACTAAGGTGAGCTGAGAATTAGTAAACAAAGTTTGAATGAATATTTAAAAAAGAGTGACCAGAGACGCATGAGAAGAGTGTGTGTCCATGTGAGAAGTGGCGTCTTGTGTTTGGAAGTTTTTTTTTACATTTAAGACATCCCACATAGATCAGAATTGGGATCGTGATTGTGCAGAAATTGACTGAGGTAGCATTTGCATACCTGCCAAAGCATGAGAGGGACCCCCCATTCCCGCGCCGTGCCTCAACATTTTAACAACACCCCCTGTCCTCTCCCCCAGGCCCATTCATGTCTTCTCTGTGCTTGTTTACCTCTGCGTTCTGCTCACAGATGATAACGCTTCAATGAACCTTTTCATACCAGTAACTTTTGGCTGTAACCACGTCAAAAATGACACTTGGCTCTCTGTTTAACTCTCGGATGTGCGCATCCCACACCTCTCTCAGAAAACTCTCAGAAAACACACAACCACTGACCACAGGTGATGCAGTCAGTGTAGCTTTTAATTCCCAAACCCAAAATAACCCACATTAACAGTAACACATTCCCATTATCTAAAACAAACAACCCAGATGCTGGCAGATGCTGCTGTGTGAACACAACAGCGGTCTCTGGTTTTGGTTCCAACGACGCAAGATCCAAACTCCACCCCTTAGCATGCTTTAAAGGATTAACGAATCTATCACGGATGACATTTGTCGTAGCTCAACCAATAGATACTAGACACTCACTTCAGCGTGAGAAATCAGGAGTGTGGCATGAGATTGTGTGAAACCAATGAAATGTGTGTGTCTAACGGCCAAAGCGTGAGTGTTGGCAGCTATGCATTTGCTGCTGGTAGGCTGTAGCTTGAATTGAGGATTTTAATCATCCCTCTGAACCAGTCTTTTTGTCTGTATATAGGTAAAATGTTTTTGTGCAGGTGGGTCCGTTAGTAGAGGGAAAAAAAGTTCTTCTCACTGTACTCAGTCATTAGAATCAGTTCAGTGAAGTGATTTGTTCAAAATATTTGTTCACCGAATCGTTCAGTACTCTCTCCAGCTCTGCCTGCGAATTAGAATTTAATAAGCTGAAACGTGGCCAAATATTTAGTTCTGCAATCGTACTCGCGAAAGCTACATTTTTCAAACTGAAAGCTGCTAAAGCAATCCCATATATTTTCCCTGACCGTTTATTATTATCTGTTTATTACGTTCAGTACACAATCCCTTCACTGACTGTCTGATTTGGAGGCAGAGTTGGCGTTCAGTTCGTTCAGTGAACGACAGTCAGTTGGTGATTCGTGTTGGAGCTCCCTTTTAGTAAATTTAGTAAACGACTGACTGAGCTTGAATGTGCAAGATGGCAAGTCCTGGGCCTCAGTTTCACACACTGTAAAAACTGAAACATGATTACAGTCAGATGAGTAAAATTCTGTTTTTCATGCAAGCTGTTTGCAAACTGACAGCACATAAATAGCTATAAGAAGCACATACATTTTCGCAACACTTAAATGTTAAATAAATCTTTTACTGCTTCCTTTATTTTGAGGAAATAAGAGGGAGCTGTAGGGGCGGGTTTGAGCGACACAGGGCTCCTGACCGACTCCACCCTGTTGCTTCAGTCAGTATGTATCAGTGACATGACAGGGAGAGGGAATTTGTGCTTGGGAGAGACTCACGGTCTAAAAAGAGAGAGACGAGATAGGAGAGAGGAGAGCGAACGGAAGTTGAGTAAATTCTTTCACCCAGATGATTCGTTCATTTTAAACAAATCGTTCAAGAACGACACATCACTGACCTCTGTTATTTCACTCCACCTCTTACTTTTCTTGTCATACAGTGACCGTAAAGCAAATGCCTTCAGGATAATGACGGTATCGGCAGAGGCAGACTAATTAAGGAAACAGCAACATGTGACCATAAGTGGTGTAATTTTCTACCATTCAGCTAAATTACGTAACCTTGGCCTTTTTCAATTTGTTGTTGTCTGTTTTCAGATTGGCAGTTTAGTGTATTTCCACAGCAGGGGGTCTAACACTGATATTTTGGGGGGGCATGCGGTAAAAAGTTTGAGAACCCCTAAAGTTTTCTTCTATTGTTTTCTTTGTCCAAGGGGCATGATAACTTGCTCACCGATGGTGAGCCTTATCTGATTCCCACTGCTTTATAAAGGTAACAACATGCTAGATTCTCATTTATTTATCAATTATACTCATTTATCTTGATTTAAAGTTTCCTGAATGACTCCATTCTTTAATAAATCATCGGAACCTTTAATTTGCCCTCTGAGTGGACATTAATGCTCTTTGACTTCTGCCTTCTGATCGTCCTCAAAGAAAATCTGAAGGTAAGCATCAAGAAGTGAAGTGTCTCTAAAGGATCTCCTTCAGGCTCAGATTCTGACACAATGAGCCGCTGACCGAGCTGCAGACCGGACAATGAGTGAACCTCCGGAGTCTGCAGAGAAAAACCAGGAAGTGGGTTTTAGGTTAACAAACCTGCTTTTGTCAGTGTCAGAATATGTGTGTGAGAGTGTGTGTGTGTGTGTGTGTGTGTGTGTGTATGTGTGTGTGTGTGTGTTTGTGTGTGATAAGACCTGGTTTACTGAATCCCATTCAGGAGAGTACAGGAGGAGGTTATCCCTCTGCTGCAGAGCGTACACACACACACACACACACACAAACACACTAAATTTACCTCTTTCTTTGTCTTTTATAAACACTCATCTCTGCAAAACATGAACTCTCTTCTTTTCACTGTGCATTAGCCTCGTTCTCTCTCTCTCGCTCCCTCTCTCTCTTTCTTTCATGCATGCGCATAAAACTATCTGCATCTTTCCTTCCATTAATTACTTTTCTGCTTCGTCTTCCTCTGCTGCTTTGTCTTCTTCTCTGCTGCTAAATTCTCTTCGTATCACTCATTCTCACACACACACACACACACACACACACACACACACACACACGTACAGATAGACAGAGAGAGAGAGAGAGAGAGAGCTCTGGCTTGGCAGCAACAATTACCGCAGTACCAGGGTGCAAGTCCAACACGTGATGCGCGCGTGCGCACACACACACACAAACACACACACACACACACACACACACACACACACACACACACACACACACACACACACACATACACACACAAACACTGCAGCTGGGGGCAGTGAAGAAAGGTAGCGTTATGATTACCTGAAGATGATTCTGCTATTTCACCCTCCAACAGCCGACAGGGTGATGGCAGCAGCCGAGAATGAAATAAACGCCAAATCCACATCAACGTCTCTCTCTCTCTCTCTCTCTCTCTCTCTCTCTCTCTCTCTCTCTCTCTCACACACACACACACACACACACACACACGTTCATGTCTGCACAACACACCGTTAGTGACATTTTTAGTCATTTTGCACCAACAAAAGAGTTGTTAGCTTTCAGACTCTTAAAACCTGCTCCAGAGTTTCCTCTGAGGTCACGCTCGGAGTCAAACGAGCAGAGACAGGC
Source organism: Labroides dimidiatus (assembly GCA_030710495.1). Taxonomy (NCBI): domain Eukaryota; kingdom Metazoa; phylum Chordata; class Actinopteri; order Labriformes; family Labridae; genus Labroides; species Labroides dimidiatus. The sequence goes on along the minus strand of CM061143.1, from coordinate 12,528,921 downwards.
GAACAGAGCAAGAACAGATAGTCTCTGTCAGTGTTTCAGTCAAATCTTCAGCTTCGCTGTAATGTCTTTCATCATCCATGTGTCAGAAATCAACTCTGTGATCCACTTCTGGTCCAAGTCCAGTGGATCTGCGTGGGAGCTCTGGGATCCGGTTCAGGTCACATCGGCCTGTTTGATGTTTCCGCCTGTTTTCCGCTGATTTCCTCTGAACGCCGCAGTCACTCGTCGCAGAGCCAGACCGAGGCTTTGCCGTAGCTAATCCCTGTTTTTTAAAGCTATTCCAGACTGTGTGATTACATCCTGGGGAGCTGACAGCAGAACTGAACATGGGGTGTGAATATGTATTCAAAGAGAATATCAAAAGCGTCTGAAATTCAATAAACCGCGTCCCATAAAATCACACTAAGTGTTTCCGGATTCAGGCCACGCAGAATAAACTGAAAGAAAACACCAACTTTCATGAAAGTGTGTCTGCTGCTGGAGTAAGATGGTTTAACAGCACAGAGCTTTTCTTTCACCACATTTATCCTTTTTCTGCCAAAACTTTAACCTTGAATACTCAGAGAACAATGTCTGAACACTGAAAAGCAACCTGTAACAGGACTAGCTCAGTCCTGACTTTACATTCAAGACTTTTGAGATTATAATAATTTGGAGCATTTCTAAGTTGGAAAAAAAACTGAAATTGCACTGACACAAAGCACAAATGTTTTGTGTTCACAGGTTTAGTTTCCCAAATACCCAAGTTTTTCAAGATGGGAGGGGTTTCCCTCCAAACTCCACTCCAGTCTGTTGTCATCCAACAAGGCTGAGCCTCAGTACACTGGGAGGTAAAGCTGGCTGTGCTCAAATGGGTAGATCTGTGTAGTGCTGCAGCAGCACACCAGACAGAAAAAAATAAAAGGAAAGAAAGAAAAATTGAGGTTTGCATAAACTGTTTAGAGCACTACAAAGTTAGATTTAAAGTCAGTGTTGGTAATCAGATTTAGATACACTTTTTGTCATTCTGGTTAAAATGATCTTCATGTCCCAATGGCAATCAATACATGATGTGTTCTTAAAATAGAGAGAAAAATATCCGCTGTCTACAGCAGGAGTAAACCTGAGAAAACAACAACCAATCCTAGCGTTTAGGATCCAGTTAATTGAACCAATCAAATCATGTCCTGCTGTTCTGCCCGCTTCCTGCGTGTACATTTGGCCAGCAAGGACTAACCTTGATTCAATGGGCATAACCAAGAGGGATCCAAGTACACTGGAGAATGGCAGAAAAACTACCTATACCCCGATTACTGGCAGTGCAAAACAAAAAATATGTACTGAGGAAAGGTTTTGAGACTGTGGTTTTGAATTAGTCACAATCATATGATCACAAATCAGTGGCACTCGTGCATGTGAGGGGGGGGGGGGGGGGTTGTTTTGGAGGAGCCCCGAGTGTGAGTGGGCGGGGGCTAAACCTGAAGACCTGAAATGATGCTACATTCAAATTCATGCTAGTTTTCTGTGACTACCAACCCTGCATTCAAGTCAAGTTATTTTCAAGGTTTGATTCTTAGCTTCATGCATGCATAAAGTCACATGAAATTGTGCACTACGATGTTTTACATATTCAAGTAATTCACATGTCCCATTTGTGTCTCTTGGGTCATTAAAATGATTAATTCACATCATTTTAATGTTTTAATTTTGGGTAAAACAAGCACTTAATTTGCATCATTTTTCTGTTTAATTCCAATTGTTCAAGCATTGAACTTGCATTATTTGAGTGTTTCATTGACTAATTTTAAGCGTTTAATTTGCGTCATTTACCCATTTATTGTCAGTAATACAAGCATTTAATTTGCGTACATTTACTCACTTTTTATGTTTATCTAGGGTAGTGCAAGTGTTGAATTTGCATCATTTGTTCACTTAATTTGAGTAATTGAAGCGTTTTATGTGTGTCATTTTACGGTTTAACTTGGGTAATACATAAGTTTAATCATTATCATTTGTCCACTTTACTGGTTTCATTTGGGTGATTAATTTGGGCAACGAAAGCATTCAACTTGAGTCATTTATGTGTTTAATTTGTGCTGAACAACTGGCTTCATTACTTACATACTTTAACGTTACTTTATCACACAAATAATTTTATTTACATTTAGTGTGAAGGCACTCTGAGAAGGCTGTGGTATCTCACTAAATTACTTAAAATTGAAAGTACATATTCCATATTTTTTGGGAGTGATGTCCACATTGAGAAACTCTATGAATAAATATTTGGTGCCTTTACTGACAGGAGGCACAGATGTGTGTCTGAGGATGTGTGTGTATGTATGCTGATGACAGCCTGATGACTGTGTGAGCATGTTTATGTCACGCTCTGTTATCACTCCTGAAAGCTGATGTGTGCTCATTTTAGAGTGAAGCTCTTCATGTGTGTGTCCATGTCTCAATGTGTGTATGCGTGTGTGCATGTGTCGAGGGTGACAGTGTGAGTGTGCTTGTGTGAGTGCGTGTGTTTCGTCTGTAGGGCTGTTAGCCAGAGCTGCATTGGCAAAGTAAAGATGCTAACAGAGACAGGCGGGCTGCCATCTTCCTCAGCTGCTTGAATATCACACAAACATTCACAAATATGCACGTTCATGTGTGTTAAAGATTGACATAGACACACAGGAACACACACAGAATTCCAGGTGATCACATCAGTTTAAGCTCTCTCTCTCTCTTACACAGAGACATACACACACACGCACGCACAGCAGAGTGCTCACATCAGCAGGAGGAAAATGTCCATTGATGGAAAAGGGAAAATCTTTGCTGACTCTGTATCAGAGTTCATGTTTTTATCAGAGAGTGAAAGTGGACGTGAGGAAGAGGAGAAGATGACGTCAGAGAGATGAAAAAGAAGTAGGAGAGCCGTCGGCCATGTTCTCAGAGTTTAGAGAAACCATCCTGACAGTCCAAATCACAGACTTGGTGCTTTCTCTATTTGAATACACTTTAAGGAAACAGGCATGACTCTAAGCTGCTTTTTTGTTCTTAAATATTTTATTTTAAGCAGATTCTGCTGCTACCATAAAATGTACCTTTAAAATCACATTTGTCTTTGTGAAAATCCATCAGACGTCTCCAGGGACGTTATAGGTGATACTGTGGATTCAGCTGAGTCAAAGCTTCAGATCCAAAACAAACAGCAAGTGGTTTTAGTTCAGTGTTCCTCCACAGGCATCTCTCTGTTTCTATGACTCTCTCAATGGAAATAGGAATGGCAATGGAAAGTCTTCCTCACAGGGATGGTGGCAAGTTGTTAAAGCAGAGTTTCACAGAAGAAGATGTTTGAGAAGAGAGCTGGATGATCAATAGTTTGTCAAACTGATACCAAAGTTTGCAGGTCATTTCCTGTCTCTCTGCCAAGGTTGGATTCATACGAGCTGATTGAGACACAAACAAACTACATTTTCAACCAGAGTTTTTCTGTTAGAATCCTGGTAAAGCTTCTGCAGCTCGTGGAGGTGAACCGGTTTGAAAATGAAAAGGACACAAACTTGAAAGATGGAGACAAAGTCAAAAGCCCCAAAGAATAGACTAGAAAAAAGTTCACTGTTCATCATTTTAAAAACATTTGAGATGTCTGCACAACAAACTGTTTGCACATGGCTTTTATTTAAGAGTAAAAACTATATTCATATTGAACGTCTTTTCTAGTTCCACATCCTTTATGTTGTAAACATCCCAGCACTCCCCTGTTTTTCTCTCCCTGGTGTTTTAGAAAACCCTTATTTCAGCCTCTGTCTGAAACACTTCATTTTAGCTGTTGTCTCTCGTCTGGATAAGGGCCAACACGGACAAGGATTTGCAAAGCATGTAATGTGCACATGAGAAATGTTTCAGGACGCGATGGATTTGGAGAACCAGCTTGGAGAGGGAGATGTGCTGAGCACAGGAGAAGGTTTTCCGTTTTTTAGCCTTGGTTTCTTCATTTTCGTTTTCGGCCAAGTATTTTCATTGCGGTACATCCCTAAATCAGATCTTTAAAGCACACTTAGGAATTTAAATTTCAACCAGATAATGCAAACTGAAAACTGCAACCTCACTTTGAGGGGGGGAAACATCCTAAATGATATGACAGCATTAAACCACATGCCTCTGTTGACATATATGTTATTGAGACTCCTAAATATGTCAAGTATTTTCTAAAAGACACATTTTATTCATGAGCATTCAAACCCTCATCTTTGTTTACTCCCATCCCATCCATTTGCACATTTCTGTGAAAAACATGAGTCTGACTTTGTGTGACCAAACTTACAAAAAGTGTAATTCTGTCTGCATGTGTGTGAAAAGAGTGGAGTGCATGGAGAGGGAGTTTCTGCTCCAGAGGGGGAGTGTAAGAATGTGTGTGAGTTTGAGGGCGAGAAATCGACAGTCAATGAAATCCCCTCACGCTCTTATCGATATGGGAGATATCGAGTCAGCAAAGCAACAGCTCATTTTGTCTTCAAACTGCCACCGTATGTCGTTTTCTCCCCGACTCTCTCGCCTGTCACTTCGTCCTTCCTGCAGGAGTTTTTCAGAATAATAGGGCAACGACTATTGATGCAGAGCAGAACCACGTGAAGATTACTGTTATTATAGGAGAATTACAAGCTGAGCGGACTTCTCTCTGCTTCGAGAAACACACAAGCAGGAAGGAGCTCTCCAACATTCAGATTACAACGTCAGAGAAAAACAGCTTAAGGTCGGAGGAAAGTGTGTCACTGCGTTTTTATACACTCTGCAGAGTTTCTGAATCATGTGAGGATGGTTCAGGATTTGTTAGAGAGTTGTGCTCACTTCAGTCAATCTATAAATCCTGTCTCCTTCCTGTTGACAAGAGGAGATACATTCATTTTTTTATATCATTAAAATTTACACAACTAAATCCACTCAAAGAGTCAAAACAGAAGAACTTGCTTTGCAGAAAGTCTAATTTCAGAGGATTTCAGTCAGTTTTTATTTGTAACAATGTGAGTATTTCTATTTGTACTATTTGAATTTATATAAATATTTCTCCCCAAACATTAATCTAAGTCAAGTCGATTAATTTGCCCCTCCTGAATTGTAATTTGCAATCTTAATTTGTCACCTGTGAAGTAAAAAAAATAACAATCCATGCATCAGTTTGTCCAATAAATCAATTTGGCAGATTAATCAGATCTAATTATAACTCCTGCAGTAGTCAGCCGTCAGCCCGGTGACGTTAATAAAGTTCTGATTGGTTTCTGCTTCAAAGAAAAACGTTGACTGAGTCAGACAGAGGAGGTCAGGTTTCTTTACATTAACTTCCACAGAAGAGTAAATATCACTTTAATATAAGAGTGTGACATCATCTCTATTAAAATCAAACAACTGTATTCATATCATGATGACCTGACGCTCATCTTGAGAGCTTTATACATTTAAAAAACCTCAGAGTCGGCCATATCGGAAACGTTCATCTCTGTCTCACTTGCTTTGTACATCAACCTGGTCCATCAGGTAACTTGTGCAACCCTTGTGAAATACAGGGCTGCTTAACCCATCGGTGTGTGTAAGGATTGTAGTTGCAAATTTTTCCCAAGAGGGGGTGCATTGCACATTCTGTAGGGATTAAGATAAATGATACTATGTGTATGTAATGCATCACTTCCTCAACCCATATTTGGAAAATAATCCTATTTGCAAACACAAGACTGTGATGGGATATCCAAAATTCAGCCTATTCTCAACAATTCTGTCCACAAACATCCCTAAAATACTTATTAATAAATCAAAAAAAAAAAAAAAAAAAAACAGACAAGTCAGAAGAAAAATAATGTTATAATAATTAGAAAAATCATTAGCTAGAAGCAAAAAAGAGATAACTCGCACCAAACGAATGATGCTCGAGTATTCAGAGTTTTTAGTCAAGAGAAGGGTGGAAATTATTTAACCTCAGAAACTGCTCATAAAACCATCCAAGATTATTTTTAAAAAGTCTTTAAAAGGGCTTAACGATTGTTGCTTAGAAGATTACTAACAGCTAAATGGTAGCTTGTACTATTACATTTGTTCAATACCATGAGAGCTCATTTTGTTAACTGCTCCAACAATTGGAGGAGAATGGGATTAGATCTGCCTGTAATTCATATCTTTGTCTTTGTCAGTATTAAGGGACCAAAAAATAAGTTATTTTATCCATTATTTATTTTTAATATGAATTGACCAATTTTTTTCTGCCAAATATCGAAATCAGTATAGGCCTAAAAAAAATTCATATTGGTCGGGCCCTAGTTTCAACAGCTGTAATAATTCCCAGCCCTCCTTCAGACAGTGGATCCATTTAATGGCTATGCAAATGTTGTCTAGGGTACTTAGATATGATTTAGTTTAACCAATAAAAGTTTACACATTACTTAATTTTTGAGAGTTTATTTGCAAAAGTCTTTGGTGCCACAGAACTCTACATTTTCTCAAGTTATGACTCTCACAGTGCCAAACCTGCTGTTCAGCAGACTTCTTTCAGATGCCCAACAACCACTCCTTGGCAATTTTATCCCATTAGTTATGAAGTAGTGACAGCTGACTCAAACTGGACATGTTGGTTTACAGAGAGATTTGTTTTTCAGGGAAAATATGGATATTTGGTGCCATTATACATGGGAATGATTTATATTTTATATTGACATTTTGTGCTACCGGGAAAGCAGATATCAATGATCCTGAAAGAATTCTGAGTCAGTCCACTGACCGAGCTTTCATTGACTACATGGGAGTGAGAATGTGCTGTAATAAACATAACAAGCAGTAATAAAAAGACAGTCACATCACACTCTAAGACTGCACAGCCTTCCTCCTCTGCCTTGTCTTCCTCCTCTTTATGACAGTCACATCAAACTTAGTGTGAACTTTAACCCCAAACAGTCTGAGCCCTCAGTGCTCCGTGCTCTCTGCAGCTATTTAAATGCTAATCAATTCATTACGGAGGACATCATTATGCTGTGATTGCTGCTCACTGCGAATCATGTCAATCTGCGCAAACATCTCCGATAGGGAGAGAGATGAGGGGGTGGGCGAGAGATAGAGAGAGAGAGAGAAAGAGAGAGAGAGGGGTAGCAACATTTAAATGAGGTCTGATTGAATCCTCATTCTCAATTTCATAATCGAAGTTTTCCTAATCCACCTCCCTTTTTTTCTTGCTGCTTTAATACTTCCTCCTCTCTCTCTCTCTGTCTCTCTCTCTTGCTCTCTCTCCCTAAGTCAATCACTGCCTCTAATGAGAAAGTGTGGAGAGCTGCATGTGCGTTTGCGCACACACACACACACACACACACACTGCAGCACAGACTCTGAGGTGTACTCACACACTCCTGATAAGCATTCACACATGCAGGACTCCTGGAGAAATGAGCTCTCTGTTAATTCATTCCCATTGTCTAAATGCATGGTAATTTCTCCAATGATGGAGGGAGAAGAGGAGTGTGAGTGTGAGTGTGAGTGTGTGTGTGTGTGTGTGTGTGTGTGTGTGTGTGTGTGTGTGTGTGGAGAGTGAAACATCAAAACCGGCTGCAGTGAGCAGTAATATAGGAACAAATCGTGCATTACAGCTCCAGCTTAATTATTATGCTAATTGAGCTCCTGCAGGGTTTGGTTAAGTGATGTAACACTCAGAAATAAATATATAAACACTCTCACACTGTTTCAGCCATAGTCAATGTAGTAGTGTGTGTGTTTCTGTGTGTGTGTGTGTGTGTGTGTGTGTGTTTTCACTTGATTGGATTATTGTTTCTTCTTTCTGTCCTTATTACTCAGACAGCAGGGAGTTAAGATGGGAAGAAGAAATGTGCTGCGAGGAAATTTTTCTGTTCATAACCAAAGAGGAAATATTTTTTGTTCTTTTTTTTAGGGCTGAGAAATTGTGTTTATTAATCTTTGCAGCTTTGAATATTTTGTTATCTGCAACGCAACACTCACTGTAAAAATCCCACTGTGCATATTTTGTCCCTGCAGCAGCAAAGTCCTCTGAAAGTGACTGAAAGCTCACCTTCGTCTGCTTCACTTGCACTGACTTGGGGATTTCCTATAGCTATTGAATAATTACTAATTCCCTAAATCAGCTGTCCACAAAATAAACTTTAAGACTCCCACTGCAGTGTGCAGTATGTATTTCAGAGAGCAAGAAAGGAGGCAAATCAAAGATTTAGTGATGTCCATCTTCAAGTCATACTGAGGGTTTCAACTGCTGCCTCCCTCAGAGGAAACGTGGCCCAGCTGTCTGAGAAGAAACACGCTCAGGTATCTGGCAGCAAGCATTCAGCAAGATAAGACAAATATGACTATAAACTGGTTCATGTTGAGAAGGACGGTAGTTTGAATGTGTTTTTATTTTCTAAAATTTTGTATTTATTTATTCATTTTGTAGAACACCTGCAGTGGCCCCCTTGTGACAAGACTGGATGTTCAGCAGCCCTCAGGTAATTTGAGTTTGAGACTCTTGCTCCAGATCAACTTATAAAATCTTTCAGCTGTTCCTCCCATTTAAAAATAAATAAATAAATAAATAATGTGGTTTCACATGTAGCATCAGACGTGCTGGTTTATGCGGTTTTTTTTTTCTTCTCAGTTGAACTACTGTAATTCCCTTCACCATCTCCAAATGTTCCTAAAAAGAGCTGCAGATCCAGAAAGAAAAGCCACGTCACTCTCATTTTCTCTTTACATTAGCTGCTAACTGAATTCAGAATAGCTTTTAAATTCCTTGTTTTTAGCCTAGTTGCTACAGTTTATAATTACTGTATCGATTTGGTCTTTATTTTTGTTGTTTTGTCTATATTTGGATATTATGTTAAGCTTTGCTCTTGGAAAGGTGCAATGTGAGATACACTTTTCTTATTAAACAAGCCAAAACTTAAATCTGCAATGAGGGGAAACTTGCCCTGCAGCACTCTCCACCCCTCACTCTCCATCGATTTGTTTCTCTCTGTGCCAAACTTTGATATTTAAGGCCTGAACTCCAAAAGCAGTGCAGGATCTTGGCTTGCAAATAATACTAACCAATACTTTTTTCCTGTAGTCTGAAATGAATCAAATATTTGATTTTAACACACCTCAAAATCCATACAACTTTGCATGCACATCATCACAAGAGTAGAAATGTAGTCTGATTAGAGTCCTCTGCCTCAGCTTGGTGAAACAGCTTCATTGCGTGCAGTCACTGCATTGATCCAAATATAAGATGAGCTCATTTTTTCAGATGTTATATGATGGGGGAAACTCTGGATGACACAAACTTCCTTCAAAGAGTAACTGTAGCTGTTAGAGGAAGGGAGAGATAGAACACATTAACCTTGTTGTGCCTCTTTTGGACAGTATTTCTCACTAAAAACCTCATAAGCTGATAAAATGAGGAATCTGGACATTGGACCAAAGTGGCCTGATTTCAATAATAGACAGTGTGACACTCGGGCATGTATTCCACAGTGAACACCAGGTGTTTCCACAGGTGTGAGACTGGGCACGGCTCCAAATGCTCTGCAAGTCATTTGCTTCATATTTATCACTTTCCTTTCTCTGTCAGCATGACACCATGAGCTCTCTTTCGCTTTCTGCTTGTTTTATTTTTCTTTCCATATTTGCTGCATCTGTTTGCTCCTGTAGAGGATGTGACAAAAGAACAAATATTTAGAGTTCGACTCCAAGACAGCTTAAAGCTCACGTGAGTTTTTGGATGTTGATTTTCCTGCACTCTAATGAATATTTTGGATTTTTTTTTTTTTTTTTTTTTTTAATAACTAATTCTGCCATCTTTGAACAGTCTGATCTACGAATACCTGCAGTGAAAAAAAATCAGTGCTTTAAATTGACTTATCTGACACCTACCCCTTGCAGCCATTCAAATCACACTGAACTGAAAAGAGAAGTTAGGAGTCAGGAAGGCCATAAATCAGACAGAACAAACCAATAAATCGAAAAAAGATAACAACGTCAAATATTTGACTAACGAACTTGTCTCGGGATATGAAAATGTTAAAACAGATTTAAAAAAAAGAATTAATTAAAAAAAAAAAAAAAAAAAAACTTAATGTGTATAACAGGAAAAATGTCCAAATGATTGGTGAGTGAGGCCAACACTAGCAAAGTTATCACCATCCTTCATTTCTTGAAGGTTAAAGACCCGGTACTTTTCAGTCCTTATTATGTCCCTTTGGTGCCCCCCTACTGTCTTAACATGATTCACAGACAAAAAAAAAAAAAAAAAAGGAAAAAAAAAAAAAAAAAAACATTTTTCTCTCCCTGGTGTTTTAGGAAACCTTTACTTCAGCCTCTGAAACACTCCGTTTTACCTGCTGTCTGTTTAAGGCTGTCTGATCCACAACCCCCATTCCCTCTGATTGGCCAGCCCTCTGGAGGCCTGTTAGGGGTGGAGCTAATAGCAGACCTTGGTGTGTGAGGCCCACCCAGTTAAGAGGTCCTTTTGCGATGACTTCATCATTTTAGCGATCTCATTAAGATCTTGTTGTAATTATTTTTACAACGAAGCGTTTTGATCAGTCAACAGACATATTCAGGGATTGTTTACAATATAAGAATATGTAGAGGTTTGAAAATCGGCACACGTTTAGTCTGATCATCCAGCATTGTTGCTCTCTTTGTGACATCTTCATACCTGGGTTGGTTCCTCATACCTTTGATCAAGTGTTACAACTTTATCTCCATTTACTAGCTCAACGTATACTGACAAACTACGACTCATCCTGTTTGAATAAACTGGTTTAGTTAAAAAATAAGTTTATAGCATGGATCAAAGCAATATCTTGAAAAAAAATAGTGATTTTTCTGAGGGTTTCGTCCCTTTTCTTCTTAAACTACAAGTCAAGCTGCTCCTCTAATTTACTCAGCCTGTTTCTCTAATATTTTTGATCCTCTGACTAAAATCCTTTATCCAGGTTCAACATGCAGCCTTGTTAAAATCACCATGATCTCAAAGGTAGTGCTGACATGACTTAAAAGAGTGAAGAAGCGTCTGGAATGTTTAAGGAGTAAGACATCCATCTAGGTGAGAGGCATGACTGCAGATTGTGCAGTTTTAAAATGAAGCAGATAATGTATTTGTTTCCCTGAAGAAGGTCCAGACTGGTTGTTGTTTTTTTTTCCCTTGATGTCACTAAAGTTAGGAAGCATCAATCAAACTGGCATCGGGTTCAGGTCACATTGAGAAATGTCAGTCAGAAAAATCAGATCTCAGCCAAAGGTGGAATTGTGTGGGGCTGTGTGGCCCTCAGAGGCATCGGGGCCAGCGGCTTCTTTGAATCCAGTTAAAGCGAAGTCACATTTCGGCGCCTGGCAGAGCTCGAGCCACTGCCAATCATCCTCCAGCGGAGCGGAGCGAGGGAAAGGTGCATCGCCCCTGTGCTTTATGCAAATTAGACGTCCAGGGTTGTCAGCAGCACAGCAGCCAGTGCCAATCAACAAACACGGTGTGTTGTTTGTGTTGTTGTTTGTGTGTTTGTGCAGGGTTATAGCCTGACTGAGGCTGCTTCATTTATATTTAATGTATGTTTTGTGGCTTATTGGTACACAATGACATTCAATACGTGTGTATGTATGCATTATTAATGTGTACTGGAGCTACCAATAACCGCAGTGTTGATACGGGGCTGATGTCCAATCCTCTCTTCTTTATTGCAGCCCAGAGCACGCCGTGCATTATACGAGTCTTTGCTTCCATGCATGTTGTGTGCTTCTGAAGTGCATCTGTGTAATGACTATTTCTTGACATTTATGCCAATGCTTGGCCGTGTGTCATGTGTGAAAGCTCCATATCGATGTGAGCGTTCACGTCGATGAGCTCTGACAGCAGCAGAGAGGGAACATTGATGCTGTCGGGCTTTGAATGCTGCAGAGTCCTTTTCTGCATGTGTTTAAGTGATTGTGAGGGAAGCTGTTGGAGTATCAGACAAACTAAATCCTGTTAACACTGAATATAAAGGACCAAAAAACGAGTAGCGGTTGAAATGCTGTCACCAGTAATCATCTCTGAGTCCATGTTCTTCCGTTTCTTCCACAAATAAAAAATGAACTCCCGCACACCCAAAACTACACCATGTGCAGAGAAAGTCACAGAAACATATCAAAACTTTGACAAACTTGTTCTTCCTCCATGTTTGGGTGAAGTTGTGCAAATTTTTTTGGGCTTAACTTTCAAACAATCAGACAGTGTTCATTAGCAGCTCTCGCTGTCTTTGCTTTTTCTCTATGGTACTTAACCACTGCTGCTCTCTCTCTTTTTTTTTCTCCCAGCAGCTTTTTTTTCTTTTTTTTTTTTAATGTGACCAACGATCTGTTTCCTTCCATAAGCCATGGTTATTTTCAATGTTTGTTTGTTTTTTATAAAAAAGAGAAAGATATTGCATACTTTAAAATTACGGTCAGTAACTTTTTTTTAATTTAGTCATGGAAAACAGACTTTTTCTGGGATTTTTTTTTTTCTTTTTTTCTTTTTAAAGAAATGTGGCATCCCAGTAATTATTAGTTTATCTCTTTCTGCAGCTCATCTTTCTAATTTTCTCAGCTGATATCTGTTTAACACAGGTCTGGTTCTGCTCAAGGTTTCTATATCACGTCTGATGTTGCTTTGTGCTGTCTGATGTACGGTGTGGATATATTATAGATATGACAGAGAGCAGATCTCAGACAGCTACACCAAACATTTATATTCCCTGGTGTCGTGCCTCTTTCATGCACATGACTTTTCCAGCTTCTGTTGCACAAGTTTTGAAATAAAAGTCCTATAAATAGTTCAACTGTTTCACAGAACAGATGTTCCAGAGACCTGATGCTTTTACAACGGAGTTCTAACACCTTACTCTGAGACCTGAGGACGTCCTAGATTGTCCACTGAAATGATAGTGTATTTACGATGGGACTCATGTGACATTCAGAGCAAGGACTAGACCTAATCTTTTTGTAAAGTGTCCTGAGAAAGGTTTCAGTATGATTTGGTGCTCAGTGATTAAAAAAAAGAAAGATTTATTGATGTCTGTGGGCAGCTTAAAGGTCAGACGGTTACAACTTCTAACAACTGAGCTGATTACAAAAGAGCAAGAGAGATCTGACATGCTAAAAAAAAAACGGCCAAGAAATGACTAAGTAGCACCAGTTTTTTTTTACATCTTCCATTGAAATATGGGAGGGATGCATGGTATTGGAAAAAAAAAATCACATTGCAATATTTTTGTTTCCTGCGATGTATATATTGCAATATCTTTGAAAGTTTACTGCTCCACTCTGTTCAGCTAAATTCTCCCTGAAATGATGAAACAAGTATGCATGACAGAACACATGCAGTTTTTATAAAATACACAAGAAAAATTTACTCCTGACAGCACAAATAGTCAGACTACAGCTTCTATAACTTAATAATCCCGGTAGAGATCTGTCTTCTTGACCATGATCTCACGAGGATCAAAACATGTGAATGAAATGTGCACAATGATCAAAATACTCCCTTGCAGATCATTCTGCAGAACGCAACATGCACTACTTTTGGTTCTGAGTTTTCATACGTTTTGTTGCACATGCAAAAGCGCTGCTTTGGGAAATTGCCAAACACGCCTCGCTCAGTATGTCAGCAGGGGGCATAAGTGGTAGGATCAGAAACACAGAACAGAAAGAGTGCCTCCAATGGTGCTCAAACCCTAACAGTTGAGACTACAGGTGTTGATTGCAGATTCATGATCAAACTGTTTTGGGTAAGTCGCAAAAATGATGATGTTTGTCTTGCATAACCGGTGCCCAAATGGCCCGTGTTCCTCTGCTCGCTCTGCAACCTTTGCTGCAGGGAAATGCTTTTTATATTATGCTTCTCGGAGCAGTTGCTTGACACATTGCAGCACTTTAACCTTCAGCTCAGTTCATCTCGGCACCAGACAACAGCAGCGGACAGCAACACTTGGATCCAGACCAAAACAATTAGAGCAACAGTCTGACAGGGATCATTGTGAGTGACAGTGAGCTCTGGCTACATAATGCGCCGTGCATACAGAGCCAAACACAGCAGCAGTTTGTGCTTCCTTATCTCAGCCTGAGTCCATTTGTTCCAGGTCCAGCAGACCTCTTTAGGGGGACGTCAGATGGAAGTTCTTCACTTTAAAACTCTTTCTAGTCGAGGCTGCTCAGGAGGGACGGCTGAACAGATGTTCCAGCCTCTGTCCCCAGACCCAGTATTAGGAGCTGATGGAGCAACTTCTCCAACATTAAGAAACTGATGCTTCATTACTGCGCTGCATGGACAGAGATTAAGAGTTTAAACACCCACAGAAACATCACACACTTGCTGTTCTTTTAGAAGTTGATTCTGATCTCTTCTCTGCATCAATGGTTATGTTAATTTTCCAGATTAAGTACTCGGTCACAGTCTTACATCAACGTCTTTTTTCTAATCTAAACACTGTAAGTGTAGGAAGTTAAAGCAGCTTTAATTCAGTCAGCTGAAGTCAAATTAACTCCTCGCTCAAGGCATCACTCATTATCGAGATCTCTGAGCCTTTGCAGCAAGACATCCCATTCAGAGTAAAGAGTGAAGTTTCTTCTTGTTTAAATCTCCTGTGAGGAGTTTGGAGCTGGTAAGGAAACAGATTGAGGTCGCTGTTGGCAAACAAGACCAGCAGAAACAAAACTGGCCATGTTTTTACAGCTAGTTTTTGGGGTTTACATTCATTGTTTGGGGGTAGTTGTCAGACAAAGTGAGCCACAGCCGGCCGCAGATACTTCTGTGTGAAGACTGAAGTCAGTAACGGATTTTGACACTTTCTGCACAGCAGGTCCAGCTTTTTTTTGGTTTGTTTCTCAGAAATGGTAAGGTAAATGTTTTAAGATGAAAATGTTTGATGTATTTCTCTTTGGAGTTTTGCTTCTCTCACTCTCTGTTGGTGCTCTTCTCACAGCAAGCAGCACACTTCCCTGCCCATCCAGGAAACTCTCCTGAGCATGCGTGTTTTTGGATTAGGAGAGGCGGGGGAAACAGTCACTTGTAAGTCTCATCAGTCGCTGGTTGTGGGTTTTTGGGCTTGATTTTGAAAGCGTAGTTGCTTATTTAAGCTTGCTTTGCTGCCTGTGTGATCCCCGCCTGATTCTCTCCCAGCTCTCTACAACAAGAAACAAACGCTACAACATATACTCTAGTTTCAGTTTCTCCTTTCATCTACTATGCATACCCCCCCCCCCCCCAACACATACACACACAAACAGACACACACGTGCGCACTCAGCTGTGTGCTGCTTCCTGCATGATGGCAGACAGAGAGGAGCTTCATTTGGTGACATTACGCAGCTGAATACCAAAATATTGCAAGCTGCCATGTTTTCAGAAAACAAATAAGGTTCTGTGGTACCACCAAAAACATACACAGATGTCTGATAACGCTGCAAAAAGAGAACTTCAAGCTGCAAAGTAAACAGAGGGAGGAGGAGAATCACCAAACTACAACCAGACCCCAGGCTGAGAGACAGAAGTCACAGGCAGAGTCTTTTCAGCATGACCAACAATATCCAGGGAGCTGATTTATAGAAGTGAAAGTAAGATTAAGTCTTCTCCAACTTTAGTTCATGTAATTTTTTTAAAGTGTAACTGGTTACCATAACTGAAATTAAAAAAAAAAATACTGAGACAGTCATATAATACACCGAGCCAGTTGATTTAATCCAAATGAATTATTTCACTGGAATTGAAAATATGTAACTACATTAAGTTTGGTTTGAAATAAAAGGTTCACTAAACTTAACCATATTGTGATTTTCCACTTGTTGCATGCAAATTTTAAAAATCCAACTGAAAGCTCTGCTTGAATCATTATACTGGTGTCTTTTTATGCATCAGAGGGTCAAATTTAACATTTATATAGGGATTTAGAGGAGAAATCAGAATATTAAATATATAATATATATTGTATAGCTCAGTATTGCCTAAAATATCTTGATATTGATTTTAGGTCATATCATGCAGCCCTTAACTGCATAATATCAAATTAATTTCTAACATTGCCTCTGAAACATCTTTAATGCAGAACTTAAAATGAAATGAAAGCAAAACAAAGTGTCTTTCCTGAAACTTAAAGAAATGTGTCTCTTTAAAGGATCACAGAGTCCAGCACTGATTCTATATGGTAATGTTTTTATCTGACACCAAAGGTAGAGCAGATGATGAAACATATGGAGAAGGGACAGAAGCCCAGGAGGAACAATTCACTCTAAAGCACAATCTGCATATATAAACAGTTTCCTGGAAAAGGGGCTGCGACTTAATCCAGCAGATTAATCATTCCTGCTGAGGTGCCTTAAGGGTCGTCCTGCAATGCTGACACTGAGTGCTGGAACATTTCACTTCACATATACGTGATTTTATATATGCTCTGAATATATCAGTGTCCACATATCATATAGGAATGAAGACGTTAAAAGAAAGTCTCATAGTTGATAAGTGCCGTCATCTTTACTTTTCATCCTTTTCGTCTCTCCCGATCCATTTCTCTCTCTCTTTCCGTCCTCATACTAAATAAAGACAAGGATTACATTTTAAAGTGTCTTCTATTCATTAATATAAGAAACTTCCAGAACAGATGGTATCATCTGCAGTCAAAACCATCAGAAACTCTGAATAAGCAGCAGGTCCAAAAAACCCTGACCTCACTTTTCAAAGATGACAACCAAAGCAGAGACCACCCCTCCCCTGTGAGAAAACACACACACAATTGCTTAGTGATGACAGCCGAGTCAGATGGTGACAAACTGTCCAAGCTTCTTATCGACTGAGCTGTCCCCCCAACTGAAAGCGCTTATGAGATGACCGACTTCAACGACAAGAAAGAGACAACTTTTATTGTGAATTGATCGCAGGCAAAAGGTGAAGCACTTTTAAAAAAGAGATAAGACTCAATGATAAACACGTCTCTTCAGCTGAGGAGGCATCAAACTGGGAGGGAAAGTGTACAGAGCATAATGAGGGCCTGAAAGGAAGAGATGATCTATGGGTTTCAGTGTGAATAGTCTCTTGATTTACAAGAGTGCCAGAAGTTTTTAGGTTTTCCCATCTTATTCATGTAAATACCTCGAGAATCTTGGAGAATCTAACAACATTAATCTTGATTACATTGTGAGGGGAAACCAGGTACTCTAATTAGAGCAGTGCAAACCTGCCAGTTCAACCGTCAGCTGGACCCAAGTGACAAAGGCTTCCACCACTTATCAGATAATCCTCCCCCTCACTCTCTTGCCTCAAAAAACAGGTAGAGACACCGAGTTTAGGGAAGACAAACAGATACAATCAACCTCCACCGCTCCGTTCAATCCGATGTCACCACAGGATCTCCAACCTGATTGGCTATCACAGCACTACAGTCAAGATTATTCAACTCTCGCAAATAAGAGTGAGGTGAGCATTGAACATGTTGCAATTTGTACCATTTGCAGGAGTGATTTGCTTCATATACACAATATATACACTACTGCATTGCCAATCAGTTTGTCACTTTAGGAAAGATTATATGAGATCAATTCTATGGTGGATTTGTTTGCATTGAGGCTTATATCTAAAATCAGTGAAATCAGAACTGCTCCATTACGTGTTGACTGCTTGCTCACTCGCGCTGGCCGTGTGTTCAGTTTGGCACATATCAGGACCTCCAGACAGCTGGAGTCACAGACCCAGGAGTTCCCCGGATTCCCACACCAACCTCAAACCTGTTGACTCCTGGTCTGGCTTCGCTCATTATGTCGTTTTTTTTTTTTGTTGTAGTCAAGATAAACACCATCTGGCTTGGACACACTTTGTTTTATTTGAAGCAACCAATAGCTTCATAAAACCTCCTTAGGAGCCAAAACTCTGTGTGTCGGTACTTAAAGAAAAACAACCCTGCTTTATGATTCGCATCGTCTCTTGTCCAACACGTCAGGAATAGTTAACAGTCATGAAAAGAAGCTTTATTCAGCATTATCTCCCCATCCTTGTGATAAAAAGACAAAATAATAGAATCTGCCTACTCCATGTTTTTATGTATAACTGTTAACTGTATCAGTCTAATAAGACGTGTGTGTTCAGGAGATTTTAATCACATCACACAGGCAGCGTGGTCCAAGTTATGGCCGCACTAAACTGCCCAGGCGTCAGATTTAGAAGAAGATGATAATAAAACTTCACATTAGCGAGAACAAAACCAGCCGATCACTGCTTCTTAATTAGCTGTATGAGACAGTGTGTGTGTAGCTGTGTGTGAATGTGTGTGTGTGTGTGTGTGTGTGTGTGTGTGTGTGTGTGTGTGTGTGTGTGTGTGTGTGTGTGTGTGTGAGAGATAAAGTGAGAGGGTGACAGTAAAATGGACGGAGCATGAAGGTTGCCTCTCCCCAAGCTGTAAACTTTATGAGAGGTCGAGTCACTTCTTTGTGTTTGTATTTATCTCCCTCTCACATGATCACACTGTGACACACACACGCACACACACACACACACACACACTCACACACACACACACACACACACACACACACATATATACAACAAAGCCCACCTAAAACCAGCACAGGCGGAATATCCTCCATGCTAACAGGCTAACTGTGGTGCTATACAGCTTGTCTGTCTCCTTCCATGGCATCATTTTGTGCTGAATGGCCTTTGTCGTTCTTTAACTGCCCTCTACTGGTCTGGTGATGTACTGCAGTTACTTTTATTTTCTCTCTATGCATCACTGAACTGATTTGCATCATCTTCATGGTAGAAATGCAGACAAGCAATGGGCCAAAGGAACCACTTCCTGAAAATGGCAGCAAAATATTCAGGTTTTCTGTAGCTGGTTGTGATTTGGAGAAACAAGAAAGGAAATCAAGGTCAAAAATCTCTCTTTGAAGGACAGTATGAAACTGATAGCTAACTCTAGACTGGTGTTCAAGTTGTGAGACATTATCAGCCAGACTTTTCAGGATTTACATCATGATCTTGTATCTTTAGTAGATCTCTTTCTTTTCATCTAGATCAGACATGGGCAAAATACGGCCCACAAGCCACATCTGGCCCTTTGGGCATCCCTGTCTAGCCCACACAAGGTCAATCATAAATTAGAATATGAATGAAAAAAAATATATGTCACAACATCTGTGTTGCTTTTATTTTGAAAAGCATGACATTTGCATTATTTCCTTATAGATGCCAGTGGGTGCGTGAGCCCTGTGCTTGAAAAGGGACAAGCGATGAAATTCAACAAATCCAAATACAGATGCTGAGTCCTGCCAAATCAAACCGCAGTCCTATAACAATCACATTATCTACGTGTGTGGATCAAGCTGTACTCAGTCCATTCTTGGTCTGACTAAGCTGTTTCTTTTAATTTGAATAGTCCAATCTTCTGCTGACTAAGCTCATAGTCCGAGTTCTTAAGCTGCATGTAAACGTACTGACTGATGATTACCTCTCAATGTATTCACCTCTCAGATTTCAATGTATGTTTGTTAAAGCCCCAAAAAGACTACATTTTTCCTACGGAGGAGGTAAACTGAAGTGAAAAACATTCAAGTTGTTTATTTAATTTTTATTTTGTTTAAAGTTATTATAAAGTTTTTAGCTATAAAGTAAAGTGTTTGTGGAGACTAACAAGCTAAAAATAAAATGCAGCACTCATGCTATGATTCTTTTTTTGTGGTTGTTTTTGTTTTTATTTTTATTTTTTATTGTTTATTACTTTTAAATGAGTATTTTCCTATTTGACCTACACCATCATTTCACATATAGAATAGCTTAATTCTTCTGGTTACCAGTAGCCACTAATCAAAATATAACTAAATGTATTTTCCAAAGTGAAAAATGTTATATTGAGCAGAATTAAGTTCATGTTATTGTGACACAGTTCAGGTTTCTCATGTGGACCTTCGTAAAAATTAGTTGCCCACCCCTGATCTAGATGGTTAAAATTCCAGTTTGTATTGATAACAGCAGATGTGTCATTTTTTTTTTCCATTTAGAAGAAAAGCTTTCTGAAACAATTTTGGATGATCCAACTTGAAAGACTCAGAGCACTGGCAATGAATCTTGATCCTGATCCTGTTTAAAGAGATCATATTATTCAAACAGGTAGAATATTATCTAAAGCATCTTTTATGAGGTTTTTGCATCCTTCATCCTGAGTACTCAGGAGAAGACTTATGACAGATCTTTTGTCTGATTTTCATAATTCAGAGTTAATTCTTCTAAGAGGTTTACAACTGAGAGCATCATGTCTGTTCATATGCCATTCACAAACACAAACAATTGCATCATCTCTGTCTTGTTTGTGTTTGAAGGTTCCCTCCGAATCATAGATATCCTCCAGCTGAACACAACAGCCCAGACTCCAAACATCAAAGTCAGTCTCTCAGAGGATCCCTAATGAAATTTTCCCTCTTATTTTTCTCTTTCTCTGAGCCTCTATCAGGGGAAAACTGGCCGTGGAAGCTTTCATTTTTATTTTTTATTTATTATTTTGGAACCATCTGGTTTTTCCATTCAGTCAGCTCTGACTCCGGGGAGCTGACTGCAGTCTCAGACTGTCACACACTGATCGGCTCCACTGGAGCAGTCGGACTGTTACATTAAGCAGCACAGATGTGAGTTTCAGTTCAACAAATGTTCTCTCAGAGGCAGAACTTCAGGGCAGGTTCAATAAGTTTGGGATTTTGTGCTAAACTTCGGACGCCACAGCCAAAGTATTACCGCTTTACCAAATTGAAAAAAAACAAGGGTGCCATTTACACAACCAATTATTTCTGTGAGAGAGTCCACACCAGGGGAGTCATGTGTTTGTGCAGATAGATGCGAAACCCTGCTGCAAAGGCCACTTCACAATTTTCCAGCCATGTCGATTGAGGCTTAATAAAAACAATAGCAGTGTGCGGAGCAGTGGCTGATGGGAACAGCTCATCGTGTTAGAACAGGCCTCTTACACTGGGGGCATTTTGACTTTTCAATGAATAGGTGTATCTAAAGCCAACAATGGTTGCAGTCCCTTCAGGTGAGCTGCGGTTCTGGCATGCTCGCTCAGTAATAAGGCTTACAGGGACTTTAAAATCCCAGCATTGTTCCAAACAAAGTTCCAGTTGCCCTTGTTTTTCCTCGAAGCTGTGCTGCAAGTTTCAACAAGAAATATCAATAAAATTGATCCAGAGAAGGTTTCAGTTCACTTTTGTTTCTGGCCTTCTTTAGACGAGAACAACGCCTTTCAAAATCAAAATCAAAATCATTGTTGATTTGATTTGATTTATTTATTTAAAATCATATATCAAAATCATTGTTGTTTAGTTATTTAAAAGTATTGAAAACTTATTGGTAAATATTAAATTACTCTCCCCGATCTGCTTTTGCTCTTAACTTTATGGCATTAGAGACCACATCCATCCCTGATTTCTCTGTAAAGCTGTACATCCCTCCTCCTCTTCTTTCATTTTCAAGCTGACCCTGAATCCATCCTAAAGTGCTTTTATCACACAAGTTTTGTCAGAGCGTGCTTTACCAAGATCAGAAAACAACAAACAAGCGGAAGATAAAAGATAGGAGAGCACAAGCACATCAGAAATAACAAGATAAGATTCTCCTTGTGTGTCCGTGTTTGATGGAGGAGGAGGAGGAGGAGGAGAAAGACTTGTTCTGGCAAAGAGAAAACAAACACATTGGAGCTGATAATGTTAGCATTCTACATTTTAAAACAAATCAGAACAAAACAACTCTTCATGCTTTGAACAGTCGAATATTTCATGCAGTGTCTTTAAAGTGGACTAAAACACCCAATTGGTACAATCATCATCCACTGAACTCATTAAACAGCAGTAATCAAAGAGCTGAGTCCTCTCCAATCCAGCCTGAGGTTAGTGCCTGAATGATAAGTCATGTTGTTCCATAAGTATAAACAGGTTTTTCCCCAGGAGGATTATTAAAAGTGGATCCTGTCTTCCATCACAATGCCCTTTCTTTTCTTTGTCTTGTCACCTTTTTCCCCAAAGGAGCACAAGCATTTTTTTTTTCAAGCTGAGCTAAGAGGATGTCACAGAAACTTAATTTAGCTTTCAAGTTCAGCACCATTTGATATTACTTCACCAAGTGCACCTGTATGTAAGTGTCTGCGATGTAAGGATGGTGAAGACTGTTGGCATAAAATTTGCCTTAAAGTGAAGCCAAAACATTTAGAGCTCCCCCTACTGACTGCACCCAGTCAGTAGGGGGAGCCGTCTTCATGTTAAGGGATGGGGCATGGATCAAACTCTAAAATCCAAACACGGATCAAATTATCATATGATTTATGTCACATTTCTATTTATTGATTTTTTATTTTTTTTTTAACAAAGCTGACTTTAAAACTGAGATATTCATGAGATTTGTTGAATGATGAGGTCATCACATAAGGATCCCCTGACTCATGTATAACAGATTGGAGGGGCAGGACCTCAATCACCAAGGTCTCCGACACCAGGGCTGTCCAATCAGAGTGAAGGATGTTTGTGGAGTGGGTGTTCGTGCTTGAGTACAGTACAGTTTGGATGGCCAGTGAGACTGTGCTCTTAAAGAGACAGCAGCTAAAACAAAGAGTTTCAGACTGTGAAATAAGAGATTTCTTAAACACTAAGGAGAATAAACTAGGACTTTTCTGAGCTGCAAATCACTAAAAGATACTACGGGGGCACCAGAGGGTCAGAATAAAGACTCAAAAAGCATTAAGATATAAACATATACCCTCACTAAGTTGTGAAGTTCCATCTAAGATTATATTACCAATTCAGTCCCACTCAGACTGAACAGAGGTTTAGTGCCATTTTTTATTTACTTACTAACTTACTTACTTACTTACTTTTTGTACTTACTTATTTACTTACTTATTTATTTATTTTGTTTAACCATTTAACCAAACAGGATATGCTGCAGCTATCTGTCAGCTTTAGTGACAGTTTGATCTTTTGCTCATTACCTGTTATGATCCGAAGAGACAATAATTTTAAAAACAGACTCACTGCACTAATCTCTTATATTTCTTCATTCAGAACTGTGACACATTTTCAGTCCTTCCTCTCTGTTTCACATCTCTCCTCTGGTCTTTTTCTGCCCCTCTCTTCTGTTCATCATCCCCTCAGTGTATATTTGACAGACCTCTCTTGTCACAGTATCGTGGTTATCCTCTGCTCCTCATCCCCTCTCTCCCTTTTTGCCTTTTCATTCTCTGTCACGCCGTTTGTTTGCTAACGTCATCACAGATTATATCCCGGCAGCGAGCGTGTGGGCCTGGATTTCTGCGTGTGCGTTTACAAATGCAGGTCGTCTGAATGCATCACTCAGTGTGTCTGGGTCTGTGTGTGTTTGTGTGTGTGTGTTTTTTTTCCCTGCAGCTGTATGTTCATGCATGGCTGACACTGAATCTGCCTGCTGCTGCCATAAGAAGCTGCTGTCCAGTGCTATTCAGGACAAACATACAAATTAATACACAAAATCTCCTCAGCAACTCTCTCTTTCCTTTCTGAGTGTTTTCTGGTCTTTAATTCTGCTTTTCTGATCATATGCAGATATTCAATAAACGAAGGATACCATTATGGGACTCTTTTGCTTATTTATGCAATAATAACAACAAAATGCACACTTTTGAGGACTTAAGGAGGAACAAAATCAGTCTGGGGGTTCTCATTAAAGCCCCAGTACAGAGAGTGCAAAGGTCTCTGTTTTAACTCTTCAAGCTTTGCAGAAACACTCTGTTGGGACTTTTTTGTGCTCTTGCAAATAGAATGTCATTCCTCTGAAAAATTATAAATGCTTCATATCCTTAGAATCTGTAACTATGTTATAAGGTAAATACAAGTCATTGAACCAAAAATAGACCTGAAGAGAAGTATTTGAATTTGTTGTCAAAAACTATATGGAACATAATTTTCTATCCCTTACACCACACAAACAAACTTAAATAAATTCTGAATATAGGACCATAAAGCCTAATTTATGCATCTTTAAGACATAAAAATAGATATGTAGACTTGAAGAGGATAACAGCCTGCATTGGAGAAGACCTAAAAAGTGCATCCACTAGAGGGCGCCACTCTAGATAATTCCAGGGAAGAACTGTTAAAAGTTTCTGACACCACACATCCAAAGTCATGAAAGGTGTCACAAACATTTGATTGCAAAACATTAAGCCCATGCAGACGTGTTAAAAACTGCAATTCCTCTAGTGTCCACTAGAAGCTAGCTCTAGAAACACCAGAAACCACAAAAGCTGATGTTTCCAGCAGAAATATGAATGTTTAAAGTCTTAAAAGTCTTTAAAGTATCTATTTTTTATTGTAAGGATGTAGAAAAATTTAACCCTTGGACACCTGTGTCACATTTTTTTTTTCTCAAGTGTTTTTTATTCTTCTTAGGGAATAAAAAAAAAGGTTTCATTATTATTTTTTTCCCCCCAAATATTCAATTTTGTTCACAAAGTTTCAGTTTTCCGACTTTAAATAGCTGTTCATTGCAGGGACTACTTCACTTCCAGAAAACTGTGAAGAAACATATAGAAAATAAACACAAAGTACAGTCAGGAGGTTCCTTTATCCATATGGGGACTGGATGAAGAGCATGAGCTACACAGTCTTTCTTAACACTATAACAATCATTGAGCTTGCAGACTTATTGTGTTACTACAACAAGGAATTTGAAAAGCTTGCTGCCTTTATACGACAGACAAACAAATTTGCATTTCGATCATTCAAAATAAATAAATAAAAAGTGTCTTTTAACTGTCTTCCTTCTTCCTTTTTGCCCTGACATGGAAGTAAAAACATGGCATCAGGTTAAAGAGAGCAGCCTCTTGAAGAAGACAACAATGTGAGTGTTTGTGTGTAAGCTGCCAGGCCCTGTATGTTTGCCTCAAGTTTATTGTCAGTCTGAATCTATAGGAGGCATGTTTTTGTCGGTGAATGTGTGTGTTTGTGTGTAAGCTGTCTGGCCCTGTGTGTTTGCCTCATGCTCATTGTCAGTCTGAATCTATAGGAGGCATGTTTTGTGCGTGTAGATGTGTGTTTTTTTAGTGTCCCCATGGATTTCCATTACCTCCACACTCCTTCACTGCAGTAAGAGAGAAACTAGTGTCATCAATACTGAGCTCATTAACTAAATAAAGCAACCTGAGAATGAGGTGACACAGGGACTGTGTGTTCCTGTAGCTCGGTAAGAGAACATTAATCACCTGCTGCTCCACCTCATCAGTACATCCACTGCAGTGCTGCAACACTTAACAGCTGCCTGAATGAGACCTTGATGGAGAAAGTTCCAGAAAGAAGACACAGCAAAGCAGACGTCCACCTCTGGATTTAAAAATAACACATGAGCCAACATTTTAACCCTTTCATAGTGCATCTGTCTCATGAAGATCTAGTGCTATTCTTAGCAAAAGACTGTTTTGATCTGTTTACAGACAGATTTCTACAACATATGACTAAATAAATTGTAGAAACACACTTCATAAAAGAAATAAGTGGAGTCCATGAAAGAAAACCAACAAAATACACACACACACGCACGCACGCACACACACACACACACACACACACACACACACACACACACACACACACACACACACACACACACACACACACACACACACACACACATTTAATCGGAATCCACACCAAAATTCTACAAATCAGAGCTGTCTGGTACTAGTCTCTCTCTCTCTCTCTCTCTCTCTCTCTCTCTCTCTCTCTCTCTCTCTCTCTCTCTCTCTCAAACAAACAAACAAACAAACAAACAAACAAACAAACAAACAAACAAACACACACACACACACACACACACACACACAAACACACACACACACACACACACACAAACACACACAGTTATCTTACTTAATTCACAGAGCCTTTGCCTTTGTGCAAAATTTTCCAATAACAAAGTTTTGTTTTTTTTTTTACTGTTCTTTTCTTTGTCACTTCTCTCGTTTTGTTACTTTAATCAATGAGGAACACTGAAGACTTCAGAAAAACAACCTCAGGAGAAAGACAAATAAGAGAAGAGGAGAGAAATGTAACTTATAATCTTCGGTCTCAGGAACTTTTCTCACCGCGTGTCTCAAAGGTCAGAGGCCTCGCTGGATGATTTTCCTATGCTTTTGAATGACTCCGGTCAGGTGAACTTTTTGTACATTTCAGTCTGTTTTGAGGCATTATTATCTTCTTCAGTAATAGCACTGCTGCTCTTTTGTCAAAAAACTTATCTCTACTACGGTCCGTCTTGGTTATGACACACTTGCCAAAAAAGATTGTGAAGGAGATTTGTAACAGTGAGTGTCGCCTGGTTAAAGAAAAGTTAAAGAAACATTAACAAAGAATGAGAGGGGGAAAAAAATCCCAAAATAAGTCAATAAATGTTTAAGTATCCAGCTCTACAGCAGAAATAAATCTTTTCATGCCTAAAAATAAAGTTTTTAGTACAGGACTGGATTTTTATATAACTCGCCTGTTGAAAGAAAACTAAGCTATGGGCTTTGCTGCCCATTCATCCATTATCTTGTTTATCCAGGATCAAGTCACAGTGGCAGCAGCAAGTGATGGATGTTCCCTCATCCTGAGACGTTCCCAGACCATGTTGGATGCATAATCCCTTCTTGGAGTTCTGGGTCTACCCTGCTGCCCACAACACCTCTGAAGGGAGGCCTCCAGTCCACTTTCCAATCAAACCAGTTCCAGTGCTAGTTTGGACCTAGTGCCTCATCCAGTTCTAAGTCTTTGTGCTTCAGCATCTCAAGAACTGTCCCCCTAAATCTGAAAGAAAGAAAAAAAAAAAAACCTTCCAGAGTAGCACCAACTTTTCACTATTTGGTGATGTAATGACATGACCTTTTGTGGCCCTTGTAGGGACGGGTATTGATGAGATTTTATTGATATGCCCTTACGAATTCTGTCTATTGATCGGATTCTTTACTGATTCCCTTATCAATTCCTCCTGTGAATTTTCTGTTTATAGAAAGAAGGCTTTACAGATTTTTAGTTTCACCCACATTTTATCGAGTTTACAAGTAAATAAATATGAAATTTGTCAATGGGTCTGGATATCTCTGGACGTAAAAGTATAAAACTAAGTAAAAATCACATGTCACATGACATTGATATATTGTTTTGTTGTGTTACTGACTGAAGTATATAGGGTCTCAAAGCAATAAAATAGCACTATTTTGAGTTGTTTGGAACCTTGAACTTTCCATAGTTATTCTGAAGTCGGCCGTGAGCCTGAATGTAACTTTTCTTTTATTTCCCTGTTTGAAAATATTTACCTGTTAGCAGTTTGTCATTTAGAGTTTTCAGTGCTGTTAACAAAGAGTATTTGTGATATGTTCCTCTGATGAAAGTTGAAATTCTGTTAAAACTGAAGTTATATTGATGTATGTTAACTGCTAGCATATCAATACAATTTACCATACACGACAGCATCGAGCTAGCTTTATGTTTCCCATACTGTTTTCAGTACATTGGGAGATTTCTAGCATGGTGAATGTATCAGAGCAATCACTTGTGTAATTTACATCCTTTGTGTGTTTAGTTTTACAGCTTTTAAAGTATAACTTCACGTGGAAAATCCTGAATCGTATTTTTCTGGGTAAACTGTTATCTGTCTGTCAAGCTAAGATAGCAGGTGCAGAATAGTCGATGTACGATCCGGCCACTCCGGCGTAATTAAAAAAATCGACAAGGTAATTGTTAGGCATAAAGGCTAATGATGTCGATGGATTGAACAATTGCTAATCGATTCTTAACAGGAACCAGTTGATACCCACCCCTTGGCCCTTGTCTGTGGAAAAGCAAGCTGGTTCTTAGACAGTTCTCAGATTGAATCAACTTTAAACTGGCACCAGGGATACTTGAGGAAAAAAAGGGGTACAGAAACCTTTTTCAAATGCCCAAACCATCTCAAGTGACTTTTTTAGTGACTCTTTGCTACTCTTTGGATGTTTAAGCTTTTGATTATCTCTAAGGCTGAGCCCAGACACACAGTTAGATATGTTTTTTTTGCATAAATGGGGGCATGGTCTCTTTCAAGAATAGGTTGGAGCTGTTTGCTGCCTGCTTGGTGTCACACTTGACCTTTGGATAAGTTTTAAAGCAATGAGTCCTGTTATGTGGTTTACTGCCATAGATCCAAGCAGCTTTTGGATAATGTGTGTCTAAAGTTACTTCGATACTGGCTCTTTGAAGTACCCCAACTGGTGTTTTTCACCTCCAACTGAAGAAGCTGAAGCCAGCTTTCTTAGCTAATATCACATCTTCAGTCAGCTAACACCTCAAACAGACATCTCTTCTGTTGAAAACATCCAAGTTAACCGGTTGTTTCTTCCATTTGTGGAATTAAGCTTTGAAAAATGTTGATTTGCTGAACCCTAACTCCTCTCCTCCACACCCTCCACCTAAGATGGTCCCTTCAGGCTCCAGAAAACCATCACAGGTTCAATTTGATGATATATTCGGTGGATATTTAGGCCATACAAGCTGCCATGTCAAAAAATCTTCATACCGTCACAAAAATGAGCAAAGCATAATATTATAATGCCAGCTACTTGCACAGAACCCTCTAGTAAATGTTTCACCAGACATTTCAATTTGACAATATCCAACAAGTTCATCACAAACAGATCTGTATAAGATGTTTAAAAAATGCTAAATGTCACCGATATTTTAACACCACATGCTCCATGAAGACAGTTAACATTTCCTGTTCACCTCATAGACTGTTTCCTGTTGCTGAGTCAAAGAAGTGATCCTGGAAAAGAAAACAAAAAAGCCTGCAGGAAGATGATTTAAACCCCTCTCCCTCTCTCCAGCTATGCCTGTTTTATATGCTTTTCCCCAAACCCGGATTATTCCATCAGGATGAGATCCCCACACAGAGGCAGGACTATAAAGCATGCACCGCCTGTTCTTTATGTTTACAGCTCTCTCATAGCAGGATAGGCTCATGATTCAGATAAGGGCTCTTGAATAAGGAGATCGAGAGAAAGAGTGTGTGAGAGCGAGAAAGCTTTTCCCTTTCCTTCCAAGATAAACTGTTTCCATGTTCACAGGATGGATTGATCTTAGCAGCAGAATGAGCAAATAGATCAGGTTTGGATCAAAAGATGACGCCGGCTTTTTGACGGTTTGTCTCAGTCTAAAGGAAATCTTTTCTGATACCTAAACTGGTCAGACCGTCTTAGCTGATAAAATCTTTAATTTTTAGGACCAAACATCACAAAAATCTAGGGAAAAATGCTGTTTTTACAATCTCTGAACCCTCCAGTTTCGTCAGAGGATGACTAAGCCTGGGGGCTGCTGATATCCGTAGCTCCTGGTGTGGCCTGCAAATATTGGGATAACAAATGAGGGCTAGCCAGTCAATACTTCCTTCCTTTTTTTGCAAGTCATTGTTTGATGTTGAAAAGATTCAGATAAAAGAAAGCAGCTGGAGTTGAGAGAAGACACCTCTGACCAGATTTTTCTGCACTCTGATCATAAAGAAGATAATACAGTTGCATGCTTTCCTTGTATAACTGAGGGATTGCATTTCATCTGATGTTTCTCATCTTTTCTTCACTCACTGTGTTGGTTTGTTGTCGTAAAGTTAAATACGATCTGGTGCAAACGTGGGGTGTTCTGCTTTGAAAGTCTCCGGATTTTTTAACCTGGTGTCAGTTCCCAACTTCTTGAACCAACTCAAACTGCTCTGTGCAAATTAATGTGTCTTGTCTCTCCAGCATCCTGCAACAATTCCTGCATATCTGATCTGGAGGACTCC
This sequence comes from Labroides dimidiatus, assembly GCA_030710495.1. Taxonomy (NCBI): domain Eukaryota; kingdom Metazoa; phylum Chordata; class Actinopteri; order Labriformes; family Labridae; genus Labroides; species Labroides dimidiatus. The sequence goes on along the minus strand of CM061143.1, from coordinate 12,499,139 downwards.
AATGTGCCGGATCTGAGATGCAGTCGAATGTCATATTGACATGAGTATAAACCTACCAGATATTTTGGCTGTGGTACGGTTACTGAGTCACCGCATGTCATATTTACTAACTCACCAATACTTAACAGAGAAAACAGGAGGACATAAATGCTGTTATGCTGACAAGCAACACCCAAATAGCAAGTAAATCCACAGCGTGCAACATGGCACAAATCGATGTTTCAGTGTCCTACCAGTTGATCAGGACATAACATGCACCTGTGAGTAACAGGAAGGACTTTGTTCTGGATTTAAAACTGGAAATTAAAACAGAAAGACCATCTTTGCATGGCAAAAAATAGTATTCACAATATTTCATTTGCTTATTGAGGCCTGTTCCAAATAAAAGACAGGGCTACAAATTGAAGTTTAACGGTAAACAACAATAAAAGCAAATCATATGCGGTCATTTAAGAATATAAAGACATTTTTAAACCTATAAAGCAAATTAAGTTCATGGATCACAGATACGAAAACACATCTGAGAAGTGGTTTCTTGCATAATTTGCATTTCTATGCATATATTTGTTTGTAGAGATCACTGATTTCCCAGGAGAGCATGTTTCCAAAACCCTGGGCAATCACCAGCTGATACAAGCACAATAACTGTTCTGTGAATGTCATTTTTTTTTAAGTTGCCTCTGTTTCCTAATTCACACAAATGACTAAAGAAGTCCAGAAAACCCCTGAGACCTGAGCTCTAACTGCTCCAAATCTGCAGTTAAACGGGATAAGTAATATGCAACTCCTCAAATAAAACACAAACACACATACACAGGCTTCAAGACAAAGAAAGAGCTGATTTGTGCCTTCCCTGGAAAAATAAATTACACTCCTGGTGAATTTGTGTTTTTTCGTTTGATTGTATTTCCACATGGGAAGGAGACTAAGGAGAACAGAAGAGGAGAAAATAAATGCAAACTGTGCGGCTACGGCCAACACACTCTGAGGGGCTTATTAAATTTCTCACCTCAGAAGAGAAGGCATGAAATCAAATGATGAAAAGAGGGAAACATGCTGTTTGAGAGTCGCTACTTCACAACAGAAAACACTGCTCAGAGTCAGGACCAGTGTTTTCAAAACAAGAACAAAGTCTTGCACTTTCCTCTGCGTCAGTGTGGTTTTACATCTTGCAAACAAGTATTCTCCTCAAAAGGCATGAATTTGTTTCTTGGGATATTTGTTTTATAGTAGAGGTTCAGTTTTCTTTTAGCTGTAAGGACTTTCACAGAAGTTTTACCATCATTCAAGTCAGATAACCTGGAGATAAAAAGTGTTTATTTCTACTGGAAAGATCAGCTTTCTGAATGGGTGAATATGTGGTTTTAGGTGTTTCTGCAGACAACCTCTGGTGGACACTCAGGGAACTGTATTTTTTAACACTGCTGCATGGGTTTCATATTTTTAGAACAGGGTTGGTGCTTGGTTAAAATGTAACAGAACCTAAACAATTGTCAATAAAGTTTCCTTTGAAAAATCCCACAGATGGAGGTCGAAACACCTTTCTGATGAATCAACAGAAACTCAAAATCACAGATGAGTGAGCACCCATAAATCTTGTGTGTGGAACTTGCCTTGTTTGTACTGGTACAGGACTTTCACTCTAATCTGGAGCCTCATTGATCGACAGAAACAAACTTAAAGTTCTATCCTCAAAGAAGTATTATCTTGCGATCTTCCATGAGCATATGAGCATAGCTTCATAAATCAGTGTTTAGGAGTTTATAAAAAAATCAGTCAAGCTGTGAATCAAATTAATTTAAAAAATCAGAAAGAAAACAGAGATCAGGCAGACTAAGCTGTTGTGATTTTCTTAGGGACTCATCTTGGTCATTCAGGAGTGAGCAAACTTAAGGACAAGGTAGTATCACTTCAGTTAATATCAATTAGATATTGCAAATATCTTAAGGTCTCTGTATTTACGGAACGAGAAAATGCAATAGAGACTGAATCACCAAAGCATGCAGGATTTGTAGCATACATACTTTATAATGTGCAAAGTGTCAGACTGACATCACCAGGAAAGAAATCTTAGGTGGCATCCGTCAGAAAAAATACGATGCAGAATATTCGGCACAAGATTTTACTAGTGTCTCCTCTAAGTCATGAATCAACAAGAAAGCCACAAAGACAGAAACATTTAGAGATGAAAAAAGGATCAAAGATTTCTGACATTCAACAACAACAAACATTAAAATCAACCACACTTTTAATCCTCCTCCAAGTCCGATTCACTGACTCTGTACCAAAGTTATTCAGGGATTTCAATGAAAATCAACCGGCGTCTGCCACATCTCTGTTGATTTGGATGTTCTACACAAAGGCACAAACTGGTGCAAAGCAAAGGCGTGTAATTATTTGATAAAGCTTTCTCTGGTCACAGCAGAGCAGTTTTGATTGATTTCACAGGAAACTCTTCCTGCCGTGGCTGATATCTGGAGTGGAGTCGGCTGCTAGAGTGTCTGTGAGTGTAAGAGCTGCTGCTAAAGTCACTCTAATGTTGGAAAGCAGCTGACAGAGACCAGGTTCAGGCGGAGGTGACCGCGTCCTTTCAGCTGAAGTGCGATTCCCTTCTGCTGCGGGACTTTGAAGTCCTGATGACATGGGACTGAATGCTGTTATTCTCCCTCTCTCTTTCACTCCTCATCTCCTCTTCATCATTTTATTCCGGCTTCTTTTCCTCTACTACTCTCTGCTTTGTGAAAGAACTTATTTTTCTGCTTCGGTCACTCGTGTGATGGCTCTCTTTACCCACTTCTCCTTGATCCTTCCTTCAATCTCAGATTTTGTTTCACTGAGATTAGCTGCAACTTTAATGTTATCTCTGTTCATTCAGGATAAGTCAGGACTGTTAAAGTTTCTGTAAATATTTGAGCAATGCAGATAAAAGCAATGCACACTCACCGACTCAACCAAGCTGAGTTTAAATAGTTGTCATCAACTGCAAAGAAGGAGTTCAATTTTTAAGGTTTTGTAATGCATTTCAAAGTTAAAGAGAGGGTACTGTGATGTTCTTAGTCTTTATTCTGTGCCCCTGTAGTATCTTCACATGATTTATCTCTATTCTTCCTCTCACTGGTGTTTTAAGGAACTTCTTTTTTTTTTTTACTTCCTTTTATCTGCTGGTGTTTTTTTTTTTTGTTTTTTTTTTTTTTTATAGCTTTCTATGCATTAGTTTATTCTCCTCTGTTAATTTTGTGTTTTTTAATCATTGTTCTCCCCACATTTTTTCTCTCATTTTTATTTTGTAAGGCACTTAATAACCCTGGTTTTAAAATTGCTATTAAAATAAAGTTACTATCATTATTTCAGCCTCTGTCTGAAACACTTAGTTTTCGCTGCTGTCTCTTTAAGGCTTCCTGCACCACAAACCCCCTTCCCCCTAATTGGCCAGCCCTCTGAAGGCCAGGGGTGGAGCTTTGGGAATTTTTTCCTCACTGTTTGAGGCCCACCCCTTCAACATATCATGAACCAGTTGGGAGATCCTTATGTGATGACCTCATCATTTCAGCATTCTGAGGAAGATCTGGTTCTGTTTTTAGAACGGAGTGTTTTGATCAGTTTACGGACAGATTCAGGGATTTCGACAACAAATAAATACGTAGAGTGTTGAATATCTGCAAACCCTTTCTCTCTTTTTATTTATTTTATTTTTTGAAGACAGAGGTAACCAGAAGTGTCAAAAGCTGCAGTTCTACAACAGCCACTCGAGGATGGCTCCAAAGTAATTAATGCCTATAAAGTCCCATGTTAGGATCTCTAACAAAAGACCTTCAAAGGATTATGCCAAAACTTTAAAAACAGAGGTCTGAATTAGGTTCAGATTTTGCAATGAGACGGTCATATCTCATCTCCACCCCCCCCCCCCCCTCTCTCTCTCTCGCTCTCTCTCAAACCATCTTTTCAGTCATCCCATGTGCTTCATTTGATAAATGTTTTATATGAAGTTTCATTCATGTGTCCTAATCAAATTACTGGAGAAAAAAAAAACCAAAAACAAATGTGCTAATCTGTTTCCTGTCTGGTTCCATGCCTCAGTAAAAAGGTGATCTGCCACGCTGCAGACAGACAGAGAGGTGAACTGGAATACACACACACACACACACACGCACACAGAGTCTGCCCACTAGAGCAAATGAACGCAGTCACTCACACATGAAGAGGCAAAAACACAGACACCGTCATCCACTTCACCGCCTCACTCCAGCATCCTCCATCACACACACATACACACACTTACGCAAACACACATGTACCCCCCCCCCCCCACACACACACACACACACACACACACACACACAGAGAGCCAGGAGACTCTCCCTTCTCTGGGTATTAATCACCTGGATGTGTGTTTAATTATAAAATCAGAGTCAATTATGAGTCAGAATGATGTGTGACACTCTCTCAGCTCTCGCTGCTCAATGTGTGTCAGCGTCCTGTGTGCAGCTGTCAGTGTGTCTCACCAACAAATTACTGTTTTGGTAAATCAAGTCAGAGTGATTGTCATATTTAAAGCTCCGTTATGAAGCGTCTGCACATCAGCTGAAGAGGCAGACTGTGCTGCAGGCTTTTATGCAAATGATACTGAGAGTAATATCAGCAGAGACAAACACATCTTTGAGCTCAAATATATTGGTATTTCTAATGTGCTCATAAAATGAATGAAAGAACTTTTATCAGCCTTTTATTCTGAGAGCCTGAAGGGAATGAATTTCAATCAGGGTCATATCTCTTATCATTCTCCTCTAGGGTCCGGTGGGCTAACAGAGGGACTATTTTTCCTGATCAGACTCACTTTAACGAATACAGAAGGCTCACATTAACTGGAAAGTTGACTCTCTTTTGTAATGCAAGAACACAGTCCAATAACATTTGACTTTTCTTTGTACACAGCCAAGCATTTGCAAGATGTCAACAACACAGATGATGCAAATAAAAGTGTCTGATTTATTTTTCAGCTGTGTTTATCATCACTGTATTTCTGTGCTGTGAAAATGTGGAGCTCATTTGAAAGTTGCCCACCTGTTGACAGGATTATGTAAGGATTAAGAAGGAGAGTTAAGCACAGAATTGGTCCACTAAGTTCAACGAAAGTGGAGGAAATATAAAGACAGACAGGATTAGAGTGGGTGAAAAGAAACACGCATGAGGCATGGAACATCACAGGGAAGTCACACACAATGAACTGACAATGAACTGAATTCAAGACAGACTAAACAGACAAAGGTGGCAATCAGACACAGGTGAGACACATGAGGGGCAATACCACAGGAGCTGAACACATGAAAAGACACAGAAGTCAAGAATGTAACAAACACCAGAAGAAACACATGAAAGAAACTACAAAAAGAAACTGAAACACTAAAGACTGCACTAAGAAACAAGAAAGAAACACAAGAAAAAAGACACCAGGAACCACAAGAAACACTAGGAAACAGGGAAACCCAAGAAAACATAAAACCAAACCATTACAGAGAACACTAAAAACACAAGAACCAAATCACCACAGGAAACCAAACCATTACAGCGTCTGTGTTTCACTGTAGACAGTTGGTTCCATAGAGGTTTTACAAAAAACACTGATACAGATCAGTGAAAATTCAGAAGACAGAAAACTACTTTAAATATGTTTGTTTGTTGAATGGAGGTGGATCCATCACTTCTGATGCATTATGGGAAGTCAGGACATCTTAACGCTGATTGTCTTAGTGTAAATGTTTGATCCTGAATAAATTGTTAACTGCTCTTCTTTCAGATATCAGGAATGAACAAGTGCATTTATATACCAGCGTTTCAGGAAATGGTCAGACAACTTTACCTGAAAATCTGGCCAATAATATTGGCAGATATTTATATTTGCTACAAGCAATTTAGACCCAGTTTTGGCTTCAAAAGTCTCTGAATAAGACCATTTTTTTTTTTGATTTAGAGTTAAACTTTTGGAGTTAGTTCATCATCCCTGATGCATTCAAGGAAGTCAGGAAATCTAATTGTTGATAGCATCAAGCAGATTTGTGTCTCAGAGTATATGTTTGCTCCTCATGCAGATATCAGATCATAGAGGTCAATAAGTTAACCCTCCTCAGATGAGCATTGTGGTCCTCCTGCTTCTGCTCTCCAGACAACTGAAATTCCTGCAGATATCAAAGCACAAAGCAACAAATAAACTACAAATAAAACACAGAAGACTTTCTATAGCAGAGATAATCTGTTGATACAGATCAGGTTTGAAAGAGAGTCTTCGCGGGGGGGGTTCTGTCAGCAAAGTCGCAATCACAGTCTGTTTTCTTGTCCAGGATGATGCTCAGGTGGCTCTTAACCATCCTGAATGTCTTCCCGTTGATAGAAGTGGACAGAAGTGAGCTCTTTCAGCTTTGCGAAGTTGAAGAAGAGGTTGAGTGTCACCTTTGGGTGAAATGGGCAAACGACTGCTGAGTCCTCGTCTCCGGAGGGAGTGCACGGCAGTATCATCAGAAGAGCTCAAGTGTTTGAAATGGCAGAGAGGCCAAGATAGACATTGGTTTGAAGTGTTACTGACGCTGTCTGGTTAAATGATCATCTGGATGATGGTGTGTGAGCAAAAACCTGCTCTGCACAGAGTTTAAGTGCACAAACATGTACGTAGCTCATTTAGAAACACACCCATGACTTGTTACAGTTACAGAAAAACAGAAAAAATAAACAAAAGCAAATAAAATTCAGTTTTGGACGTCAGACATGCTGCAAGAGTCGGCCGGTTTTGGAGAGACTTGGGATCCATCAAAACTACTAGTCACTGTTAAAAAATAATTTTTGATGCATTAAATATTTGAGGAACTATTTTCGAAAACTTTTGGATTCAAGGAAGCATCCCTGATAAAATAATAATAATAATAATAATAATAATAATAATAATAATAATAATAATAATAATAATAATAATAATAAAGATATAAGCCTAAACACATTTTCCATATTGAACTTCTCCATCAGCTGAATCTATTTTAACACACTCCAAAAAGATCTAATATGTTCAAAGGTAAAGAATAATTTCCCCCAAAGAGATACGAAGCTTCTTTTTCACAGGGTTAAAATCTACTGGAGGACTCTTTTAAAGATTTAATACGAGGAGGTGCAGCTGAGGTTTTTGATATTCTGTCCCCTGTGAGCTGAATGCAGAGGAAATGACAGGGAAATTATATCTCAGACGTGAGGTGTGGAGAGCAGAGCTGACGGGTGATGACGGGCCAGACCTGGCAGCTGGAGGCAAGCTAATGCTTCAAAAACACACAAACAGAGAGTGAAACCATCTCTGACAACAGCACAATGAAACACAGCCCATCAGGGTTAACAACAGTCAGTTCTCTCCTGAGGTGCATTTTGCAGACACAGCCAGAGGTATCAGACTCTCACCTGAGCAGGTGTGAGAACTAGTGAGTGTGTGTCAAGTGAAAAGATGGACTTTAACTGTTTTCGCACAGCGGAATAAAAAAGCGAAAATGACTCTGCCTTAGAGCCACAACAGAAAGCAGAGAGCTTTAACCTCCGCTGAGAGTGTTTTGATTCACACCTGCATCCAGACCTTTGTGATGATTTGTATTCAGATATTTGCAGAATTTGAAGGGGAAAATATCATGTTTATTATTATTATTCATCTATTATTCTCACAGTCCTTATGAAGTTTGTGAAGTAACATGTTTGCTACTTGCAAATATTAGTCAACCAAAGTCTGTACAGAAGACAGACGTTAATGTCACCCATCAGCTTTTGAAAAACCCAGAAGTGTTGCTCCCCATTTGTAAAAGTTTGTACAATCTAACTTTGGTCCAATAAAAGATAAAAACTTGGATCCAAGGTCGAATTTAGCTGCCTGGCAAACAGCTACAATGCACCCACCTATGTTACTTCAGGAACACACCAGTTCCCTGTCCGTTGCATGCTCTTTCAATTGTCAAGTCACACCAGCTGCGTCAGGTCCTACAGAGACCTCCAGCTTGAGTCACACACCCAGGAGTTCGCTTGATTCCCACCCCAATGATGATCCCCTTCTCATTCATGTTGGACTGTAAAACCTCAAACCTGTTGACTCCTGGTCTGGCTCTGCTCATTATGTTGGTTTGTTGTTGTAGTCCAGATAAATGCTTTGTTTTATTTTGAAAGTCACTGAGTGTTTTCATGTGGTTTCTGTGCATGACTTCCTGTTCTGCTCGATCTGCTTGGTACAAATTGATGCGTTGCTCCTCCGGCATCCAGCAAAAACAGAAGGTTTATGGATCTGAGTCGTGACAGACCAGAAACACATTGGATTAATTTCACCTCAGTGTTTTTTAAACCATAAACTCACACTGTAAGCAGCATAAAAATATCTGGTTGTTCTGTTGTCAGCTTTAAGAAATGATATTCCAACGTACTGACAGGATCACAACCATCACAGAGCAACCAGTGTTAGAGTAAAGCATGAGCATGCTGACTAGAGACCTTCAGCCAAATGTGTTGGTGGTTTTAAGGGTTTTAACGGCTGTCAAGGGGTTTAGCGCTGCAGCATCACAGCAAGAAGGTTACAAGATCAGGTCACAAAAATGTTTGTAAACCTGCAGACTGATGAGACATTTGGATAAATACAGAGAAGTAATGAATAAAGTTTACTACTCAGCTGGAGGGCAGTTCAAATTTAATGTTGAATTATTCAAAAAGGTTTTAGCTCTGATCTGGGTCAAGATTTCATCATGGTTTAAATAAATAAACCTTTAAATGACAGACTAATTCGGACTAATTCAGGCTCCTTATTCCTCATTATCTCCACTCTGTATCCTTCTCCTCTCCCCTCTTATCTCATCGCCTCAAACATACGGAAATGATCCCAGAATTTGCCTTTTTTCTCATATTTGAGCTTCAGTTGTAGATCGAATTCTCTCCCATCAGACGAGGTTCCTGCCTGTAGGGACAACGCTGGAGGAAAAGAAAAAAAAGAAAGAACAAGCTTGTTTTTCTCTCTCCTTGTAAAGCAAATAGAAAACCATGCAGCGCTACAACTACAGCTGTGAGATAATATCAGGCTATAGGCCAATAAACACCCCCACACACACACAGATATGCTCCATCACCTCTGCATGCTGGCTTTGATATGCTGTCATACACTAAAGGGATCAGGAGGTTGTGTGAAGTTCAGTGTCAGGTGATCTGAAGCTGCTGTGCTGCTACCTTTAAAGCTAACAGAGGAACGCACCTTTAGAAATAAAACACAGCTGTGAAACATCTGACTGATAGCAGTCTCATTTCCCAGTGTCTTTTTATTTCTTTCCTGCAATCTTCCTTTTTTGGCAGCATGTTTGAGAATGGAGGAGAGACACACAGGAGGAGGAGGTGTTGAAGTGTTGTGTTTCTGCTTTTCATAGCCCTCGAACACTTTAACCAATAATTGACTTATAAGCTCTGCGTGGGTGATGTGCAATTAACTGAAACCTAATTAAGAAAACTGCCTGAAATTTGCAGTTAAGCCGACCCAACAACAGCTAGCATCAACAAAGAGGGCTTCCATTTATAGACTTTTGATCTTACACGTACAATTACATCTGTATTAAAAACCTCTTTGATCAGCCGGCTGTGGAAGATGTTTTTACCCGAAGTGTGTGACATGTAAAAAAAACAGGGTATATGTCTTTAATTTAAGCTATTAAAAAACTGCAATAACAAGAAGTGTAGATTCATGCATCAGTGGCTCAGTTGAGTATTGAACACCATGTTGTTTACCAATATTTCCTACCAGGAGGCCAAAAGATGTTACACAAATCTGGAGTTTGTCAAAGATTTGACAGAAGATGCAAAAGCAGAGTGGGTATTGTGCTTTCCCATATTTTAAACAAAAATATAAACTAAATGTGTGCAGATTTTCAAACCTCTACATATTTCTGTCTGTAAACTGATCAAAATGCTGTGTTGCTAAAAAAAAACTGCACCAGACCTTCATGAGACTGAAATAATGATGTCATCATATAAGGATCTCCTAACTGGTTCATGACACATTGGAGGGGCTGGCCTCAAACACCAAGGTCTCCCCAAAGCGTCACCCCCTCGCCAATCAGAGTAAAAATAGTTTGTGGAGCAGGTAGTCTTCAAGAGACATCAGCTAAAAAAAGTATAGCAAAATAGAGCTTTTTTTGGTAGCTGTGTATAATATAAAGATACTACTGGAGCACCAGAGGGACAAAATAAAGACTAAAAAAAGAACAATACCCCTCTTTAATAGACAACTGTCCAACATGCACAAAACTAAGTTTGGTACCAAAGTTAGCCAACAGAAAGTTTAAGAAAATTCCCTTCATCAATAACTTGAATTTCCAGTGAGACAGGATCAGTCAGAACCTGAGCTTGATAAATTCATTGTGTTTTCCCTCATCCAAAAGGTCTCACTCCTCTTTATCAATCATCAGGTTTCGAGAACTCGGCTCAGACTAAAGTTGAATTATTTTTTGGTGACTCCTTTTTGAACTTTGGAGACTTGAGACTCTGACTTCAAGGTTTTGTGACTTAAATACAAAACACCAACTTCTGGTGCATATGATCATCTTTGAATGTTTTTTTTTTTTAATTGTTGTTGTTTCTTTGTTTTTTTTATCATTTGTTTGTTTGTTTGTTTGTTTGTTTGTTTGCACCACATTCACACTTTGCCATGAATCTTTCTCTTTATCACTGGCCTGCACCAGTGATGTGCTCGAAGTTTCAGTTCCATCACCTTCCAGAATCCACCTGCAGACTCTAACTACAGGAGCTTTAAGAGATGAAGTCCTCACTCCTTTTTCTGCAGGTAAAGTAAATCTGCAAAGAGCGATGAGGTTCAGAGACTGCAAGCCAATCACAAACTATGCTCTGCTGCTGAAAGTTTTAATCAATACAATGTGAGCTGACCCTGCAGAGATAAACTGGTTAAAACGATAAGGAACTTACATGAACAAGACACAGCAGTACAAGACCAAAACACAAGCATAAGACGGTAAAGAGCCCCAGAGGATGAAACAACTTCCTCTGATGCTCTGACTGTAGAACACCAGCAGCTGAGGCAGTATCAGAGTGGAAGCTGGGCCTGTGAGCCGACATCAGCCGAAGTAGAACCATGGAGCAAAGAGCTGGCAGGGACATCAAGCTGGAAGCAACATCTGCAGCACTCCACCATGCCAGCATGGTTTCTGGTTCACCCAGTAGAAAATGGGCTATGCATGGAAGAACTTTACAGACTCACTTTTCTGTTTAAAATTAGCATGCACAGAAAGATGGAAATGAATGCTAAAACCAGTGCATTTGTCAAACTGTGAAGGTAACACATCTGCTTTCTCCTACCGAGCTCACAACACCAGAGAGGGCTGCAAGCTGAGCTGCTCAGAATATCGACGGTCTCCTCTTCAGTCATGCACACGAGTAATATTCAAAAGTAAAAACGTGCAGTTTCAGGTTTAAAAACTCTCTCTAATGTTGTTTTGTTAATACAGAAAGAACAGAAAAGAGGCTGCTGCCTTTGTAGAATCAAATTTAGTCATTTATTTCAACAGCTTCCTCATTCTTTGGGGTGAACAGTTCCCTTCCACGGTCTGCTTTTGCACCTTTTGAGTCACCATTTTCATTTTTTCTTTTCAAAAGGACATCCTGCAGCTCAAACAATGCATAGTAATGAGAAGCATCTCCCTTCAAGTGCACGCCAAACACAGCTCACTAACTTGTGTTTGTGCCAGCTCTGCAGGCTGTTTGATTCGTGCACTTCAAGTAAAATCATCCAGAATGTATCCACATCAGTCCCTGGTCCAGATAACATCACCACTCAGCTCTATCCTCTTGTTGCATCAAGTTTCAGATTTTCAATCATGTTTTCAGGGAAGAAGTGTCTGCACACTCTTGATCTGATGCACGGATTGAACTCGAGACTGTTGGAAAGCATTATCAGCCTGCACCAGGCCACTCACTGTGCTTTCTGTGCAGAAACTGGCAGAATAAAAAGCTTCAGAGCTGATAATGTCGATGGGCATTTGTGCAGGGAGAAAACAAATGAGGCAACTAACTGTAAGTGCTTGACTCCATTTAGACGTGCAGATGGTGATGCCAAATGTGAGGCGGAAAATGTATCGAAAATAAAGGGTTCTTTTTAATTTAGCGGGAAGTGGGCTCTAAAATTATGCATTCAGGGACTTTGGGATCAAAGCATGTGCAGGACTAAAAAACCATTCCACTGCAGAAAAAAAAAAACAACAATGTGAAATGTTTGTTCGCTTTTTGAGTGGGTGCAGAAATACTCAACGATTGCATACTAATAAACATAAACAAAACAACATAAACAATGATGTTACACATACCGAGTGATATGCATGTAGCAGACATGTCTGCTCCGGCATGAAGAAACCAATTCAGGTTCTCTCTCACACACACACACACGGTGTTGCATAAAAGGCCATAAGGCAGGACTCTCAGGAGGGACGCCCTGTCTGTCTGTGGGTCAGCCAGAGCAGAAGGGGCCAGACTTACACACACACACACCTACACACAAAAACACAGATAATCCCACATGCACTCACTCAATTCACACTCTCCCATCCAAAAACAGAAAAGAGCAATACACACACACACACTACCTTTTCTGGAGCAAAAGCCCACCCATCTCCCTCTGGATCACATGCAAGAGGTTTCCAATGGGGTTCAGGTCCAATGGTGGTCCTTTATCCACACCTTGATGACTGAGTTGTGGCTTCATGGGGCATGGATCAATCCTCACAGTTAGGGAACATCGTCGGAACAGAAGGAAGTAGGGTTTCTTCTAGGATGACCTTCATGTTGGGAAAAGCTGAAACCTGGACTCATTAGAGAAGATGACCCTCCTTCAGTCCTCTATGGTCCAGTCCTTCTGGTCTTTGTCAAACCTCAGCCAGACTGTTCTTTGCTTCTTACTGATGAAGGACTTGTTTCTAGCTTCTCAGGACTTGAACCCTACCCCTAGGAGCCTGTTTTTAACCGTCCTCGCCCCGCATTTCATCCCAGCTGCCATTAGCCGTTCTTTTTGGAGGTCATGATATCATCCTACGATTGCTGAGGGACATTTGAATGAGTTGACGGTCATCCTGCTCAGTGTCTTTAGACTTTTCCTTATTAGATAAGATTTGGTTCTCCAAATCAGCCCCTCGTTGAGTAGAACAAGGTGTGCTTGAACTACCATTCAACAGACACTGGGATGAAATGGCTCTATTCTGCATGAAGAGATGATGATTTAGGAAAAATCTTCCAAAAAAAGCAGTTGGATCAATTTTCAGGATTTTTAAGGATATAAAAAGCTAATCTGCATAGTCTGGGTGCATAGAGAGTGGGTATGCTCTGCAGACTGAGCAGAATAACACACACACACACACCTACACACACACACACACACACACACACACACACACACACACACACACACACACACACACACACACACACACACACACACACACACACACACACACACACACTAGTATCTGACTCAATGTTGAATTCCAATGTGGAAAAATCAATAAAACTTCTTCCACTGAACTCGAATAAACTGGCGAGCCTGAAATGAAGTATTTATGTGATTAATTCACTTCAATTTAGTCGCGCAAACATTCAAGAAGTGCCACATGCTCCGTTTAAAGCCCATGAGGCTTTCACTCGTGGTTACACTTGAGCATTAGTTAGGACATTACAAACATAACCAGTAAATGTTTTCAGCTTAAGTATGAAAGATGACGAACATTATCTGGTTGCAAATTCATCATTCCCAGGGGTAATAAATTGTTCAGAGGCTTCCCACTTGTCTTGTGTATGTGTGTCAGGAAGCTGATTTATTCTCCTAAACCTTAGCGAAGCCCCGTTTCAATTTGCCATATTCTGGAAGTTTGCTGACAGCTGGGTTGAAACGGTAAATATCGTCACTCAGACTTCCCTCAGGAGTCCCTGTGCTGTTTCTCAAGTCTTTATCAGCTGCAAACAGGCTGATGTAATTCTTCTCCAGAGCTCCTCTGATCACTCTGGGTTTACCCGGCACTACTTCACAGGCATACCCTGTGTTTTATTGAAGCTCTGCGACCACAGGATGCTGTGGTTAGCAGCACAGTTAGATCAGAGTGGACATTTAGTGCATGGACTAGTATGTCTCCACTCTTACAGCGAAGAAATCCAAAAGGACAAACTGAACCTTTTTGTCCTTGTTTCAAAATGCTGAAAAACATTGGACAGAATGTGCAGCATAAAGGCTGATGTTTTTTTTTTTTCCTTCTCTTAAGTTGGCAAACACGTCAACACGGATTTGTTTCCTCCTGAAGCAAGGAGCTCAGTTGTTAGCGGTGAAGTTTGCAGGTTTCCTGTCCAGGGCATATTAACATTCAGACACGAGTTCAGTCAGAGTTAATGTATCAGGAAAAGAGGGAAAGCGTCTGTGTGCTCTGTCTGAACAAACCCAGATGACAGCAGCCTGTGGGAGTCAGTGTTTGCCCATATGCCGTCGGACTGCTACGAAAGACATTTGGTTGTTAGAGCTTGCAGAACTGGCTTTGTGAAGAACAAAAAGAGTTTGTTACAGATGGATTTTGCACCTCCTGTGGACATGGTGGTTCCTTTTAAGCCTGGTTGACACCGCTACAATTCTACAATTTCATTTAGCAGACATTTTCTTCCAAAGCGATGCACATCCCGAGCAAGAATTTAGACAGTAGGAAAAAAACTTTGTGAGTGTGACAAAGTGCTTCAAGTTTGTTTGGTCACAGGGGGCTGCCACTGAGTGCCAGGAGAAGTGCTCTAAAGCATACGCTGTATGGTTGCACAGCTCTGCATCAATTTGTTGGGTAACATTTATAATTTTGTCCATTCTAGTTCTGATTGCAGTTCTCATCAATTCCGATTTTAAGATTTTTGAAGAGTCGAAAATGTAATGAATGTTACATAAAAAAGAGTTAGCCTGTCTTACTGTTGGGCTATTAAGACTCTAAAAGTTAAATGTCCAGTGTTGGAATGATTTTTCTATCCCTAACCCTCACCTAAATTACTTAGATAAGTGAAAGATGAACTCAACTCCAACAGATATAGATTTGACATATTTGTAAGCGGGATTTGATGACCTCAATATAAGTGCAAATGATGCGTGTTTTGTACAACTGTAATGAGACTACTGCAGCTGTGCTGTTTTTTTTATGAACAGGAGACCTCAGCACATCGTAGACAGAGCTTTCCCTCAAGCTCACACCATGTTGAAGTGAATACCAAGACAGACGTGATTCCTTTCATGTAGTGTGAGAATCATTTTGCAGGATTCTCACTGAGGTTTAATCCCTAAGGATTCACATCACTGTCAGAAACTGATAAACAAAACAGAAATGACGCGCCTTATTAATCCCACCAACTTTGGAAATTTGGCTCCAAAACTGAACCCGTTCCTGATACCCTGGACTATCAGTGCAGGAGCCTACACATATCACCTGACGTGCACCTTCTAGGGCTGTCACTTTTTATTCAAGTTTCTAACATTTGTTTGAACATGAGGTCAAAAGTTCAAACTCTAATGACCCTGTTTGTGTACAGCTTCCTGTACACAAACAGGCAGAGAACATAGCAGGGAACAGAAACTGGCAAAATGAGTAGTGACAAGAAGTCAGGTGGAGCACTGCAGGATTTGTAGTTGTAGTTTGCATCTTTGTATTGTTTGAATGAAGCAGCGGGAAAACAGTGTATTATGTTGGAGAAATCATTCATTCATTCATTGGTTTTTCATGCAAAGTGTTTAGTGCGATTTCAAGTCACGAGCATATGCAAAACTTTTCCATGAGAATACAAGCAAGAGGGCTTGATCCGAAAACAAAAGAAATGCTCATGCTCAGAGTGTTTATGGGTAATTTGCATCCGTATTTGACCGTTTTTCAGATTCAAATCTGAGTGGAGATAAATAGGCAGGGGAACCCATAAGATTAAATCATGTCTTCTTTTTGCCCACAGCTCTCTCAGACAGTCGTATCGAGGTTAAAGATGTCTTGGGGAAAACTCTGCATGTATTTTGTTTGTTTCTTATCTTTTCTGTTAGACACAAAAAAAAAGAAAAACCATGGTGGCTCATTGCAGCACCTGTGAGACGTTTCCACTCCCCTGCTCACTGTTCCTACCTACAGAGGAGCAATCATTCACTCTATAATTTGCTCATGTTTGTTGCCTGAAATGTTTCTGTATTGCTTCACACTTTCTGATTCTCGTCTTCACAAGAGAAAACAAGTCTGATGTGATGTTGAGATTGGACGCATTGGAATGCAGCTGTGTCTCTCTGCTGCTGGATCGATAAAAGGGCATTTTAAAATTCAATTATCTTTTTTTTTTTTTATTTTTACTTTCACACCCTCTTCCTTATGACTCTCTGTCTCTCTCAAGAGCTCGGGCTCGATCTTATTTCCATTTCTCCCGACTCACCCTGACTCACCCACATCACCACACAAACTCAATTCCCTTATCCTCTGTGATATTGTTGAGCTCTGGCAGAAAAGTGGCGGGGATATGTGGCCATATACGGCTCTTCACAAATCCAAATTCGTCATTCTGCAAACTGTCACAAATGTTCCTCATGGATTGGTCACAGACTCGTGATGGAGCCTTCAGCCTGATGGGATGTTTTCATTCACCATTCATACTCACACCTATGAGGCGTCATGCACTGGAACTTGTTTGGAACCCAGGTAAAAGTAAGCAATCTTGGACCTGCTGCTGTGTTATTCTACCTACACAAAGCCAAAACAACGTTCTACAACTACCACGTAGACTGAAAGAAAGCAAATCAATGGGAAGCCACTGGAGGGTTGAAGGCTTCTTTGAAACAAACAATGAATAGATGCTTACCTGTTTTCTGCTTTGACATGCCAAAGAGGTTGAAACAAAGACTGTGTTTTGCAGAGTACCAACCTTTGAGTTGTTTGGTTCAAATTGTTCTTTTATCTGCATTTAAACACCGGTATAAACAAAGAAATATCAAATATTTATAAGCCTGAAGAAAGGTTGCTTGAATTCAAGCAACCTTTCCAAAAAAAAAAAAAAAATACATGAGAAAGAAAATCAAGAGCTGCCTGTTTGATGCTCCCTTGCAGGATGTTTTGCTTCTTGCACCAAACTGGGGTCATGGAATCTGTCAAAGTTTTGGGAATTCACTGACAAGTTCAATAATGCATTGGCTTTTATTATTGGTTAAAGTTTTAACCAGAGTGGAAACTGAATTCCAAAACACACAGAGTTTTTAGCCATAATAGATAAATGTACAGCATGTTGCATCAGGATGGGACACCCAATTTTACCAGTTAATATGCAAAATGGCCCAAAAAAAACCCAAATAGAATTGGTCCTCTTCAACCACATCAAAAACTCTGACACATGCAGAAATTTCAGTGATCAACAACAGGTGTCACCATACTTGAATGTTGAATGTTGAAGCCACAAAGAAATGCAGTTATTTGTGAAATATTTCTTTCTGACTCTCCAGCTCTCACTGGGGTCTGAGAAATGAATTCCTAAATGAGGATGTTGGGCCAGCCGAGCATTTAATGACAGCGAGACGAGGGCACAAAGGTGGAGGGAGTGGATTAGCATACAGAGCATCTTCCTCTGACACGAACGGTTTCAGTCTGCATCCTGTCTGAGGACCAGAGTCAATACATGTGATAATGGCTTCTGCCAGTCATTTGTCATCGATTGGTTGTCAAATGTCAGGAGGGCGGGTCCTGCTTAATATGAGCCTCATGCTGCTGGAGATTGTTTAGAAGGAAATGCATGAGTCACACGGCTGCTGCTGATGGAGGGAGTGGCTTGTTAGATAATAACTGCCTCCTCGAAGTCTTTTTGGTTTAATTGATTTCTGTTTGTTCCCCTCAATCATCTTTAACTAACACCAGACTAAACAGAGTCCAGCTCACAGGGCTTCTTTAAGTAAATCATGGGGCAGGTAAACATCTGGTAAACGGGTGAGTCAGTCAAATCCACCTGAAAGAGCATCACTTAACTGCAAATGGTTACCAAGAACTGATTCAATTTTCTGAGATTTGTGGAATGGATCAGGCTGTACACTTTCGTTCCACTTACTGTTTCCAACCATCAACATAAATTTTTCAGGATGAACCCTCCAGGAGAATTTTCATCCCACATTTTTTCTTACCTGACAGGACCTGCCGTTACGTAACGTTACATCATGTAACGCAGCATTTAAACAAGAGAAGTGAATCGTGGTGTACTTAAACAAACAATGTAAAGTTTGACTTCACTTCTCGAAAAACAATTCTGGGTACATGCTTCCTTGTCTCTGGCAAGGCAGAGAACATTTGTTTTTAGCCTATAAAAGTTATGGATTTACAGATTGGTGAGAACTGGAGTCAATAGAATTGAAACATACCCAACCCCACACTTTTCCAACGCTCACACAATGTTCTTTTCTCTCTAAACGAAGACAGTCTTACAACCCAAATTCCAGTGAAGTTGGGACATTGTGCAAAACGTAAAAAAAAAAAAACAATAAAATGATGACAGGGGCATGTGTACCACTGTGTCACATCAACTCTCGTTTTAACAACACTCATTAAGTGTTTGTGAACTGAGGACATTATTTGTTGAGGCTTTGTAGGTGGAATTCTTTCCCATCCTTGCTTGATGTACAAGTTCAGTTGCTCAAAAGTCTGGGGTCTCCATTGTCGTATTTAATGCTCCATACATTTTCAATGGGATACAGGTCTGGACTGCAGGCAGGCTGATCTAGTACCCGTACTCTTTTACTACAAAGCCACGCTGTTGTAACACATGAAGAATGTGGTTTTGCATTGTCTTGTCTCTTGTCAATGATGTATGACTTTCTCTTTGTATGGTAGAGTTTTAACTTGCACTTGTAGATGTAGTTATGAACTGTGTTAACTGCCAATGGTCTTCTGAAGTGTACCTGAGCCCACGTTGTAATATCCTTTACACAATGATGTCAGTTTTTTATGCAGTACCGTCTGCGGGGTCAAAGGTCACGGGCATTCAGTGTTAGTTTTTGGTGTTGCCACTTATGTGCAGAGATTTCTCCAGATTCTCTGAATCTTTTGAGGATGTTATGGACCGTAGATGATGAAATCCTTAAACTCTTTGCAAATGTTGGTTGAGAAACACTATTCTTAAACTGTTGGACTATTTGCTCATGCAGTTGTTCACAAAGTGGTGAACCTCATCTCATCCTTGCTTGTGAACTACTGAGCCTTTCGGGCATGCTCTTTTTATGCCCAATCATTCACCTGTTTCCAATGAACCTGTTCACCTGTGGAATGTTCTAAAGAGGTGTTTTTTGAGCATTACTCAACTTTGCCAGTCTTTTGCTGCCCATATCCCAGCTTTTTTAATTAATAAATAACTAAATAAAGTTCATCAGTTCAAACAATAAACATCTTGTCTTTGTAGTGTTTTGAATAAGTATATTGAATAAAGGTTAAACAGGATTTTCAATCACTGAATTCTACTTTTATTTGTTTCACACAACATTAAGGCTTTATTTTAATTTTACTAAAACAAGTAAGTGTTTCTTTCCCCATTCACTTTTTTTATTCTTCACAAGCAGTTCAGGCAACATTTTACTCATTTATTATCTTAAAAATAGGATTTTTTTTAAGACCTGTCTGTAAATGACCCCAAAACAACTTATTTTTCAGATATCTATTCGCTTTATGCCTGTTTCATTTGTGCCACCTTTATAATGAGGGTATTTTATTTTGACAGTCACTTAACAGAAGTGAAGACTAACCGCAAAGGCACAACTTGACATGTAAACAAAAAAGGCTCTCTCAACGGAGAGGTTATCAATCACAACATCACTCTTCATCAAAGAAAGGTCTTCTGGATGAATTAGCGCCTAGCTGGAACGTGTTTGGTTCATGGTTATTTTATGCATGTAAGATGCCTCGTTAACATAAACGACCACACTTTTCATCTTAGTCATACCGACCTGTTGCTAGCTGTGGTTTTTCGTATGTACCGAGCAAGAAAGATTTGCAATATGATGCACCTCCTCTACAATACAACTATGAACTGAAACAATGCATACCATAAGCCCTGTGATTGGTCAGCATGGTGGCAAGCATACTACGTACACCGATTTATCGACCATATACTCCATCTTCTCTCTTTGCAGCTCAATGAACTGCTGCTCACAGTCAGCTTCATCTCCAACATGATGTTGATGTTGCCTTAGCTTTCTGAACACAAACAGGCAGAGAATGGAACAGGGAATGGAAACTGATATGAGATGTATAGAATTTGGACTGATGACTAGCAGTTGGTATGAGGATTGCAGGATTAGTAGTAGTTTCCATCCCTGTATGGCTACACTTTTCAGACACTCACATAAGGCTTGCCTCAGCTGTGTAAACCACTGTCACATAACTGAATCTCTGAATCTGCAGATTCACTAAACATCAACTAACTGTCTGGTCAGAAAGCTGTGACATGGGAGGATATCCAAGGTTAATCTGATGGTGTGTTATTTACAGAAGTGAAAGTAAGACCATGAGAATAAGTTTCTTATGGGTCATGAGGATCCAAAATGGGCTGTACTGGTCTGACAGTCTGAGAGTGACCATCCACCGCTGAGCAACACTTTAATTTAAGTACTGGGACATCAGTCCACTAGTCAGCACATGCTGTTGGTACCCGAGTGGTCAGTGTTGCAAATCTGGTGACCCCCTCCAGTGACTCCTTTAAAAAAAAAAAAAAAAAGCAACAGGCAACACAGCTATTGACTTTTTCTGGTGTTATTTAAGACTTTTGGAGACTCTGACGGGAAAGCACGTACCATTCTTACTCTTCTCAGCGAATGCTGCAGTGTTTCCCATCTCTGGTGAATTGTGCATGCACAAAGCCGTCACTTGTTTAATTGTAGTTCTAAACATATTTAGGGTGTGTTTTTTTGTTTTTGTCTCTCACATGATGCATTTTCGCTCTCCTTCATTTCCAATACTATTACGTACAGATGGTTAGTTATGCAAATTAGTTGATGGCATCATTTAGGGGCTTCTAGGATAGTCAATTGCTACTTTGGCAACACTGCACATGCTACTTTAGAGCACTTCATGATCTGAAAAGAGATGCAAAGCTCCAACATACCAGAAGTTCAACACAGGAGCTCTAATAACTGAAACCGCTCAGTGTTCACACTTCAGTTCCCTCTGGATTTACTGCCACAAGAGTAGGATGAAAGTGTAGTGGAGGATATATCAGACTACAACGGAGCAGAGGAAAGGAAACTGCAGATTAGAGCCAAACGATTTGATACAAGAATAGAAGGTTAATCAGATAACAGGGCGTAGAAGCATAACATGAAAGAGCAGCAGAGGATCAGAGCCGGGTCTCACAGAACAGGGAGCCGTTATCGAGGCCACTGCAGGAAAGCATTGTGATGTATAGGATAGTGCGGTTAAATAGAGAGGGGAGAGGAGGGGGGGAGCAGGGCAGGGATTTAAATTTAGGATGCAGCGAGGATGAATGCACAGGAGCCCCGATGAAACACAAGACAAATGATTGCCTCTGCTCACAGATAATGACAGCAGAGATGCAGATAGAGCCGAAGCACACAGACATACGGTGTTAGTGGGGGAGAAAAATGGAGAGGACAAAGAGCACGGGGTATTTGTTATGCAGCAGGGAAAAGAATAGAAAAGCCGGTGTGTATTTGGAAACAGATGAAAATGAGAAAGATGCAGAGATAGAGTGACAATGGAGTGACAACAGCACAGAGAGGAAAGATAAGAAAGTTTGATTAATAGAGACGCCCCAGTGGCTGAGCAGTTGTGCCATGTCATTCCTGCTTTTACTGCACAGCTCCAAAAGTTTGGAGCTTGAATCGAAGTGGAAGAGGCCAAAAAGAGGACAGGGCAGCAGCAGAGACTGAGGCAGAACAGATGAGATGTGGTAGACAGATTGAGAAGCCGATGACCTTGGTGATACAGTAAATGAGAGGCTTCAACAAGCTTCAGTCTGCACCACCAAAATACTTTTAACGTCCATAAAACAAATGGAGAGCAACCGATAAAGCAGTGCACTGATGTGGCGTCTTTTGTAATGGAACAGTGCTCCGCTGCCTGGGTCCTGCACCAACAAAAAATTTCATTCTGGGGCTCATAAATCTCACGGTGGCGGTGGTGAAAGAGCTAATCTCAGCGAGGTGAATGAAACCACATACCTCTGCGGAAAGTACAGTCCTTTCTGGGGAGAAATAAAAGCAAACCTGCCAACGCCAATGTGTTTGTAAGACTCAACAATATGACTCAAACAGGTTCCAAGAGGCCAAAGGATCATGAAGAAAATCAAATAGATTGCAGTTTCTGTTTCTACAAGAGGCCCCGAGGTGTGTGGTGCAGTCACACAGAGCGGCGCCTCGGAAAGCAATCAGCCGAGGACGAAAACAACGGGTTTAATCAAACAGAAGGCAGAGGGGCAGATATACAGTCAGCCAAGCAGGTGTGTGTGTGTGTGTGAGAGAGTCTGCACAGGGTGAAACAAACTGCAGCCACTCGGACCGACAGGAGGATGCCACCGAGCAGCTCTCTCAGTTTATTATCCTCCACATTAAGATGCAGACGTGTCGAAGAGGAGCTAATTGCTTCATCTTTATATAATTGTCCCTCGATGCTGGAGGAAAGAGACATGCGTGTGTCAGATGGTGCTTGTGTCTGTGTTAGATAAATTGTGATGTAAGCGATGAAATGTCACACTTCTGATGGTTTTCATTCAAAGATAAAACATCACATGGAGACTCCTGCTCATGTTTGTATTGGACTTGAACAGCTGAAGTTTTGAGCAAAACTTGTCAACATGACTTGCATTAACTCAGTGAAAGCATTGATTTCTGATGTTATTAAGAGCAATGAGGATAACATTCAGACAGGCTGGATGACAGACGGATTCCAGCATTCAAAAGGTCGACTGGAGGGGAGTTATGCATTCACCCAGCAGAGGTAACATTCATTTAGAGGCCTTTAACATCAACATATTCATCATTTCACACTATTGGACATAAATGTCAACAGTTTGCTTTATCTATTGGACAATTTACCAAATTCAGGTCCACGAATAAATAATGATACATAGTTGGATGATCTTTTTGGCCTGACAAACATCTCCTCTCAATCTGTCAGTCAGCAGCGTTTCTGCAATGTGCAGTTTTTTTAAACCTCTACGTATTCATGTGTTGTAGAAATTCCTGAATCTGTCTGTAAACTGATCAAAACACTCCATTCAAAAGAAAGCACAAGATTTGTTGAAATTATGACATCATCACAAAAGGATCTCCAAATATGACACATTGTAGAGGCAGGCCTCAAACACCAAGGACTGTCCATCGCTCTGCCCTCGACTGGGCTCCAGAGGACTGGCCAATCAGAGTAAGGGGTTTTGTAGAGCAGGGACTATACCAGATGCTTTCTCATCCCTCAACTCAAACCAGCTGCTTGTTCAGTCCGGCATATAACAGGACCTCCAGACAGCTGGAGTCACAGACCATTGGTGTGGATTCCCACACCAATGATGATCACAATCATTAACACAAATGATGTTCAGACACATTCAACATTTTAATCATCAGACTGAAACAAAACTTTCCTGCAGATTTTGGAAACAATATTGATGCACGCTACCAGGACACAGAATTAAAGAGGGAAACACCGGGGGGGGGGGGGGGGGGGGGGGGGCAAAGAAAACAGATGGGAGAAGATGAGAGAAATATGATATATCATCAAAGAGACGGATTGAAAGAGAGGCTGTTAAAGAAAAAAAAAAGAAATAAAGTGAGAAGAAATCTAAATTGGTCGCAAAGCTGCAAAACTTTGCGAGGGAATGAGGAAGAAGACAAGAAGCACAAACATTTAAGATGCACGGGGAAATGATGTGTGATGAGACGCGGAAAGAGAGATGAGGAGGCGGAGAGACAATAAAAGAGAGACAGAAGAATAAAAGAGGGAATAAAAGGAGATGGGGGGAAGAAATGAAGAAGAGAGAGGCTGAGATGAGAGGAGGAGGAGGAGAGAGAGAGAGAGAAGCGTTTGTTGTTTCTGCTGTGCATGAGTCATCGTCAGATCCTATTATGACTGAAGGAGCGTTACCGCGCTCGCCCACTGCTAACCTACGGCTACATGCCTTCCACACATATACACACACACACACACACACACACACACACACACACACACACACACACACACACACACACACACACACACACACACACTGCTATTTCTGTAAGGATGTTATCCCCCAATCAGGAAACACCAAGGTAATCGTTTTTCTTCCAGGGCACACGTTAACAAGATTACAGTTTACAGATACAGAAGCTCCAAAAGACATTACGGCTTATAATAAACAGCATTATTAAACATTTGACATGAAAATAAAATCCTGTCACTCACGTTCGCTTCCCAACCTTTAAACCTCAACATTCATCGAGTGGCCTGACTCCCACTGTGACCATCTGCTGGCGGGAGAAGGGAAACTGTAAAACAGATCTAATTTGGTAGAAATGGTTCAACTAACTAAAAGTACCATCTGTCCATATGCTCTAAAATCTCAAAATGTTATCAGTGAACCTAAACACTGTGACACAAATGATGGGAGTCCAAAATAATGACATCACCAGCAGATTTTGTAGATTAAAATTCGAACCATAAAAAAGGATAATTCAATAAAATTAACTCTTTTAAATGAAGCTTCTTTCTCAAATCTCCTGCAATGAGTGATATCAGAGCAGCACCAGAGCACCTTTATTCAATTTACAAATTTAAAAAGGGTCTATTGTGCATTTTTCAGTTTTTATTCTGGCCCTCTGGTGCCCCCATAGTATCTTTACATGATTTACAGCTCAAAAAAATTCCCTATTTTGCCCCCCTGTTGTTTTAGTAAACTCTTATTACAGCTTCTGTCTGAAACACTTCACTTTAGCTGCTGTCTCTTTAAGGCTCCCCGCACAACAAACCCTTTTCACTCTGATTGGCCAGCCCTCTGGAGACCTGTTAGGAGGTGAAGCAATGGGCAGACCTTTGTGTTTGAGGCCCTGCTTGCCCAATTTGTCATGAAGCAGTAAGGAGTTCTGTATTTGATGACCTCATCTTTTCCATGAAGATCTGGTAAAGGATGGAGTGTTTTAGAGCAGTGTTTCTCAAATAGTGGTCTGCCAGCACCTCCTTGTAGTCTGCCTTGACAGTGAGTACATTTTTTTTTTAATGTAATATTAAAAAAAAAAAAAGACAAGTTGACTTGAATATGCAATGAACAATGAATGCTGAGATGAATATTGGATGTATAAAGGTGTGAGTCCAGGTTTGTTATGATATGTTGTAAAGTCTTACTGCAGTTGGGAGGAATGACCTGTGGTAGCGCTCTGTCTGGCAGGGTGGAAGTCTTAGTCTGCTGCTGAAGGCGCTGCTCAAGGCCCCCCACAGTCTCACACAGTGAGTGAGAGGGATTGTCCATGACGGATGCAAGCTTTGCCAGCATCCTACTCTCACCCACCTCTTTCAGAAAGTCTAAGGAGCAATCCAGGACAGAGCTGGCCCTCCTGAGAAGTCTGTTTAGTCTCTTCCTGTCCCTCTCTGTGCTCCCTCCTCCCCAGCAGACCACTGCAAAGAAAAGTGCAAAAGCCACCACTGAGTCATAAAACGTCCTCAGCAGAGTCCTGCACACTCCAAAGGACATCAGTCTCCTCAGCAGGTGGAGACAATTTTGGCCCTTTTTGTACAGGACGTCTGTGTTGTGAGTCCAGTCCAGTTATTGTTGAGGTGAACACCCAGGAATCTGTAGGTCTCCACCATCTCAATGTCCAGACCCTGAATGTTCACTGGTGCAGACTGGGGTGTCCTCCCCCTAAGAAAATCCACAACCATCTCCTTTGTCTTACTGGTGGTGAGCTGTAGGTGGTTACTGCCACACCAGTCGACAAAGTCAGTGATGACAGTCCTGTATTCCCACTTGTTCCCCTCCAATGAACATCCAGCGGTGGCTGTATCATCTGAGAACTTTTGGAGGTGAAAGCTCTCAGAGTTGTAACTGAAGTCTGAGATGTACAGAGTAAAGAGAGATGGGGCGAGAACTCCCTTATGAGGCCCCTGTGCTGCAGACCACCATGTCTTACAAGCAGTTCTGAAGCCTCACAAACTGGTCTGTCGGTAAGGTAGTCAACGGTCCATGCAGCCAGGGGACAGTCTACTCCTGCTCTTTCAAGCTTCTCCCTGAGCAGTGAAGGCTGGAATGTGTTGAAAGCACTGGAGAAATCAAAAAACATGACCCTCACAGTGCTGCCGGCGTTCCCCAGGTGAGACATGGATCTCTGCAGCAGGTAGATGACCGCATCATCCACCTCAATGTTCGGTTGGTATACAAACTGCAGTGGATCCAGATGTGAGCTCACCAGGGGGTAAAGGTTCCTCAGAATGATCCTCTGCAGGGTCTTCATCAGGTGAGAAGTGTGTGTTACCCTGCGAGTTTATTTCTGCCAGAGTACACTGCAGAAACACGTCAGTCTCTGAGTAAATCGTACCAAACAGGAAAACAGACAAGAAAACAAACAGAGTATCCGGTCACTTCAAAATAAAGTGCCATGTTCGGGCTCCTGCTTGTAAATCATTCTTGTATATTTAAACTACGTCACTGGCACAGGGCCAGAAGTCATCAGCAGGTCAGACCCAGAGCGAATCCAACATCATGGACGAGGAAAACTTAATAATTCTATACGACACAACATATCCTTTCTATAAGGACACCAACAGAGAGGAGAAGGCATGGAATTTAATTGCTGAAGTTTTGGGAGGGCCAGGCGAGTTTAGCATACAAATTTATAACCATGCAAGTATGTTGTCATGGGTGTGATTTATGTGGGAACATGTGGGATATCTTGTGATCTCACGTATCCAGCTGCACTCTGCTCCAGAGACAGATCCAGTGTGAATGGGCTCACGCCGAAAACTGCAGATGGTGGTGTGCACACAGTGGCCCTCATTTATCAAATGTGCATACAGAATGTTTTGAACATTTTACTCTTTTTCTCCCAATCTCTCTAAAATACATTGCTTATGAAAGAGCAACAAGCTGTCAGCTGTTTTTTTCACATGAAAAAATGTTTCCTGTATCAATTTACTGTGAAAATTAGAGAGGCTGTTTGCAGTGATTAAAAACACTCCCATGTCCACATTAAAGTCTCAGCAGAGATTATTCAGAGGACGCTGGATTAAATTTTTTGAGTGGATTTATTTATTTATTTTTAAGGAAGCCGTTTTGATCACAAGATTTACCATGAAGATTACTGTTTCACTCCGAACAATCTCACCATATTACCCTGAAATGTGTGTGGACAAAGTTGACTATTTAATAACAAAGGACACTCATTTACATGTGATCACGACCAATCGGCTCGTCTCATGATTAAACTCTAGTCTATCCATGCGTAATTGCGAAAAAGCGATGCAGCTCTTTGCAAAGATACAAACTGACCACAAATAAAGTTCATGAGATCAGTTTGTAGGTTAACCAGTTGACAGTCCTGCATATTGAATGTTTTATTATCTACATCGGACATCGGACACAGTGCAGGTTTGCCTGTCCCTCCGTCACTTGTGCCTGAAACTGACACAGAGCTTTATTTACTCCTCAGTATGTGACAGTTTAAGGCTGGAGTCTGAGTGCAGCCTCTTTCAGAGCTGCCGCACATCTTTAACAGCGATCTTTCCACGTTTGTGGACCTAAACAGTAACAAATAAGGATGTTGGGGCTTTTAATAGTGAGATATGACAAATTTATTAATTGAAGTCCAAATGCCAAACAACACAGCTTCATTTTCTCTACCTTGGTTGCTATGGCGTTGTCGATCTCCGGCTCAGAGATGTCTTTTTTTTCTGTAATGTGTCCCTCAGTGTTGTAAATTCTGTGGGTTCGGGCAGCTGGATTTAGGATAATTAGGGGCATGTTAGTGAAATCACGATCGTTTTCAGCTGCTAGATTAACCAATACCTGATCAGTCGCACACTGTGATTGGCCTATGCCAATTTTAGTAAATCACACGTGAACGTTGCCGTAAGATCATTTCTACTCACCAATTCTCACGCAAGATTGATAAATGAGGGCCAGTATGTGTGAATTGGGGGCCACTTTGTCCTCAACTCTTAAATCTGTGGCTCTCTCTCTCTCTCAGCCTCACAGCCCGTTACTAATATATACATTTAAAAAAAAATCCCATCTGGTCCTCTGCCCGACATAAACGCTCCGAAATATGCACAGACACGATGCTCTCCAAATGTCATCTCACTGAGGAGACACTACAGGGACAAATGTTATGAAACCTTCTGCCTGAGGCTACCTCAACATGACAGGCGGTCTGAGCTGCCCTCTGCGCTGGTTTCAGGGACCCGGCAGAGCTCAGAGTCATGTATAACTCATAAACAAGAAGACAGGGATACGTATCTAAAGAAAAGGCAGCAGCATTACCTACAGCTCACACACAAAAACATACACACACACACACACACACACACACACACACACACACACACACACACACACACACACACACACACACACACACACACACACACACGGCTGTGAAATCTATATGATCCCCCAGTGGAGTTTATACCCTGAAATTCTGCAAATCCTGCAAAAGGTCAGCAGGAAAAAGGGTGAATTTCAGGTTATTGGATCTGTGAGTACACAGTTATGTCGTAACGTGATGCAAGAACCTAAAGGCAGCACTCTGACTAAGACTGGAGTCAACGAAGGCTGCAGGATGTTGAGGTTCAACCACAAGCTAAAGATGAGAAAACGAGCTTAAAGTTATAAAAAAAAAGAAACTTAATGTTCATTTTGGCGTTCTCAGCTGGAGTTGAAACACAGAGATTAATACCAATGCCTTACGGCTGAAATACACCGGTTGCGTCTGCGTTGCAGCTCCGCTCCGTCAAGGCGCCGGATCAGTTTAAAATCCATTCAAGTCAATGTGTCAACTTACACTGGATCCGTTCCATTGCGGTTCAGCTGCGTCTCTGGTCCGACAGGTCGCAGCTAATCCGCAGCCATCCTATTTTTGCCGGATGATGGAGCTGTGACGCATAAATTCAGAGTAGAGAAGATCGAGCGGGACAGGAAGTAGTGCACGGAAACTACATAAAAAGAGCATGAGACTTTCAAAATAAAACAAACCGTGTCTAAACTAGATCGTATTTAGCTTGATTACAATAGCAGCGCTTCACAATGAGCAGAGATACGCGAGTGGTCAACAGGTCAGAGTTAACCCAGGGGAAACAGTGAAGAACATGGACGAGGAGAAGCTTATCATTGAGGTGGAAAACCACAGAATAATTTATGACCCAACACATCCTTTTTATAAAGATAATCTCAAAAAGGAAATGGCATGGAAGATTGTTTCAAGTGTTTTGGGAGTGAATGGTGAGTAGTATTGCACCGTACAGTATTTTAGTATTACTGTTTGCTTCAACATTCTCACGGGATCGTGAATTACCGCGAGAAGTACGCGGTCTCGCGACTCCAGCTCTGCGGCTTGCGACGCAGCCGGTGTAAGTTGACAAACGCAGTCAACACGCAGCGCAGCGGAGCTGCAACGCAGACGCACCCGGTGTATTTGAGGCGTTATGTGACCCTCAAAGTCCAAAATCAACAAGAATGACTAATTCTACAAAGTCATTTCCGTGCCTGAGCTGCTGCTTTGAGGTCGGTGTCGGACCAGGCATTCATCTGCAAAATGCAAGCACACATTTCTTAACTTTCTATGACAAAGACTTACAATGAGAGACACATCTGAATATTGAAAAAAAAGATTTTTGTTCCTATTTGCATATGCGTGAAAAAATTTACAGAGAAAAGAGAGACGCTTTTGTCCACATCAACACAAACAGAGAAGAAAGTCCACACATGGACTTTAAATCTCAAAAAAATTAAATAAATCTGAAATGGTTCATGTGTAATTTGTTATATTATTAATAAATTATATTTCAGTGTCAGATTTTTCCAATATCTTGCAGCCCTTGAGTTGACCCGTCCTCTACAGACTGATCCTCCTTAACAATGCATCCAGAGGCGACACTATTCAATTCTCTTTTGCAGATTTGTAAACAAAGAATGACAAAACCTCTTCAGTCTCACACAAACAGACTCCTCTCTGATAGATCCTTCGGTCTCAGACTCTCATGTCAAACAGAAAGCTCTCAAACAATAACATATTCAGCTCCACTGATGGCGAACGACTAAGAGCTTATGTTGCAGCATTATTCTCTAGAAGAAACACAAACAGACCCAAATTATTAAAATAAACTTTGAGCAGCTTCAGGAATTCACAAATTCCATGCTTTGTAAACTGCATCCCTATTTGTTCACCTCTCTCTCTTTCTCTCTCTCTCTCTCCCTCTATCTCTATCTGCAGCTCCTTCTGTCTCACTTTATTGCCCATCCATCAAGAGGTGCATCCAGATTTTGGACTGGGATGGCCAAACTGGGATTCTGACTCATGCTGGGATGGCATCAAAGTAAGTACAAATATGAACTCACATATGAAAATCATAAATTGATATTTGGGGCAACTCTTTCTCTCTTTACTGATCTCATTTTGTGTTGTGGCAGTCACAAGCCAGCGCGTTCTTGGGTGAGACACTGAACCCAAATTTGCTGCCTCTTCTTGTGTGAATACACACGAATGGGGGAAGCAGTGGTATTGGCTCCACCATTACAGCATTCTGTGCTATCATAAATGTGTGTGTGAATGAGGAAATGTGATGAGGACAGCAAAAAGCATTTTGAGTGGTCAGAAAGGGTAGCATCAGCAATAGATGTGTTTTTGACCTGCTCCTCATATTAAGTGTGTAAAAGAAACTCTGTTAAAGAAACTCAATAACATGTTTTGGTGTGATGCATTTAGCAGAGCATGCAAAGCAAAATACGTTGCATGAAAAATGCAGACATAAAAAAACTCCATGTTAGGTATGATAACTACTGAGTCTTGAAGCAGGAAGAGCTAAATCATCAGTTTGAGCACTTTCAGAGTCTGGATTCAAGTCAAAACTTTGAGTTTCTCACAGACCGCCAGCTCATTGATGAAAAGTCAAAATCATCTCTGACATCGTAAACAGCCGCTGAGGCCCAGAGGTGCTGTGGTGTTGAGTGCTGTAGGGCCTGGAATCAACAATTGTTTCGGTTATTGATTCATTCTGTCATTTATCTTAGACTACAAATATTGATCAGCCAAAAACCTGCCAGACAAAAGTGAGTAATGCACACCCACAGCTTTGCAGGCCCAGACTGGGATTTCAAGATTGCTTTTGTCAAAGCAGGAGTCCAAAAAAATAAAAATACAATGATTGGCTCTTTTAGAAATCGATGGAATGAGGACCGGATCTTGAAAGTACTCCACTTCCTGCGTCAGATCTTTTAATACACAACAACAACGACACGTCGCACTGAGCCTTAAAAACTGTTCTTAGTCGACATGAGACTGCCTCAAAAATTGTCTGCTTCCTGCACCCTCTCTATCCTTTGACAGGAGAGTTATTTTCTCTCACTGAGCAAATAATGCCTCCTATAAGGAAAGATAAACTGCTAAAAATGAGCCAAGAGGAGCAGAAAGGAGACTGTTCTCCTGACAGCTCTGCGAAGTAAAGGAAAAAACAGAGAGAAAGAAGCAAGTCGTGCACATCAAGTGGAATAAGAGAGATCCATTCCTCTTTGAAGGAATTTTATTAACAGTAATTAAATTTATTAGACAGTTTACAAGAGATGTATTAAAACTGTCCAATAAATACTGAAGATAGAGATGCCTTCATTAAATTAAATTACAATCATATGATAATATACAGTATACTGTATACAAATGTTAATCAGGGCATTTCTGCAGCTCTTACTCCACCTCCTCCTCATCTTGTCAACTCGTCTGTATTTTTACATCTGTATCTCCCTTTCTTTAACGTCACAGTGCCTGCATTATATCATTTCTTGCATGAATTTTGTAAAGATTTACCTACCTGACCCTGACCAAAATATCTGGATTTGGAGTTGGTAGCAAGCATCCCATCCATGTGGCTGCTCAGCAATGACATGCATGCACTACGGCATCATTGTTCTGCAGAGCCAGTAATGAAACCATGCAATTGACTTTGACCACTGCATAAATGTACAAAGCTTCTCGATGATGGTTTTGGTATTAACTGTCCTCATCGAGCAACCTGTCAAAAATGTGATTATTTCTTTTGAAACCACTCTGAACTCTATAAGGATGTTCAAGAGCTAAGAAAAAGTCACCACAGATCTCTGAAGCTCTGTTATCTAAAGCCCTTGACTTGTGCCACATTTACTGGTGGACTAGTTGGACATGAGATGCAGACAGCCGTGGCTGGGTTTCCTAATCATCACTTACAGTAAATGCTTTGCAGCGATTCATTCAGCTGACTCATGTGTATGTCATAAAAAAGCCATGAACTTGAAGACATATCTTCGGTTGCTGTGAATGCGACACGTCATCTTCTTCACTTATCCTGTGGGGCTGGTCCCTGCAGCAAGCCAACCCAGACATCATTCTTCACACCAACGTTTTCTAGCTTCTCCTAAAGATGGGCTTTACAGGACACAGACCAGATTAAAGCTATGAAATGGAGCAAAATATGGCACCAAAATAGTTTAGAATACAGAATGAGAATTATTGGTATTTGAGGCTACTTTCATTCCTTCCTTTATTTCCTTCCGTTCTTCCTTCCTTCCCATTCATTTCTTACTTACTTTCTCTTTCCTATTTTCATTTTTTCCTTCCTTCTGTTGTTCTTTCCTTTCTTCCTTCCTCTCCCAATTCCTCCTTCCTTCCATTATTTCCTCCTTTTTCATTCCTTCCTTCATTTATTGTTTTGCTTCCTTCCTGCATTTCCTCATTTTTTCCTTCCTTCCTTCCTTCCTTCCTTCCTTCCGTCCTTCCTTCCTTCCGCCACGTCTGCAGGTCAAAATAGTCTGAACATGAAAAACAATCCTGATGAAATCCAGATCCTGATCCGGCCATAAAAACATCCTGACATATTTTGCCCATATCAATCAATCAATCTTTATTAATACAGCGCCAGTTTATTACAGACGTTATCTCAAGATGCTTTCCAAAGCATTACCAGGTCTAGACCTGTTAATGATAATGAATTTTATTAAGAGAGACCCAACATCAAGAAAAGAAGTCTTATCTCATCTTAACCATGCGTACAGCACTTTGCAGCATTTAGCAAGTTACAATGGCAAGGAAAAACTTCCCTTTAACAGGCAGAAACCTCAGACAGAACCAGACACATTAGACAGACATCTGCCTCAATTGTGTGCTGTTAGAGAAAGAGAGGGGGAGAGGGGAAAAGAGAGAAAAAGAAGAGAGAAAGAGAGACAGAGAGACACAGACACTCGCTCCATAATGGAGATCATTTTCCTTGGTCAGAGGCAGATTTTGCATGTAAGAACTGCAGAAAACTGAACCCTTAATATCTGGTATCAAAAGACAGTTGAGGGATGAGTAAGGTTTGATTTCATAAGTCTGTAATGATGGCAGTATGTAAGTATTTTTGAGCCCACAGGGAGACAAACACATGGTCAGTCTTCTTAAACTTCATGTTATCACTTATCATCCTGTGCGTTTGTCTTGTGATCTTCCTTCCTCTTGTGTACAGGCTGACAGAGTGAACGAATGAAGACGTGTTTTCTCACTAATAGACACGTTCTGTCATTAAACTCATGTTGCCACATCTCCTAATGTTCTCAGGAGCACCTTCAGCCCTTTGTTCTGCCCTCTGACTTGTGTTTCCTCCTCTTTATCCCCCTTGTCTCCTCCTCTCCTTCCTCTCCCCGTCCATCAGCGATAAATCGTCTAAGCCTTATTAAAAGGGGTTTGGGGTTGGAGCTAAATCACAGTTTAATACACACCCACACATACAAAGACGAGCCTGCTCTGCACTAACCGGCACATTATTTGATCTACTCGTCGCCTGATTAATGGGATCTGCTCTTTCGGCTGATAATGGCTACAGAACAGACCTTCTATCTTTCTCCTTCACACTCTCCTCTGTTTTTATCTGCGTCTCTCATGGTTTCCCCTCTCAGGTCTCTCTCACCCAGGGTCTTTGTGTCCTCCATCACTCTCTTTTCCTGCAGTTTCTCATGCAAATCACGGAGGCCATGATTGTTTTTAACCTTTAATTTGCCCACATCATCAGCATGATGGATGAGCTCTGCAGACACACACGCACACACGCAAACACACACGCACACACACACACATACGCACACGCATATCTGACAGGATGTTTATCCATAACCTGTCCTTCACAGGGAATGAGATGTTTGGATCAAACTGTGACACAGCAGGGCAGCACTGCTTATGAAGGCATGACACCATGTTCATTTCCTTTGCTCTGTCAACACACAAACATGCAACACAACCATGAATGCAAGACAAGTCACAGTTTTTTGAGACCCATCACCATATCACTGTGAGTTTAAAAATTTATAGAAAAGTCACATCATCCCGATCTGTGTCATATCTAATAATCCTTAAACTACAAGATTATTTGAAGTCTCGAAACAAACATTCAAGACAAAAACAAATGACTTTATTTTCCATGTGCATGATATTGTTCAGATTCACTCAACTCAAAATGAAAAACTCAAAATTTAGAGGAGAGATGCTTCACTCCCACAGATCAGTCTTCAACCTAAAGAAGACTCATCTAGACTTAAGCTCATCCAACAGATGATGGAATCAGACTTAGATCCGGGGAATCTTGAGACCAACTCAGCTGTTCCTGAACTGTTCCTCCAGACCTTCCATTGCTCTGTGGTCCAGTTCTGATGCTCATGTGTCCGTTGTAGGAGCTGTAAGTGGATGGCAGGGATCAGCAAGAACTTTTATAGCACTTTAACCTTTTTGTTCTCCTTGAGCCACTTCTTGAAGCTGCTGCCCCCTACAGGTCGGAGAACACCCCCACAAGAGCTGCAGATCTGCAGCCATCACGGTTTGCCAAAGTTGCTCACCATCTTCACGCTCACCCATTCTATCTGCTTCAACATCAACATCAACTTCAAGGACAATACGTTCACCTGCTGCCTGACAAAATCCACCCTCCGACAGGTGACTCTGTAGAGATAATCAATTACAGCTGTCAGTCTCAGTTTGTGGATTTTTAAAATGCAAACTTGAGAAAAAGGCACTTTGCATTTCCAGCCTGATTTATTTGTTCATGCTTTGAGTGTCCACTTGTAAATTTAACACAACAAAGTAAAAAGCACTCTACTGTCATCTGCTGTCATTTACTCTAGAGGAAATTATGATGTGCACCTAGGTGGTCTCTTGATGTACATGGGAAGTTTTGAGCATTGCTATTTTTTGTTGAAAAATGATAGAAATGCTCAAAAATGTGAAAAAAAATTCTTTTTCAACCAGAGGGTTCAAGAACCATTCAGTCCCTGATTAAACATTCTAAAGAACTAAATGGCCATTGTTTGTCTGCAATTCCAACATGGGCTGAAGACCCAGATAGACTCTGCAAATCAAGCAAGGGACATGACAAGAAATAAAAGTAATTGTAACACATCGCCAGACCAATAGAGGGCAGTAGGACAATGACAGAGATGAAGATTCAGCCTGTACTGGTTTTGATCGTGCTTTATTGCACTGCAGATGGATTCACTGAATTGAATATGAAAGGAGACAAGCGTTCGTGGCAAATCTGTTTCAAAGAGTCTGACGCACTCAAATTACAGCATGAAGATGGCAGAGATGGAGCCGTGTTCAAGCTTCAACCCTCGGTGGTATTGAGTCCTCTACCACAGGCCTGGGAGCCTGAGGGTTCTCCACAGGATCTTAGCTGTTCCTAAGACTGCACACTTCTGGATGGAGATCTCAGATGTTGTTCTCGCGATCTGCAAGAGCCCTCCACCCAGCTTAGGTGTTACAGTCCCC
Organism: Labroides dimidiatus; assembly: GCA_030710495.1. NCBI lineage: Eukaryota > Metazoa > Chordata > Actinopteri > Labriformes > Labridae > Labroides > Labroides dimidiatus. Next base: position 12,463,138 of record CM061143.1, on the reverse strand, counting down.
AGTGTCCCACAGCTGGCACCACTGTTGCTCTCATACCCGAAATCTCATCCTACTCCATGTACTATATGTCTTGTTCCAGGAGCCCACTTACCATCAGAGTGCCCTAGACCCAGGCGACATCAGAGCCATTATGGCTCTTTGATTAATCAATTCACTCATCCTGAGGCGTGGCATATATATTAAGAACCCTTTAGGGTTTATTACAGCTGTTGTAAACTGGGTATCCACTGACATGTTCAACTGAAGGTCCCCAGTTTACAGGGTCACTCTTTAAACACCGGGAGCTGACAGAGACACATTCACACTATCAGGCTCAGCGAAGACCACTGTTTAGGAGTTATTAAACCAAGTGACTCACAGCTGGCGGTCATCTTATTCAGGATGGAGGGAGGGAGGGGGGAATAAAAACACTGTGGCTGCTCCACCAATCAGAAACATCCTGCAAGAGGTCCAGGGACTACCTCCCAGGTAGGGTTTTTTTCATATTTACTTTGACTGAGGACAGACGTCTGGTAACTCCAGTCCTCAGTAAGTATGGAAGGTCACCTCCTCCACCCCTGTCCTTCTCTTTCTTTGCAGATATTTTCAGGTAGAGTTCTGGTTGTTTTATGAGGAAGGTTAATTTAATCTGTTTTAGTCATTTATTGAGAGTGGAGATGAAATAATGATACTTTATGTTGCCATCTGTCTGCAGGATTCTAACCTCATAGTGATGATGCTCTCCTTCAGCAGAGCGGCAGCAGACTAACTCGAGAAGAGACAGTGAGGACTTAATAAAAAGAGGATGAACAAACCTCCTGTACAGCTGTTTACTGTGAAGAGTCAGCTACATCCATTAGAAATAAAGGACTGATGCAATTAAAGGATTCAAGCTGCCATTCATGTGTCCATACCGCAGTTATCAGTGGACAGCAGGGTCACCCTGCATCTCGCATACTGATTCAAGAGGTGCACACACACACACACACACACACACACACACACACACACACACACACACACACACACACACGCACGCACGCACGCACGCACGCACGCACGCACGCACGCACGCACACACACACACACAGGAATAATCACAAACAATTCTCACACCGTCTCTGTCGCACACTCATTCTCAGCTCGGGTAAACAGAACCACTGAGCCAAACACACAAAATAAAGCCTTTACATGGACACAAAAACACACACACACACACACACACACACACACACACCTCTCTTTGAGCCATGCACCACCTCTCTCTCTCTCTCTCTCTCTCTCATACACACACACACAGTAATAAGATCAGGTAAACACACACAGAGGATTTTCAGTAAGACGATAAACATCTCTGGAGTTATGGGTTCATGGTCTGCAAGCACACACTTTTCTCTACACAATGCAACCTGAAAGAAATCCATGAGCCCACAGAACATATGTGCTCATAAGTAAAACAAACGCGTCGCAAACATGTGTGTTACACAGCATCAGGTCACTACAGGGAAGATAAAAATAAATAAATAAATAATGTGTATATTCAAGGCTGAAAACTTGTTGATTTATAACTCTGCAGCTTTGGAGAAAAGGAAAAATAGTATACAAATGCAAAACACACACCCAAAGACTTAAACACTGCATCTTTGCAGGGTTGGCCTCCTTTGTGGATATTTCCCCATGCCCCTCTCATGCCCCTTCTGAAATTTCCATGAAGAGAAACAAACAATGGAGCAGAAACAGAAGCAGCTTTTGGCCACAGCTGTCCTTGCATGTGCAATGGTTTGTGTTATCTGCAGAGATTTCGGCCTGGCTGTGTAACTGGGTTACCACTGAGAGCAAGTGGCTTACTAGAAAGACGTTTTCCCCATATATGTAAAACTTTTTATCCAAGGCGCAGTGAGAATTTTACCATTATTTTTGAAATGGCCTCACTTTTATATATTTGCCTGTTCATAATCCATATAAAATGATATTATCAGCACCAAAACTGGTTATTTCTACAGCACGTATATCGATAGACCCTGAAACTGAAAGTTCAGCAGAGAGGTAAGATCTGTCCTGAGGAAAAGGATTTCTGTGATTTATTTTGTAGAATGGTGGACACTGGAGCTGGACTGGCAAAAAGAAAAAGGAGCATAATGGGAACTGAGAGAGAGAGTTGGCTGCGCGTCGGTCCATAATGGGAACAGAGCAAAACGTTGTCTTGACAAAGTGCACCACGTCTCTTCAACAGTGGGTGATGGTGCTCATGGGAAATGCAGTCTTTATCTTCTGTCCTCACAGAGACTTTTAGCTAGAAAAGGGAGATGTTTGCAATACTGTATACTCTGCAATTGGCTTTTAGGTTGTTGCAAAGGTGATATCCCAAAGAAGGCAGATTGGGGGGGTGGTGGGAGCCCATGACTGACAAGGACTGATTACTGTATCGAAACATTTGCAAAGCCAAGTGGTGGAAACAAATTGTTGAAATATTTTGCACAGGGCCGAAAATCCCTGAGTGTGCCACTGACTGAGATATCTGGAATCATACAATCCTGCAGTTGCAGCTTCAGTTATTTGGAAATCCACAAAGATCCCTTTATATCGTACACAGAGATCATGAGATCATGCACAGGCCGCCATAAACACCTGTTTTACAGGGTGCATCATTCAAAATGCTATGAAGCTTTGCAGAAAGCTAACAGTGCTCTTTCTTTGCAGACCTGGCTGTGTGCATGAGAGGACAGGACAGAAATGCTCTCTCGTCCTCCAGTGGCACTAAGGGATCCAGCTCAAACCATGTGAAACAGAGGAGCAGTCTACAGCAGAATCTATAAAGAGGTCAAACTCTGAACAAGAGAATTGTGTGCATGAGTACAGCCTTTTTACACATTCAGAGGGTGATTATTTACTGCTGTGGTTTCTAAAAGAGGTTGTTTGGTTTCCAATCAGATTGTAAGTCTGCTCCATACACTTGGGTTCTTTCCTGCTGCAGGAGGACATTAATCACTGCAGTCTGCAGATACAGCACAGGTACATTTAGGCTTAAGGTTATAAAAGTAAAGAGAAACAAGGTAAGGTTACAGTTTGAGAGCTGCAGTGAGTCACACTGAACTGTCATTACACCGCCGGGTCACAAAGTAGGAGGAGGTAAAGATGTTCCCCCAGCAGCAGGTGTCACAACCTCTCAGCCAGACAGCATGGAAAGGTTTCATTAAGCAACAAGTGGATGAGGAGGTGAAGGGTGATTGAAAAGTCAGAGTAAGGCAATGACTGTGGAAGTTTTCAGTGATGAAAGAGGAATTTGTTGCTCCATAAATCAACATTATGTGTCTGCAGAGCTGGAGGCTGCTGTTATTGGACCACGCATCTGGAACCCTCATGTTGTTGTGACCGTTTGGACATTCAGAACTACTTTCATCCATCTTGACAGTTACATGTGGGGGAAAAAAAGTCTTATTAGACTAAATATGAGCCACATTCAAAGTCGTATTCAAGATATAAGACACCAAAATTTTAGGAAACTGGGTAAGTACTTTTTTTTTTACCACATCAGAATATTTTTTTTTCACTTTACAAGTAATTTTAGGACAATTTTTGCATTTTAATATCTTGAAATAAGACATGAGGTCTTTTGAGGTAAATTTGGCTCATATTAAGTCTAGCAAAACATTCTCACTTAAAATAAGACATAAACACTTCATCAGATATTATTTTTCGTAGAATTTTAAGGGGCTGCCATCATGCACATACTAGTCTACAGGCTCTTATGGGGGTATCTAGAAAAGTTTGCACAATTTGCAGCAAGAACATTTCAGGGTGCTCAACAGTGCTTGAACAGCTTATCAGGTATGGTAATGCAGAAGTCTGATTAGAGGCTGACATGCCTGCAGAGTCTAGAAGCTCTGGGACAGGGTGCATGGGTGAAGAAGGTCATAAAGGTCACAGAGTATTTTATAAAATATCCGTATTTTTTCTCCTCCTTTGACTTTTTTTGTCATCTAGTAATGTACTCCAGGTTTATTTCTCAGCTCCTTGCTCCTCTAAAGTACGCTTTAAGCACAAACACAAACTCACGATTCAACACAACCCAGCTGTGATACAATCAGACATTTTTACTAAAAATAAGACATGCCAAGGTTTCAGTTTTTGCATTGTGCAGACAAAAACTGCCAGAAAAAAACTCTTACAGTGGTGGCCAACATTAATAGAACATTTGGCATATGTAAGAGAAGTTTCAGTTGTTAAAATGAAACATCTGCAAAGTCACCATTTTGCTCTAATACCATAGAATAGGGCCATCATAAGAATCATGAACATATGCAAGTTTTATGATCAGGATTTGGAGGCAAAAAAAGGTCAATACTTTGGCCAACACTTCACCCTGAGGTAAAGTTTAAAAAAAAAAAGTTAAGTGCTATACTGTGAAAGCAATAATGCATGTTATAACTGGTGGAAGAAAATCAGCAGATTGAGTTGCCAAAGTTGATGCAATATTGTATTTACACACTGAAACTCTGCAGGAATAAATCTTCAGATGACAAACATGAATCTAAAAAATGTATTGCTACATTGCAGCACCTGAAATGTAAACATGTGAATGTATAACTTGGCTTGGTTATCGGTTTAAAAAGTGTAAAATACAAATTAATTTGAACAACACAAACAGCTAGTAAAGCGTGAAAAGACCGCAAACAGAGTAAATGTTGTTTTTCTTTCTCTGAGTTCGTCTGAACACGACTTTAACCGCAAACAGCAGCAGAATGATACCAGTGAGGAAACGGTCGTCCGCACCAATGTCAACAGCGCTCTGTCCGTTTCACATGCGACACTTTCTCAGCTGCACGCACTCACATATGCGCGCCATCGCAAACTGGAGCTGACCAACATCATCACTGTCTACCTCCTCCCGCGCTCATGCTGCAGGACCGACACGCAGCCAACTCTCTCTCTCTCTCTCTCTCTCTCCCTCTCTCTCTCACTCACTCACACGCTCGCGCACGCTCAAACACGCACCCTGACCTGCCAGCATCAGTAGCCTCGCGCAGTCTCAACTGAGACGGCGGAACAAACCCGTGGTGACACGTGTGCGCACAGCGCGCGGCTCCAGCGGACAAGCGTATCCACGCGCACACATACAATGCACACACAAGTATATAATTAATACAGCTGAAGGTGCTTCCCAATCAGCACATTGTACACGTGCGCCAAAAATGCGCGCGCGCACTTCCAGTGATCCAGAAAAGTCCGAACGCATGAAGCAGAAACTGCAAAGATCCAAAGTGTCTGCAGAAACAAACTGCTCTCACTCAGCTCAGCAGGACACACACCCTGCAAACACACAAACACTCCCACATGCACGTGCAAGCGTAAAACACAAGTGCACATTGATTTGTTTTGCTCTCCTACCTTCCTCGTGCATCCTCTGCAGGCAGAAAGTGAGGTTCCTCCGCCAGCCCGGCATGCTGATGAAGCAGAAGAGGAAGTGGAGGAGAGGTCTAGGTGATGAGGAGGAGGAGGGTGAGGGTGAGGGTGATGGGGATGGTGATGATGATGATGATGGAGTGGGGTGATGAAGAAGAGGAATGATGATGATGATGTGGGAGTAGATCCTGTCCGGTGGAGGTGGTGACACGCAGGCGACAGCAGCCAAGGAAAATATAACGATCCCCCTGTTGTTTCTTCTTCTTCTTCTTTTTCTTCTGCTCTCCGTATGTTGCTCTTCCTCAGTCTTCCTCCTCGCTGGTTTTACCCCCGGCGTGTTTGCGCGCGCGTGTGTGCGTAAACTGCGAGCAGCCGCTGCTCTCTAACGACCCCGCTAACAGTCTGTGTGACAGTCGGTCCCGCTGCGGCACCAATGGTCGCCCTCTCTCTGTTTCTGTTTCTCTCCCTCTCTCTGTGCGCTTAGTCCAGTCACCTCTCTCTCTCTCTCTCTCTCTCTCTCTCTCTCTCTCTCTCTCTCTCTCTCTCTCTCTTTCACTCTTTTTTCCTCTTGTCTCTCTGTATTTGCCTCTCTGTGGTCACTCCTGCTCTCTCCCTGCCTCTACTTTATTTTCTCTCTCTCTCTCTTCTTGTCTCTTACGGTTTCATCCTCCCTCTGTCTGATCATCCCTCCTTTTTAAGTTCATCTTCCGTTCAGTCTTTCTTAAATTTGCAATTTGCTTGAGACAAAACATTTGATATTGAAGTAAATTCAGCTTCATAATCAGGTTCCCTCAGGGGAGGAAGAACTCACTCACCCTGTAAGTCTGAGCTTATATGAACGTCTTCACACACAGCAGGTGGGCCTTATACTGCTGCAGAACTTTATCCAGAATCATGGGATGGTTCATGTGAGATTCCATGTGTGGTTTTTTGCAAAAATATGCAATGACACAAAACAATCTGTAAAAGAGGGGAAATAGAGTTTAAGTTTTGGATCTTTACCCAAACTAGTGAAAAGTTTTGGCATTCAGGAAAAGAAAATGCTTCTGAAAGAGTAACAAAAAAGGAAAATTTGGATATTAAAATGCAACAATGCAACAAATCTGCGACAAATGTGAGCAGATATTTTCTTAAGTGAAAGTGAGACATCTGTTAAGGCCAAAACCAGACGTAAACTGGGTTTTAACTTAAAGCATTTCTCCAAAGAAAGAAAGTAAGCTTCCAGGTGCATCGCCTGAAGTAACCACATTACTTTGTGTCACCTGTTTTTCCTGTACAACTGTCTTTAATGTCTCATATGAAGGGGAAAAAAGTTTGATGAAGTGAAAATTGTCTCAGATAAATATTTGCTAAAAGAGCTGCTGCTCCAACAACCTGTCTGTAAATCCTTTGGACAGAGGCTAAAAAAAAAAAAAAAAAGAAAAAGATTTTACCTGGTGGATGTTTTACCTGTTTTTACTGCTTAAAGTTCAAGATTTCTCTGTATGGTCGTCTTATTTTTGATCCTTCCTCCCTGGTTTTTAAGAAAATCCTTATTTCAGCCTCTGTCTGAAACGCTTCGTTTTAGCTGCTGTCTCTTTAAGACTTCCTGCTCAACAAAAGCCCTTCCCTCTCATTGGCTAACCCTCTGGAGGCCTGTCAGGGACAGAGTTATGTGTAGACCTTGGTGTTTGAGGCCTGCCCCTCTAAATCTGCACAAGTTTAGTCCGAACATCCAGCATTGAAGCAGAATACACTCTCTTTTTTAAAGTATTCATTTATCAAAAGTGTAGCTATAAACAAGGTGATTCCAGAAACTCAGCAATATAAGCCTCCAAGATGAGATCCTCCCCCTGTTCGATAAAAACATGAAAACAATCAGCTCATTTCGCATCCTGTTTTTGCAGAAAACCAAATCCTGCAATCAATAAATACAGGAAATAAAAGCAAGTGAGCATAAACAAGAAATGTGAGATAAGTGAAATGGGGAACAGGGGAATTGGATCGAAGGGGATGTAAAGTCGTGTATAAGAGCTGTGTCTGATTATTTAACACCAGCCTGACAAACACTCGTTCACATTCAGAGAGGAAACCGGTGATTGTGGATCCTCACAGGGGTGATTATGGTCCACACAGCTCTGAACGTCTTTATCTGTTCACATGTTCAGTGTGATGTACTGCTGACCTTGAGTTGTGCTGCCAAGGCTACTTTCTTTGTGTTCCTCTCTCTTTCTCTAATGCACAGATTCCTGCACTGATAACAAAGCCACAACAACTCAGACTGGATAAGAAACCTAGTGTAGCCTCTGGATCCAGTTATTAAATGGTAATCTGATTAAACATAGATTTAAAGTACCAACCCTGGATGTTCAGACTACACTGTAAAAACAGAAAAGTTGCATACACTCAAAATTTCAAGGCGACTGTCTGTACTGGATTTTTGAGTTGTGAGGCCAACGAAAAATGTACAATTTAACCACTAATAAGTTTTTGCTGAGATGATTTATGATTCACTTGCAGTGTACCTTAAAATTTTGAGTTTTACACACTAAGATTTCACTAATGTTAAAGTTGAGCCAACTTTTCTTTTTGATCTGAAAACGTACCTTTAATAGGTGTAAAAACTTCAAATTTTGAGTCCTACACCTGCAAGGTAGCTGTCTGATGTTCAGGGCCACTAGCGTACTGGTAATGACCATGCCTTATAAAACAGCGTAAGAAATTGAAGCTACATCAACCTGTACTGGTAAATGGTTTAGGACTCATACAGCACTCATAAAGACTGAGCTGTTTTCACAATTATTTGCTCAGCAGACAACACGTCACATCATTTTAGCTGTCTGGCAGATGTGCCACAGACGGGTCAGATGTTTGCAGAAATATCAAAATTTAGGGGCAGAGAGACATCAGAGCAGAATGATGAGCCTGGATACAGTTTGTTCTGCGGGGCCTCTGTGTGTCTTATAAAGGTCTGCTCCTTCTCGCTCCCTGATTACAGCCCATCACCGCCTCTCTGCTGATTATTCACACATGCCGTCCATCACAGTCCCCGTCTGCAGTATCTCAACCCTGCTCCTCACCTCACCTTCACCTCAAGCCCACACTGATGGAGAGGTGATAATCTTAATCCAAAACGAGTGTCAGACAAGTGAGATTAATTCTGAGCCCGGTCAGTGAAAATAAAATTAAACAGAAGAAAACTCTGGGAGCAGACATGACATGCAAGGACTTTAATTTAACTAGACTTGTATGTTACTGCTTCTTTGTCAGTCATCAAAGTTTTTGTCCAAACTTGCTTCTTTTTCTCTCTCTGCTATTTTTTTCTTTATTTTTCTGTATTTATCGTTCAGTTTCTGTAAATCCATAAGCATTTTGTCACACTTCTTTTGTTAAATGCTATGCAACTTGATATCCACTCTCTGACTTTGAAGCACGGTCCTACTAAGTTGACAAGGGCCTGTGGCCATCCTAACGTCAGATCATGAAGTGGGTGAAGGATCTCTTTACACCCTACTCCTAATTGTGTATATCTGCAGACTTCATGTGAGGGTATTATCCATTGTTCATAGCGAGGGATTATAAGGGGAATCCTGCAAGCATCGAAGAGCAAACAGAGAGGGACTGTAAACAAGAAGCATGGGAGGTGCAACTAATGATGGAATTAGTCTGTAAATATAAATTTGTATAAAACTGCCTAATTCCAAATATCTTAGCACATATAATTAATACATTTCTCATATATTTAATTGATGTCATGCAGATGACACATCCCATTCCTGTTTCTTCTGCTTCGGGCTCTTGCAGCCTCATGCACTCGATTAATTTTGAGATGACATCAAGATTAGGGTTCAGTACGGAAATTTAAAAATAAGCAACCTCAAACTTCATTTGAGTAAATTCAGCGTGCAAAAAAAAAAAAATCCTCTTGGTCGTGTACAGCATCACTGCATTTCAGCACAAAACTTTCATCAGCGCTGCAATAAACTTAAACCATACCTAAAGTAATAATACTAATAATACAATCATATCTAAAGCAATATAGGAGGAAATATCTGTCTACGGCTTTTACTTCTTACTTCTGAATTTTTAAAAAAATGTGCATGTAAACTGTTCTTGTGACAGCAGAGAGGCTTCATTTCTTCACAGCTCATCCAGGTAGTTAATTTCAGTCTTGCTGAATGGACTGAGTAGTTCCACAGCAGACACCTTTGTGATATTTAGTAAGTAACAGTGGTAAGATTTTCAGTTGATGAAAATCTTTCAGTCACCTTGGAACATGCTGCAGACTTCCTTGCAGCACAGATATAAAACTGACTCGGTTCATTTGTGAACAAAGCGTGTTGCACAGATGGAGAAACTGTCTATATCTGCAGAACTTTAAAAAGTGAGAATCACAACAGTTCTCTTTGAAAGCTTGTGTGAACTGACATTAGCTGAGAAATGTTTTGGGATATTCGACCATAACGCCAGAGTTCCACTTGGTTTGTTTTTTTTTAATTCTTATTCTGCAGCAACAAAACTCATACCTTCTCGAAGAGGTGCAACAGATGGTTGATTGTTCAGTTACTGGGTTATATTGCAGACTCCTCCTTTAATCCATCTGCTTTGTTTTCTGGAGGAGGAAGTACACATGCTCCTCCTGTGCTCATGTGAAAGTTCATCTTCACCTCTGACCCAACATCACCTGACCTGTCACCTCTCTACTTTGGTGCACAGCACCATCTAGTGGTCAAAAGGAAAATCCAGGAATGGATCCTGCAGACCTGTGGATCTAAAGTTTGTCTTCAGTCAGACTCTCAGTGTCTTCAACATATTTCATCAGTATCAGAAAAGTCTAATAGCTGACAAGTGATGCATGACCCTGCAAATTTCCGAAGCCAGTGGGATGACAAGACTCAAAGTTACATTTTGTTCATCTTATAGAGACATTAATATTTTGCTCTGCAGCTATAAAGTTCTGCCATCCTCACAAGAATATATACAGCAGGTTTGATGATGTTTGGTGTTCACAGTCCTCACAGTTCATTCATTTTTGATTTGTTGATAACACAAACACTTGAGAAGTGTTTTTCTTCTAATATTGTATTCTGGAGCAGAACAGTGTGTCCGAACCTATAGGAAAGCCAGCTCCTCTCTCATACAACATGTTCCCTGAATCATTCCCTGTGGATCACAGCTGATGAGGGATAGAGCTCTTTTTCTCCTCTCAGTGATGCAGAATGTTCATCAGCATGAACTGAACCACCCAGAGGTGCAGAAAGAGCACGTTTAAATCCACATACTGCTGTCAGTGGATTCAGCTGGGGGCTCGAATGCATGCTTTGTTTGTGACATTATTCTTATTTTCAGAAAAACTACACTTTTTTTCCTCATATTGAAAAAAATAAGACAAAAAATTTGCTTTGATTTCAGTTTTGTTTTGCAACTCCCCAAAAAAGGGTTTAGTACCTCTTCCTGCTGCTAAGTGACACCCCTATGTGACATCAGAGTGAGCTGATGGGTTGATGCAACAGGAACAAGTCACTACAGACAACTTGATGAAGCTCATAACAGGTGGTGCAGTTTTTGTTGTGGTTATGTTGTTCTCCATTCATATGTAGGTACCATGAATGAATCCACTTACAGGAAGCATCGAGTTAAAGGCAAAAATGTTCATCATCATGTCCAACTCTTCTTCAGATGATGTAGACGACCCACTGCGACTGCTTTAGTGTTCTTCGTCTGTCATGTCTTGACACACAAACTGTATTTGCCCCCATATAGGACACAAACTCAAAACCAAGTGAGTTTTTCTGTCTAATTTCCAGAATAGATGTATTACTAGACTTAACAAATGTCACATTTATTCCACAAGTTTAGAAAAATGTCATATTTCAATCCACTCATCCCATTTTATGATCATCTGGACCCACTTCCTGACCTCCTGAGCCTCCCTGATCACACGCACACATCTAGGATGCTGCTGTCTTTGTTCTGCTGGATAAAAGGGGTTGTAGTTCCTCTGCAGCTTCAGTAACGATGACAAGACCTCCATAAATCAGCTGACAGAAAAACCACAACAACAAATGACAATAAGAAAAACTGGCATGTCCCATTCCTTGAAATTCTTTGAAACTCTTATTCGTTGGCAGGTGGTTTTTTCCCCTCTTTTTCCTCAAATTTTAGGTGTAAGTTTGTCTTCTAATATCTTGAAATTGGACATTTGTGTGGAATTATCAGGTGACTATAGCTTAAATAAAGCATTTAAAGACATTTTACATGAAATAAGACACAAATATTCGCTTAGAGTGCAGATTTTGCAGCGATTCCCCGTAAAAAAAACTTCAAACTAAAGAACTTGCATTCACACATGCACAACACACCCGACAAACATAACAGATAAGTCGCCCTGGAGTGGTTGGCAATGACTATGATAGCTGGTGCAAACCTTTTTAGCTTTGATGCTGGCACTATAACTATATAACTACATCCAGTTGCAAGTAGCATTGACTTATAGGGAACAAAGGTAAACAGATTGTCACACTTTGCTTTACCCATTTTGGATAAGTTATGTAAAGCACTGAGTGTTGCTGGAGTTTTGACCATTTTTGGACTTCTTTTTCCCTCTCTTCTCCTTGGGAGTAGATGAAGTTGTGTCAGTATCCTCTGCTTCTTATCCTAAGATATTAGACGCCAACAATAAGCTATGGCTTGCTTGTAATGAATAAATATCTGACAAAGGAGTAAGAAAAAACAGGTACTATCCCAATTTGTGCCAGGGGAGTGTAGCTCAAATGAAGTCTTTTGAGGCATTTTCAAACTACAAATAAAACAAAAAGCCTTCCTTAGTTTGTATTTATTGCGTTGTACTCCCATCAGACAAGGATAACTAAACGCCGTGAGAGATGTGTGAATGAGCAGCTGTGGAAATTCCTAGGATAAGGAATCCCAGGGATTTCCAAGAAATTCTCAAGAGTGTACAAGCTTTGACCCACAGAAGTCAAACTCAGAGTGAGTGCGCCCTCTTGTGGTTCCTTATTAACAGTGCAAGTGCAGTAAGTTCCTCTGCAACGTTCTGTAACTCAAATCAATGATCCATAGAGCACCTGCATTACAATCTGCTGACTTCATCAAATTAAAACACACGCACACCCACGTACACATAGTCTTTAACACCTTCTCCTCACTGCAGTGCTCACTCCCACCTCTGAATCACCCAAACACACACACACACAGACACGGACACACACACGTTTCTCTTTTCTCTTTCACAGAGGACAAACAGACCAAAAAAAACAGGAAGTTCTCTTGTTAAAAGCAGAAGCATGAACATTATTTGTTAATGAGATAAGAATGAAACCTCACAGATAACATGTTCTACCTTCATGGTGACGGGCGCTGCTGACAAAGTGACACGATGCCACCAATGAGTTTCTGATGAAAAATATGTTTTTGACTAAATCGTGCAGGTCAGCAGAAGCTGTGAAGTTTAAAGAGCTCCAGCAGAGAAGCAGCGTCAGCATAAATGCACTAAAAGTAATGGCAGAGATTAGTTTTATTTCTGCCGTGTTGCAGAAATAAGTACGTATAAAAAGCCGAGGATCGTTTGTTCTCAGGGCAGCTGCAGAAAAGTGATAATCTGGAGTGAAATGATGGAGAAGTGAGGAGGTCTGCTTGTCTCTCAGAAAGGATGAGTTCATGTTCAGCTACAGAAATGTTTTTTTTTTCTATTTTAATCCACAACCATCAAACCAAATGACAGGCCTGTCAAAATATGAACTTTTTCCCTGCTTCGCATCTGAAGTACTGCTCCATATATGCCTGTTTCAAGCTGATGTTCAGGAGGGAGGGGAGGAACCTGGAGATGTCTTTGTTACTTCCACAATGATGCACATATCTGCTGACAGGAGTATCAGGCTGAGTATATGTTGGTCCAGATGACTCTCCCATCACCCAGATCAAAATCAGACCACCACATCTGGCTCTTCATGCAAAGAAGCAGCTTCTTCTTCTTCTGTCCAGATTCATTATCATATCTGAGATCTTCCCTCCTCTGAGGCTCAGCTCACAAACTCTGTGTGAATCTTAATTTTGTCTGCCTGTATCTGGGTGATAATCCTTTATTTCACCAAGAAAAGCCTGAGCCACTGAGATTAAAAATCTTATACAAGAGTGTCCTGACTGAGACCTGACCTCTGCAAGAACAGGGGCCAAAATTGAAACCAATGCAGAAACTGCAGTTCTTCAAGTGTCCACTAGAGGCTGTCCTAAAAAAGCAAAGGAAACACCGCCAGACATCCTTCTTAAAGGCCCTGTGAGGAATTTAAAAGAAAGATTAAAATAATCTTCCATTAATATATTTGCCAGTTCATTAGCCACGATTTGAAATGAGATAATTAGTGCCCGTATATGTTATTTCTAAGGTGGTTTTCACACCTGACCAAGCGGACTCAGTTCGATTGGGGAGCTGAAATTCGCAACATTGTTGCATTTATCACTTGTTTCGGCTTTGCTTTCACACTGTGAAGTGCACCGAACTTTTTGAACAGCATCACATGGTTGAAAGGGGCGCTTGTTGATTGGACTAAGTAGGGAAAAACAACAGTAAAGATGGAGCATCATGTGAAGTTGGCTGTTTTAAGGATGGTGTTTCTGTTTCAAATGCACATGGCTCAGCAAGCGGTGCAATATGACCCCCTGGTAAGGCAGCGAGGCATGGAGCATTTCATAGTGTCACAAATAAAAGAGAGGTGGCACCGGAGGAGAAGACTGAGGAGACCGGCGAGAGACAACAGGTTCTTGGTGTTGCTACAACGACGGTGGGCAAGGTATGTAACCTCAGGGATTACAAACAGGGGTGGACTAGCTGTCTTGTGTTTTGCTTCGTCACACTATTTTATGGAATGCTACAACGACCCATATTTTCAGGTGGACCAGAGTTCGCTTGCTTGGTTCGCACCAGGATTCGGATGAGCTTTCACACCCCAAACGAAGCGGACTAACCAAGAAAAAAACTCTGGTCTGTTTAAAGCAAACCAAACAGCTCTGGTGTGAAAGTGACCTAAATGTTATTTCTCAGTATTTGCAGTCTGGTCAGATTTTCCTGGAAAACATGAATCCATTTAGGAAACATAGACCAAAAATCCCTTTAATGACACCATGCTGACTGTCAAGTTTGGCAGAGAGAGGATAGATCTGTCCTTTTATCTTGAAGAGAAGCAATATATATATATATATATATATATATATATATATATATATATATATATATATATATATATATATATATATATAATGCTTCTCTTCAAGATAAATATATATATATATAAATATATATATATCACGTCACGTTTCAAACAATAGTTCTACGTAACTACCAATGATAGTATATAGAATGGACAGCATGGCTCAGCCTTTACCATTGTACGGTTTTATGCAAAATGCCACTGTCAGAAGTGCCACCATCTTGTGTTCAGAGTCTGTGCAGGGTGACAACAAAAAGTTTTATTTATTTTTCAAAAGATCGTATCTCTTCTTGGCTTTCCTGAAAAAAAAAATGCTAGAACAGCTGCTATCAATCATTTGAAATGTGGCGTAAACCCCGTTTTTAACCTCTAATAGCTAATGAAAAAGACACTTTTTCTGAAAATTGAGGACTTGAACACAGTGCAGCTCAACATTTCTATGTGGTGCAGTTTTTTTTTTTTTTTTTTTTAAGTTAAACCATAGCTCTGTTAGAATGAATGGGACACATACTTTTTGACCTATACTTCAACCAGTCACCAGAAGGAGCAGTTTTTGTGGCAACCTTACTTCAATTTGAGCAAGATGATGTCCATTTTATTATTATTAGTTTTTTTTTTTTTTTTTTTTTTTACAGTCTATGGTTACAACAGATATATACATTACCTTGCTGCTTTGCATCCTGGGAAAAGATAACAAAAAAAAAAGTAGTGTGAAAAAGACAATCCTGTTGTCAAAACAAATGTACTTAAAATAGTCCCATCTTTACCACAGTGGGTGATGGTGCTCATGGGAAACAGAGTCTTTATCCTGGAAAAACACTACTGATTCTAACCACAGGTGTCACTGTGATCAATGTCAACAGATAGTCCTCACAGAACCTTTAAAAGGCTAATTCTTACATTTTCGTGAAGTTTTGGTTTCACTCAAAGAGCAGCATGATTTTCTTTTTATAGCTGATCCATTTTGATTACATTAAGGGGAAGAGGTTTTTTTTTTTTTCAGTTAGGCAGGTATAAAGCCATCTCCATATTTTCTACAGTCTGAGAGGCTTTTTACAGTTTATAGGAAGTTTAAGTCTATTTCTAGTCTGCTCTCATAATGACAGTGTTACATCACTTGAGACATGATTTAGTCTTTTTTTGAAGCATTAACAGGCTGAAAATCGAGTGCAAGGACACGCCCTCTGTCGATTTGTGGGCCTGAATAATCTTCCTAAAATGAAATAAATATTAAATGCTTTTCTATGTATGAGGTGAGGGAAGAAGGGGAGGAGTCTCTTCGTGTGTTTCTGAAGGGGAGTTCCCCACGTGACGGACTTGAGGCTCCTGTTGGCTGTCACGGAGGTAAAGAGATCAGAGGAGGACAGCCGGAGAGGAGGATCAGAGTGTAATCACAGCATCAGCAGGCAGGAGTCGGAATCTGCGCTCGGATCGTTCTGATCTGCTCACCTTCACCTGATTTTTTCATCACGCTCCACCTGCATCCCAAACCTGCTCCGGTCCCCTTCAGCGGCTCTGTGTGGTTCCTGTGCCGGAGTTCCGATGTGTGGGCAGGCTGCAGCTGTGCTCGCGGTGCTGACCGCCTGTTTCGCGCGCGCTGCGGGGAAGACTTTGCAGCTTAACACCCGACCCATCATCGGTAAGACCTGGCCAGGAGGACGGATATCTGGTCTGGTTCTCTGTGGAGAGACCAGCTTTAGGCTACTAGTCCGATGATGACATCTGTTATGTAATTCTCTGGCAGAATGTTCCAGAAAAGGTGTTTGCGTGGTGGTACATGTGGGGCTGTGCGCGTGCTGTTAGGATGATATTCTGGCCAATGCATGTGACAAGCAATAACGTTTTAAGGCTTCTCTTTTCCTGGATCTGTTATATCCATGCGTGGTTTGCGGAATAGATCCATAAAACCAGAACCAGTTCCAGCTTCCACTGTATCTATACCTCTATTTTTGATAAAGTTTGGATATAACAGGTCTTTTTTCTTTCTTTTTTAAACATACTGATCTGTAGCTTAACGCCAAGGTGAGCTTTAGCACACAGTGAACTTTGAATATAAATTCATTTGGACCTGCAACATAAATTTGAACAAGATATGCAAAATATCAGGCTGTATGACTGTTGACGTGCATAAAGATAGATGAACACAGGAAAAATGGTTTCAGAAGAAAAGGATATGATTTGAAAGAAAGTAAGAAAGAGAGGATGCAATAAAATAATCAGTACGATATAAATAAATGTAAGAATGAAGGAAACACACAAAAAGAAAATTAGGGGAGGAGAAATAAAGAAAACTAAAACAAATTCAATTAAGTAAACAAGGACTGAAAAAAAGATTAAAATCAAACAATAAAGAAAAGCAGAAAAAAAGAAACAAAAGTATGAAAGAAATGAGAGGACAAAAAATAAGGAAGATGAAGATATACAGAAAGAAAACAAGCAAGAAAGAAAAAGAAAGATGAACAGAGATTGAATAAAACATGATATATAATAAAAGAAAGAAACTGAAAAACAAGAATAAATGTGAGGTAAATAAGAATGAACAACAAAAAGAAGAGAAAGAAAAAAGAAGAAAGGTAAATAAAGAAAAACAAAGAAATGAAAGACAAGAGAGCAAGGAAATGGGACAGACAAAAAATAAAGGAAGTCAGAAAGAACGACAAAAAGAAAATTATGCAGCGTGACATAAAGAAAAGGAAAAGAAAAAGATTTGTTGCGATAGATAGTAACAATAAGAACAGCAAACGCAAGTGCAAATATGTGGTCGTGCAAGTATCAGTATATCTGAGTCAAAGAATCTAAAGACTGTAGAATGAGTCATATAATGTTAATAACAATGTGGAGTTATCACATTTGTTTGGTTTGGCATAATTTGGGTGATTGAAGTTAGTTCCCTGATGGCATGAGAGGATAAAACAGCTCCACGGTGACTAAATGCACCCTCACTGCTGTTGTTTTGACTTGTCACACATTCAGGATGCCAAGTCCTGAGGATCTGAGAGAACTAACTGGCTTGAAGTCAGTGAGCAGTGAAATACTGAGGCTTTGTGGACTCATTTCTGTACAGGACTGAGGCAAATAGAGATATTTCATGCCTGATGGGGTATGCTCTAATCTTTAGATCCCTGTTAATTCTCCAACCAATTAGCTGAAGTTTACTTATTGACTTTATGGAAAGTCCAGTGTTAGACTGCATGGCAGCACTGATCTGCTGATGAATGCATAAACGTGAACACCAGTGATGTTACATATATTTTCAGTCAATAATAATCTCAGATAAAACCTTTAGACAGCGTTTAACAGAAAACATCCTGTAAGAGGAGATTCACGTCTTTATCATCATCGTTCACACATCAGACTTCCTTATTCCTTATTTTCAGTAAAAAGAGGAATTAACTGGTGATAATCTGATAACTATAACAGATTATGTTGTGTTGAGCAAACCTGCTGCAGCCACAGAACTCACAGCAGGTTTTCAGACTCATACAGTAACAATGATGTTCTGTTAAAGTTGCAGAGCTTTGAATTTAACAGCTTTAAGCAAAAGAGATGTGATACAGATTGAATGAAATACTTGTAAGCCTGCATGAACTAGTGGATAAATACCCAGATTTAATTCTTGATACATGTTTTAACTTAAATAAGCCTTTAATATCTATTTTGTGCACCACAGTGTTTATAATGAAGCACTAGTGTGTTTTCTGTATTGAGTGAGTGAGTCATACCAAATGCACAGGTTGGACAATTACATATTTTATTTTCTAGCCTTCGTGTGAGATATTACTTTTTTTCTGAAACACCAGGGAGAGAAAGATAGGGGTTTTTATGAGCTGTAAATCATGTAAATATACTACAGGGGCACCAGAGTGACAGATTAAAGACTAAAAAAAAACACAATACCCTCTTTAAGGATTAAATTCTACCTGATGTCAGCTATGACTACATCATAACCCTTTTGGTACCAGGACCTTAAAATCTGTCTGAAACTGCTGGACAGTATAATCCGATCTCTGAGCTGACAGTGTGTGCTCTTCTGGACTTCCTGGGGGTTATTGTTAAACCTTCTAGACTTTTCTTCGAAGAACCAAAATGTGCATACATCATCAGAGAGATTCAGGTGTCACAGGACAAGTTGGGGCCTGTTGTATTGTCCCCCTCTGGTCGCTGTACTTTCTTATCCTCCTCCTCCTCTTCTCTACCCCCCAGGTGTGTTGGCTCAGGAGAACCTTCCAGGAGACCAGTCGGCTCCTGCCCCCTCGTACATTGCTGCCTCTTATGTGAAATACCTGGAGGGAGCAGGGGCCCGGGTCGTCCCCGTCAGGTATGCTGACTCCTTTGAGGTGTACATTGAGCTCTGATAACTGGCCTTTTTTTGTTGGTTGCCTGTTTCCTCCACCCAGCCTCACTAATACCAACTCTGTCTCACGGCTGTGGTTGTCTTTTATTTGCATGTTTCTCTCCCACAGAGTACACACCAGACTGTGTCACTGTGTAAATCATACATCTCCTCTAAGACAGGGCGGATACAATAGTATAAAGGGAAAATCCAGAGGGACCAGTTTTTCTGGTTGGTTTTGGGCTGCAACAGCATTCAGATGTGGTAAATGTATGGGTTTTATTTTTTTTAGAATGAGCAGGTAGGTAGGTTACTTTGTGTGTA
Organism: Labroides dimidiatus; assembly: GCA_030710495.1. NCBI lineage: Eukaryota > Metazoa > Chordata > Actinopteri > Labriformes > Labridae > Labroides > Labroides dimidiatus. Next base: position 12,443,896 of record CM061143.1, on the reverse strand, counting down.
TCCATTGGTAGATTTGTTTTGCGGCAAGATGTTGGCATCCACTTTGACATTTAGTCACGAAAACAAAATACACAAGACCCTTGGAAAAACATACATCTATAGAAATAAATACAACTGTACCAAGGAAAAATAAAAAACAAAGTCAAAGAAATAATAAAAATAAAACCAAGATGAAAACCATGACAAGATCAGATAGATAGATAGATAGATAGATAGATAGATAGATAGATAGATAGATAGATAGATAGATAGATAAATAAAAAAAATGTTCAAAATCTTGTTCAATTCAGTGATAGCAACAGAAACAAAGCTGTTTTTGTAACTCTTTGGCCTGCAACTTGGGACTGTGAACCTCTCTGTCTGGAGGGTAGTAGCTGAAACTAGTTTGTGCAAAGTGTGGGGGTCATTGTTTAAAACTGAGGTAGCTATTCTCTGTACCTGTATGGCGTACAGGGATGCTGGATAAGGCTGCGACTCACCAATCAGCCAACATATCTCAACATGTGACCCAAAAATCTCCCTGCGTGATTCCCAGAAACAGAAAGTCAGCTCGGATTTCAAAGAATGTCATTTCTTGTCACCACACTCAGATATCAGCTTTGAAAACCCAACATGAGATCTTCGCTGAACAGTGCCAAACTATGCAATCACTTCCTGTATCTGACGTATTTTAAAGATCCTCATTGGATTTGCTGAAACAAGCCCCTAAGAAATACCAATAAACACCATTTATAAGTATGTCAAGCTAACAGACAAACTGGCAGCAGTGACAAACACACTATCAGTGTGCTGCATGTTCAAGTGTACTGTGTGCGTGATATTTATTGCAACAGAAATTATATGATATAATAATATCAAGCGGATTGTCGTTGACTTGTCTTCTGAAAAGGTATAAACAGCCTAAAGCAACCCTTATAAAACCAATACCGCACAGGATTCCATTATATAAACTAAAGAAACATGATAAAGTAAACCATTTACTAGTTATGAGCCAGCTTCAGATACCCTGCGCTAAATCACTGTGAAAGCTTTGGATTTGTGATTATTTTGCTAAAATTATGTTGCAAATCTGTGATGCAGGTCCAGGCAAAGTGATGTCCGTAAGAGGTAACAACACTTTGGCTTGATGCCTTGTAACATGGTTAGATTAACAATTGTTGTATGGGGTCTTAGTTGATTGTTTCAACGCCTCTCTAGCTGGAAGCCTGACTCACATGTGGCTGTTCCCAGCACTTTCGGTCATGGTGGTAAAGTGACTAAAGTTTCATTTACGCGGAGTCTATGCCAATGACTGCCTCACTGTGCTGACCACAGGATTTGTGAACTCAGCACATTTAATCCTTGGTGTAGTATCCACATCTCTACACAGGGACTCAAATACTTTGTAAGTATCTCTGAAAAAACGTTTGACATTTACCAAGAAAGTTTCTAAGAGCAGCTGAGTTCATAACCAGATGAATGTTGAATTGAAAACCTGAATTACAAGATTCTGAAATGCCACGTCAGCACTGAGGAAGCTGTTCATGCCCACAGGCGTTTGGAGACTTACATTGTTATTAAAGCAAAACAAAACAAAACATTATTATTTTGTAGTTAAATACTAAAATCAAAAGCCCCTGTGATATCACAAAAAAGTACTTGTAAAAACTGCTGGCCTTCACAGCTTTAACAACTGTTTCACAAAATACTGAAATCAAAATCCTCTGTAATATCACAGGGTGTTACTGTAAATATAAGGGCAGTCAAGTAAAAATCACAGTGACTGAGGAGCAAATGCAATAGATAAGAACCTGCTGAAAATTGCTGCATGTGGTGCCAGGGGATGACTGCTACACAAGGCACAGATTGGCTGGCTGTGCTTCCTAGTAAAACCTTCCTAATACTTCATCGTTTTCAATCACTAAATCTCACCCTTTTGAATACACGAACAAGCTTTGCAAAGATGATGATGCACATTGTGTGTGCTGTGGAGCTTTGTCAACAAGCCCATGCCCATTCACAAGGTACAGCAGGGTCTCATATCCACTGTGTTCCCTCCTCACTCACGGTTACAAAGCGCTGCCACAACAAATAGCTTTGCCAAAACCACTTTCTTAAAATGTAATGGAGCGAATTAATAAAATAATGACTCAAACTAATTATTTTAGTCTAACATAAAAGTTATTTAAAAAAAAAACTTGAACTAATTGTTTGTGTTTTGGCCATAACCTGATATTTTAAGTTTTTATAACTGAGAACTCTGAGTGCTCTCTGCCATCACATTCGAATAGTAAACTTTACTTAAATAGTTTAAGTAATCCAACAGAACCCTTTTTTTAAATGAACCTTACATTAAAAATTTAATTACAAACAACTTCTGGGTGAACAGTTTAGATCAAAGAACAGTTTATGGTCAAAACATTATAATTATCACAACCATGAGTGGGGGAATGAGGTGCAGAGGCACAATGCAATGTGTGAATTGAAAAAAACTAAATGATAGTCCTGTAAAAGGGCTATACAGAATAACTGTGGGTCTTTCCATTGTTGGAACGTACAAACAACTAGATGCTGTATTTCCACAAGTGTTCACTGTAATATCACAGGAATTACTTGAGTATTGCAGCAGTAAAACCATGCTAAAAAGTTGTGAGCTAACAAGAAATTACTGTAATGTCACATATCTTGAAGTTGTAAAACTACAGTATAAAGTTGTAATTTTACAAAGAATTCATGTAATATTACTGCTGTGAAGTTACAAGAAGTGGGTAAATTTTGAGTCAAATCAAGTCTTGGAGCAAACTTTTATAAACTTAAGCATTTCCGGTCACCTTTTCCTACAAATTTATTCTTAAATTGCTTCAGGACATTATATGCACACACTGGCTGCTAAAGTTTAGCAGAGAAGAGGATGTAGTTTTTACCAGGCTGAGGCTCGGGCAATGCGGGCTGGCCAGTTATTTAAAGATAATAGGGAAACATCCAGATGGGTTGTGTCAGTGTGGTAAGGAGGAAACAGTTAAGCATGTTCTGTATATTTGTGATGGGTACAGGTCAGTTATTTAGAGAGTTATCTGACCTGGGACTTTCATCCTTCTCCTTGAAGGCTATTTTTTTGATACCAACTTTCAGTATGTGAAGGCACAGTTATTAGGTTCTTACGCTCCGCTGGATTGTATCATACAATTTGAGTTAGAGATATTCTCATAGACTGAGGAGGGCAGCGTTACAACTTGTGGTGTACAGCCTGCTGGAACCCCACAGAAGTAGAAGAAGTATGCACACACTGAATTAACGAAATACAAACTTCTCTGGCTGATAACAGAACTTTTCCTCTGTTGTATTCCTTTAGTCTCGTGGGAGGTACAGATAGGAAAGCCCTCAGGCTGCACACACGTTTCGCCGTAAAACCTCCTCTAAATGGAGAGGGGGGTGGTGTCAGTATTTCCCAGGATGCTGTGCTCAAATTCATGCTATAAGTAACTATATGCTTGAGTTTCTTTAAAGTGTTCATGATGTATTTAACTGTGTTATTTTGTCTCTGTGTTGTTTTTGTCATTGTTGAGCAGAATCAATCGCACAGAAGAAGAATACAAGAAGATCTTCCTCTCAATAAATGGGTAAGTTGATTTAAAATGCATGTTTAAAGATGTTTTACTCCCTTTTGAAATCATTTAAACATATTCTTTACAATGTGTGCTTCTTGCACTAATTATATGACTTTATTAGAGATTTATGAATTATCCACAGTCTTCTCTGTTACCTGGAGTCTACATGTCTCACCTGGTAATGTCTCCTCAGATTGCTGCTTCCAGGAGGAGACGTGGATATTGAGACGTCACAGTACACTCGAGCTGCCAGGATCTTCTACGACTTGGCTCTGGAGGTACTTTAAAGACATATCATGTGTGCAACTAAAAGGAAAAATAAAAAAAAAAAACAACATCCCAGGATGAAAATGAATACTGCCGTATTGGATGATTTCCACAGTTTCATCCTTCTCTCGATCTCCCCCTACAGGCTAACAAGGCCGGGGACTACTTCCCCATCTGGGGAACGTGTCAGGGCCTTCAGCAGCTCACCGTCTTCACGGCCAACAAAAACTTACTCACCCTCACTAAGACCAAGTCTGTGGCTCTGCCGCTCACCTTCAGAGCAGGTAAATGTATCTGATCTTACATCTGTTTAAGATGTAACTTCTTCAGCAACATGTATTTAGCTCTGATGCAAAATTTGAAAAGAACAGGTAAATACCAGTTGATCCACTCCATAGCTAATCAAACGCATAAGGAAGTAAACTGGACTTTTACTTTAATACTACCCGCACATTTTTAAAAAAAACCTGTCATGAACGGGCTTCATTCAATCATTTTTGAATATAACAGGGACCTCTTTAGGCAAACTGATATGCTTGAGGTGAGATTGTGATCTTTACCTGACTCACATCCCCTTCAGTCAGGGTGTTTGGAGCCACAAATGGGCAGGGCCTCATCAGGAGAAACCATATGGTTAAATTTGAGCAAACCCGAAAAGCCTTGGTCATACAAAACAGCTGTTTATCTTTGGTTTAACTTTGTACATTTTTGTGGTGGGATCCCCATTGTGGGGATCCTGCTGGACAAATATTCGAAGAGGTTGAATCCAACAAGGTGATGGGTCAGACTGTGATCCCAATCTGATGCACATCCTCTTCAGTCATGGTGTCATGGTGACTGCCCTGATACCTCTACTTGAGTTCCCTCACTTCAACCAGTATAAAAAAATCTTCCAATCAATCGGGAAAAACAGAAAACAAAATGGAAAAATTTCTTTGCCGGCCTGGCCCCTGGCTGAGATGTTATTTTTGCCAGCTATCGTTTAAAATGGTAAAATTGGTGTGCGAGTAGGAAGAAGATTTAAAACTAAAGACCATTGAACAAACATGATCAAAAACTAATTCTAAAAAAAAAAAATCTTATGTCACCAGAAATTAATGATGTCAAAATCACTAAAATCACCCGACACTCTATATTTCACTCAGTGATTAAAGGTAATTCTGTCAGTGTAATACACTCAAGACCATCCTGCAACAGTACAGCCATGAGAATGACAAGTAAAAGAAATGAATAAATCTAAATAAATGCATTTTTGTTTTGTTCATGTATTTCATTCATAGAAAATAACCAGACAAACAAAGGACGCTGTTGATAAAAGAATGATTTATAAATCCTGCTGACAAAGTAGCCTAAAATGCATTACATGTGCATTTGAGCGAAAAGAAGTCAGTGAAATGGACTTGTTTGTGTAACTCAAGGACTTTATTAATTTCTATTAGGAAACACAACGTGTTCCACTATGCTGGGGTTTAGACGATTCATCCTTTTAGGAACAACTTTTCCTGCTTTGGGTGAAACTCTTTCGCAGTGTTCAGGTGAAAAGCAGGTTAACAAAGTGCACCTCTGTTTCACACACAAAGCAACAAATTCCGTCAACAACTTGCCAAGTGGTTGTGGTAGCACAAATCATACCAACACCCATATCACTTTCTGAACCGGCGTGGCTTCAAACGTCATTAGTGACATCACTTGCCCTAAATGATGATAAATCTCTTCCGGGATCTCTCAATGCACACTACAAAGCATCAGCATAGTGCAACCCATCATTAAGGTGCAGGACAGAATCTAAAGTGGACAAGGACACCCAATATTTGCTTGGGCAAGAACAGTATAATTATATACTCCAACATTTTTCTTTTCTTTGAACAGACTGGGGTGGGATCCCTGTTATAGGGATCCTTCTGGAAAAACAACCAAAGAGTAAAATTCCTGTCTCGGCAAAGGTCAGACTGTGATCCCAACCAAGTGAACATCCTCTTCAGTCATGGTGTCAAAAGGAGCACATGGACAAATCACCATTATAAAAAACAGCTTGTCTGATATTCAGGTCTAAACCAAACTTGCTGATCACATATAAGAGATACCACATCAAGACAACCACAATCCAGTCTTTTTTTTTTTTTAGTTTCACTGATTTATTCTCCATGTATGACCTTTTTTCCCCCCTTTTTCGGTCAAGCTTTGAATGTGAAGAGGTACAAAACTGCTTCAGGAATTTAACAATACAGATTTAATTTATTTAATCTATTAACACATCCCATGTAGCCACACAGACATGTATTTCTACTTTAATAGCTTTGCAGAGTGGAGCTCAGGCAAGTACAGACTGTAGCATCAGCTAGCCAAATATTTGCTTTCCTCAAACATCAACCATAACATGTACATTGCAGTCAGTGATCTAACAGAACAATTAGTTCATCTGCTTTGACGTCTCAAGAGAGAGTGAGATCCTGCTTGACAAATAACTAAAGGGATGAAATCCTGCAGCAGAGAAGGTCAGACTGTGATCTCTGACTGACGCACATCCTCTTCAGTCATGGTGACGAAAAACTGCACATGGGCAGTCCTGTCTGTTATTTTAGAGGTAAACCTGAGCTAACAAAAGCCTTTTACACTGACACATCAGTTTATAACTGCAGTAGGTCTTTGTCAGGATTTGTATAACCAGGATGTTGATGATAATATTTGTTTGCCTTTTATGTCAGCACCAAGAAATTAAACTCTGGCAGCATGCTCATCCTTTCATCCTGAAGCATGTCAGAAAAATCAGGACAAAAACGCTAACTGGGAAATTTTTACAAAAAGTGACATCTCACATGTACTCCAAAAATCCAATCGTACTCCTAATGGTCACTATCTCTGTTGTCTTTTAACAGTTAACTCCAGCCGTCTGTTCAAGAGCTTTCCCAAAGATCTGATTCAGTCTCTGTCTGAGGAAAACATCACCTCCAACTTTCACAGCTGGAGTCTGTCAATACAGGTACTTTTTCTCCGTCATAGTTTAGTTCCTTTCCCTTTATCCAATCTGTCTGAAAAACCTCATGCAAAGCAATTGTACAGCTTAACACATCTGATCTGTCTTTATCAGAACTACACTCAAAACAGTAGGCTGAAGAAGTTCTACAGAGTTCTGTCCACCAACAATGATGGGGAGAAAGAGTTCATCTCTACTATGGAGGGTAACGTTTATCACTCACTACTACATAGATGATTTTAAAAATGGTGAATTCATGACAGGAGGAAGTTTCAAGTTCTGACCCTGTTTCTGGTTCTCCTCAGCCAAACTTTACCCATTCTACGCTGTGCAGTGGCACCCAGAGAAAACTATCTTTGAGTGGATCGATAAACCGGGGATGGTTCACTCCACGTCTGCTGTGACAGCCGGCTTCTATACCGCCAGATTCTTCGTCTCTGAGGGTAACCTGATAACCTCTCTGTGCCTGTCTGTCAGGACGTAACCAGCAGTGTTTACATTTTCATCCTCTGTTGGATTATTTTCATTATCCAAAGGCATGGTGGCCAAGTGGTAAGGCGTTGGTCTCGTAAACCAAAGATCATGGGTTCAACCCCCATCCATGCCTCAAAACATTGATTCATGGATTTAGGAAAGTGCCATCCAACCTGGTTTGAATCAGTGTGGGTCTTTAAACCTGCTCTTTCAGTAGAAGGAGAGGAGTGACACACCGGAAACCAAACACAGTTCTTAAAATGAGGCTGTGTATCGCTAGATTGCAAATCTTCTAGAGGAAAGATTCGGCAACAGTCATGCAATAATCCTCAGGGGAATACAAACATGGTGAAGAGCCATATCTTCTACAATTTCATTTAGAAGAGGCTTTTTTCCAAAGCGACGTACAACACAAGCAAGAATTTTGACAAAAAGGAGAAACCTTATTAAGTGCGAATAAATGCTTCAAGATGTGTCACAGGTACTCTGTCATCAAGTGCTCACTGAACCCCCCCCCCCCCCCTTTTTTTGTGTTCTATCTAAATATCAGCCATAACTATTCAACATTCAGGAGAAATCAATATTCAGTGCTTTCATTTGTTAAGAGCTCAGTCCGGGACTTTCTGATCTGACCCCTGAGGACAATGAGTAGAAGGGTCAGATAAAGTGCCAAAGTGTTCCCTGAACAGATGAGTCTTCAGACCTCTCTTAAAAGTAGAAGGGGACTCTGCGGATCTTAATGAGTTGGGTAATTCATTCCACCATTTCGATACAACAGAGGAGAAGAATCTGGCTAGTGATTTAGAGCCATGCTGGGCTGGGAGCACCAGGCGTCTCTCACAGGCAGAGCGTAGGGGGCGGGAAGGAGTGTAGACCTGGATGAGGGACTCAAGGTAGGAAGGAGCCGTTCTTGGCACTGTTTTGTGAGCCAGAAGAAGAGCTTTGAATTTGATTCGAGCTGCGACTGGGAACCAGTGAAGAGAGATTAACAGCAGGGTGACGTGTGCTGTTTTGGGCAGGTTAAAAACCAGACGTGCTGCTGCATTCTGGATCACCTGCAGAGGTTTGAAAGTAGACGCAGGGAGACCTGCACGCAGTGAATTGCAGTAGTCAATGCGTGAAATCACAAGAGCCTGTACCAGGAGCTGTGTGGCCTGTGTCAGGTAGGGTCTGATCCTCCTGATGTTATAGAGGGCATATCGACAGGACCGGGCAATCGAGGCCACATGAACCTTAAAGGTCAGCTGGTCATCAATCATGACACCCAGATTTCTGGCAGAGTTTGTGGGCACAAGTTGATTTGTTTCAAGCATGACGCTGATGTGTGGTTGGGGTGAGGGACAGGCTGGAAGGACTACTGCTTCCTATCCTGATTTGGTGCAGTATTGGTCATAAAGTCTGCTGCTCAAAAGTCGGAGAGTGCATGACAGTTGTTCACTTTTGGACTAAATCTAGAGGATGATGCTCTGTATGCATGCAACAATCATACACAGCTCATTTCAGTCCAGATATCACACATTGTAGTGAGCACAGAAAAATCAGCTTGTAAGAAAACATTTTCTTTTTTTACTTGTGTTAAGTTCTAGTTCATCCATCTCTGTACATGACCACAACCAACCAGGATGGGGAGCACTTCATGTTCTATAAACCAATGTTTTGAGGCATGGATGGGGGTCGAACCCATGATCTTTGGTTTACGAGACCAACGCCTTACCACTTGGCCACCACGCCTGATAATGTGCCTTTATTAGTCTTAAAAAAGAACAACAACAACAAAAAAATCATAGCCCAGTATTTGTGATGGCACACTGCTGACACATTGTTGTCTTTTATCATGATTCATTTGGTGTGATGAAGAGACACAGGGACTGACTAATGAGACAGAGTCTCTGTGCTGTCTCCGGGCAGGCTGGGGTTCAATTTTTGCTCCTAACACCTTTCAGGATGGAAACAGCAGACTTGGGATTGAAATCTCAATCGTTCATTGAAAGAGATTTTGAGAGAGAGAGAGAAAGAGAGAGAGAGAGGAGGTTGGGCACTGCACCATCTAGCCACAGCCAAATCAGCTGTCCAATATGGCATGGTGGCCAACTGGCAAGGCATTGGTCTTTTAAACCAGAGCTCATGGGTTCAAGTCCCATCCATGCCTCTAAATAGGAGCGCCTGTGTTCTAAGAATCTGTAAAAAGGATTGTCATACAGCATAATTTTACTCAGAGAGAAAAGTAAAGGTCATCTTAAGCTACTGAAATCTATTAAAAAGTTCCAGCATGGCCAAATTTTGGTTCTGTTAGATTCGTCCTCTTTCAAAATGATGAACACAGTTTGCCTTTTTTTCCCCCTGGTTTTGTTTGTTAAATCAAGTCTATTTTGCAATAACTGAACCCTGAACAGACTTCCTACTGCCTCATTCAACTTTTTAATCAATATACAAATTTTACGTCAGTATTTTACACAATATGTGCCCAAAAAGAGTTGCTTTCCTTGTACTTTTAATGTTACATGATCTCAATCTGCTGACTAATATTCAAAGTTATGCATATTTGTATGTAAAATACTCTTCCTCTTCTCCAGCCATGAAGAGCCAGCACCATTTCTCTAACCTCCAGGAAGAAGAACGAGCTCTCATCTACAACTTCTCTCCGGTGTTCAGAGGGATCAACGCCATGTTCGTGCAGAACTATTACTTCGACTGACCGCATGTTGTGATGTTGTGAAGGGAACTCGACCAAACTTGATGGTTTTGTCGGTTTAGTCTTGAATGTCAAGCCAGGAATCAGCTGTGGAGTTTGGCTGAGTTGTCATATGAAAAGCAAATGGGACAGAGGTAAATACACGTGAGAGAGTGAGACAAAAAAAACCCAAATCATTAAACAAAGAAATGCAATCAAATGTTGCACATAGAGGAAATATTAGATTGAGGTTACAGGTGTCTTCACATCATTCCTCAGCTCTTATGAATCAGAACAATTTAAAATCAACAAAATACTCAGCAACTGTTACATTACTTTTTGATTTTTACAGAAATCATACATGAAACTGGGACTGTGCTATGTTAAAATTAATTGTTTTAATCATCTAACAATTTCATGATGTCTTTTTTAATTATTATTGGTACAAAGTCAGCCGTAACAATAGTGGGACTATTTATATTTTCTATTTACGTAAGCCTAATCATGGGCCAATAAATTCTATAATAAAAAAATCTTGTAATTATTTTTGAGTGTATTTTTAATCCCAATAAGAGAAACTGAATCACTGAAAGCTGCTGAGAGGGATTTTAGATTTCAGTTGATTTTGGTGCTCCCTGCTAGCAAAGATCTACACCTCAATTCCCCGACCTTGTCTTGCGCATGCTAAAATAGGATGAGATAACAAATGTCACCCTGCTTTTGCTGCATAAAATGTCAAGAAAGGTTTCTTCAGCTTGCTCTTGTCGTCATCTGACATCTGTCCCCCAGCTGTGGTTTCAAGCATTACAAATTACAGTTGAGAAAGATTTATATCATTGCTGACTGTCTTGTTTGCTTGTGTGGGTCAGAGAGAGAAGTCTGTTAATTTTAATGTTTCATAAACAGTTAAAACCCCCCATGAGCCACTTTGACCTGACTTTCACAATCTTTTTTGACTGTGTGCGTTGATTTGAATCTTGGAGAAAAACTAATGTAAAGCGGTCTGTGAAATTTAACTTTTTACTCTTCTTCTCTGTCCAATTTGATTGTTAACTTGTTCAAATAAACTTTAAAACCAAACATGATGTATGATTATTTCAGATACTTTAATTGAGAGTGATGTGTTCATTTTTTTCAGCTTGGAGGTGTTGTAGGATCCTATAAGTCCTAAAGGGTGCTCAGGAATTGCAGACAACGTTAACTGTAAGGATATTTTGAGTTATTTGGGTTGCCCTGTGTTACAAATGCCTTGTGTTTAAGTTTTTCCCATGTTGCATCAGAAGCCAAACCTCATTGAAAAAACAATCGTTTTTAAAAAATAATCATCCAGGTTTTGTAGACAGATGAAGACAAGGTATTCACTTATACTCCTTACAAATGTCTGTGATGAAATCATCATTTCAGCATCCAAAGAGTTGTAAACACCAGTTTCTGTTTTCAGGGAGAATCCATCAAACATTTTACATTTTTTTCTGCTTTAGTAACCGATGAAGTACATTTAAATCCATACTGTATCATTAAACTATTACCATTATTTATTTACAATTCATGTTTTGTTTAACAAAATATACACCTTGAACAAGTGAAAATACATTTATCTGCATAAAAATGGATAAGATATGAGTGGGGCATTATGGGAAATAAAATGCAGACTGGGTAAGATGACCTCAGCTCTAAACAGCTGTTAAATCACTCTGAAGGATATATGACACATCTCCACCTCCTCATGCTGCTCTCACAGTCTGAATACATCTATATGCAAATTAGACCGCTTACACTGCTGTATGCAGCTTTAAGTATCATTGTGAGGAGGTTTTGACCAATCAGAATCAGGTATTTAACACAGCCAGGTGACAAGACAGCCAGAATCATACACATCTGAAGAACTGAAATAACACAGTGAAACCAAGAACAAAACTGAAAACGAATTTGTGGGAGGAAAAAAAAGGTATTAAACATAAAAAAAAATGTTTTAGAAGTCACAAAATAAGAAATGTGAGGAGAAACAAAAACATAAGGCAAAATAATCACAAAGGACAAGAATAAGGTTTAAAACTCAGCCTCAGTCAGACCAACACAGCTCGGTCTTTCTTCAGAATGTGTTATCTGTCGTTTCTCAAAGTTTAAAGACATAATATAGAAGTTTTATTTTATTTCCACTAGGTGTGTTATTTGGAATGCAATGCAAAAAAAGTTTCCTAAAACTATTGCACATGTGTCCACTAGATGGCACCATAACACCACTAAATGTCTGCTGAAAGTGCGAGACATGAACAAGGTTTATATTTTATCTGCCATATATTGAGGTGTTTGTTAAGATAACACCTCAATATATATATATGAAATCAACATTTTTTTTTAAGATAAAGTTATGTGCTCCTTTTGTACATCAGGTTTTGGGAACAAACTCGGCTCACAAGCCGTCTAAAATCTGTCATCCAAGGGATTGATGCAGGTATAAATAATGGTGCAAAACTTTTAATTGCTCCAGTTTGTAACCTATCATCATAATCTCTGAGTGTCAAATAGCCTCTTTAAGAACAACAAAGAAAAAAAAAGAAAAGAAAAGAAAATCCATATTTTTCCTCACACTGGTGTTTCAGAAAACCCTTACTTCAGCCTCTGAAACACTTTGTTTAAGATTATGTCTCTTTAAGGCTCCCCACTCCACAAACCCCCTTCCCTCTGATTGGCCAGCCCTTGGTGGCAGACCTTGGTGTTTGAGACCCCAATCCTCCCATTTGTCAGTGAGGAGAACTTTATGTGATGACCTCATCATTTCAACTCTGGTAAAGATCTGGTGCAATTTTTCGATGAAGCGTTTGGATGGGTTTGCAGACAGGCTCAGAGATTTCTACAACATATGAACATGGAGAGCTTTGAAAGTATAAACATCCAGCATTGCTGTGCTTGTTAAATACCACACTGATGTGTCGACAGATCTGTAGTTTCCCACACTTTCAGAGAACAGTGAACGCATCACTTCAGATACAGACATTTATATTCAACAAGGATTGAACTTTTCATTTTCAGAGATGTGTGAAGTGATTATTTATTTATTTATTCAAGTGGAACCTATTCTTCACATTATACAGAGCAGCCAGGGCCACTGATCTTTAGTTACAGTATGTGTGTGTGAGAGAGAGTGTGTGCATACTTGCTATTCAGACCTGAGACTTTAGATATAAGAACTTGTCTAGACAACAGATCAGTTTTATGCTCACAGTGGGCATTGCTTGAAAGGAGGTATTTTTTTACTTCCAGACTGAGGCACACACACCCGCGTGCACACACACACACTTGAGCTTGTGTTTCATAGCTTTGTTGGGCTGTCGTGGGATCATTTCTTTTATCTGATGTATTGGCGTCTCAAGGACCGTCAGTGAGAAAGCTTCTCTGAGTGTTTGAGCAGAGATGAGAGGAGGAGCAGGAGAAGAGAGGAGCTGGAGATAAAACAATAGAGGGAGCGAGGAGGAGATGAAATACAGGAGCAGTGGAGTGTTTAGGAGGGAAGAGGAGCTGTTAAAACACCTGCCAGGACAAAGAGAGGGAGGCTGGATGAGCGAGCGAGGGGGGGAATTAGCACTCACGTGTTATAATGTGACACATGAGTCTGATATTTGTCCAGTGGCTCCCCACACACACTTGATTTGTGTGCGTGTGTGTGTGTGTGTGTGTGTGTGTGTGTGTGTGTGTGTGTGTGTGTGTGTGTGTAGGCTAATGGGGCTGAGCGGTGGGCCTGTGTGAGCAATGATCTGCAGCTCTGTGGGCGCTGTTGGTGTTCTCCGACAGTATCTGGGCTAACTGACAGGAGGATGTTTGACTGCATGTGGGTCATTAAACCGAGTTAAATATTTTAATCGCATCTTTAAGAGATTACATGGTTTTGGAGCACATCTGAAGACAAAAAGGATTTGAAAAAGACAAGGAAAAAAAGTCCTTGAAACATTCGGAGCAAGAATGTTATTCATAAAGTTATTTGCTGCTTTTTGTAACAACAAAACAACCTTTTATGTGCACCCTAGAACTGAACGTCACTGAAGACCATTTTGATCTGTACCCCAGTGATTCCAAAACCATCCAAACCATGCTCAACTCAAGCGTGATTGGCCCCCGACCCCAGTGCTGTTCCTCATTGGCCAATACAGCCTGCAGTCAAACTACACTATACTCACAGTATGGAAAAACACAGTGCACTTTGATTTCTAAGCTGGTGCACTCGAAATGGGCAAAAAGTTAGGTGTGGAACAGAGGACACTTCTCACACTCAACAGTCGCCTTATTGGCTATGTAGAGGAAGGGGCAGGAACAGATCAAACGATGGATGATAGATGTAATCAATGAAAAGCAGAGGAATAGTTGTCGAATGCGATTGTAGTTTCCGGTAAGTGCGAAGCCGCAGTGTTTGATTTGGGACAACACCGCCCTCTAAAGAACTGGACTTTAGGGTTAAAGCGTGCTTGAACATGGTGTCATTGGCTACTGTGGGTGCGTCTCAAAGCGCCAAAATGCAGTCTCCTCTCTCCTCTCTCCTCCGCGGCACCGGAAGTACTTTCTGAGGCGCCATATTGAACGGTGTCCCAAAGCGTTATTTGTGGCCAGAGGAGAGAGGAGAGAGGAGGGAGGAGGTTGATCGGAGGAGCGATAATCGAGGATACACAAGAGCTGCCTTTGCGGAAGTCTTTTCACCGACAGACACGCCCCCATATGGGATATCACTCACTGATTGGACGCTGCAGCGGCTCAGACCTGAAACTCTGAAACTTCTGATCCCCGGAGTTTAATGAGAGCGAAAAGACGGAGCTGAAAACAGTCAGTATCCAGAGGATAATCCTGAAACAGCTCATAAAGCTAGAGTTAAAAAAGATTGATGTGAGTTTAAAGCTCAAAATACTGAAGACAGCCGTCATCAAATCAATATAACAGAGGATCACTGCTGAGTTTATAAAACTGTTCAGGTCAAATTTATCATCTAACAGAAAAATAATTCATAGAGTGCAATAAAAAAAGACTGAAAATAAATATTGGTCATCAGTTATTTCTCTCCATTTTCTCGCTCATTCTCGTTTTCTTTATGAAGAGAATTTAAGTCAGAGAAAAAACAGCTGTGAGGTTTGTAAAGAGTAACGGGATTTCTGTTTTCTCTGAGATCTAATAAATAACTAATATCCAGAGTTCCTGAGACATCATAAACTAGGTTATATTAATAAGTTTCAGGGTTCGCGATCAGATACGCTCTAGACTGAATAATTAATAAATAATCTAATAATGACGCATTTTAGCGGTAAAGTGATCCGTGTGCTTCTAAACAGGACACAGAATAAACAGAGGTCAGGTTTTCTTCATGTGAAAGTGTTTGTTAAACAGGTTAAAAACACAGACAAAGCTCTGTTACTGTTTCTTTTTTATTAGAGTTATTACAGCGCACATGTGCAGACACACAAACAGCTGTTAGAGCTGACTGACAGATGATCCACCGGCTATCAGCTGATGCCGTCATCACCAAAACATGTCGCTTCATGTGACGCTCCCGAGGAGAGGACGTCCCAATGCTCTTAAAACGAACCTCCTCGACTCCTCGACTCCTCTCTTCATTTCCTTGCATCTCTCCCATGCATCTCTGGTGGGAGGGACTAAGACGCAAGTGAACGACGCAAGTGGAGGAAGGAAGGATTGACATTTGGCGCTTTGAGACGCACCCTGTGACTGCCTCCTAAGAAGCAAGAGGAAAAAGGGATCAGACTGGAAACAGGCGATCTGATGATCACATAGACCACACTGCCCTCATGTGTTTCGGAGGAGTATTGCAGAGAGAAAAGGACACATTGAGCTCATGACTTCACCTGCCTCTAAGCTGACACACACTTTATTGTGAAACAGCGGCAGTAACCTTTGCACCACTGCAGATTCATGCAATCATGCCCCCAATTTTAAGTTACTGCATGCAAATAATTAATTTTCTCTGATGAGAGTGATGGTGACTGAAACTTGTCTTTAAAGAGAGTCATTTAAAGAACAACTTCTGTTCAAACTGCATGGATTGAAAAGTCCGGTAATGTCTCTGAATCTGCTGCTCCAATGGACACATGACTCTGTCGCTCAGATGTCAGGCTGAGCTGCCCTGGATGAGCTGAGCGTCTTCCAGTCTGCCATCATATTATTTAATTTCCTCAGGAGCTTCAGTAATAACTCATAACTGCTCCGTGCACTTTATGTCCGCCTGTAAGCTGCACATCCTCGTCTTCTTTACGAGGTTATTAATATTCATATTGAAATGAAAATGACAACATAACAGACTCACTTCCAGCTGCATGATAACTTTTACTTTCAATTAGAGTCTGCACTCCGTGTCCCAGCCCTCCCGCTCTTATTGTACCTCTTCAACATGCTTTCAACACAGATGTGGAGCTGATGGATGATGCTCTGTGTTTTTAATTAAAAAGTGGATCAAACAAGGACTGAAACCGGTCTCATATTTGTTCCTGGAGACCCATTAATTACACAGAGCTTTACTCTCATCAATTCATGAAATAACTCAATTTCCTCTACATTATTGAGGCACAAGAGCACATGGGATCCAATCAGAGGACCTGCAGTTTGCTCAGTGATTGAGTGTGCTGGGTTGTGATGTTTCTATAAGCGGGGTAATCTTCATCAGACATGCTCCGTGAGCTCGTGTGCAGCCTCACTCAGCCATGTCACGTCTAAATCCACAGCGCACGCGTTTATGACATCTCCCATCTGACACGGCCATGCTGATTCACAGCGCCTCACGCAAACAGAGTAATTCCTATCATCAACATCACCGTTGTCATCATCATCATCATCATCATCATCATCATCATCATCATCGTGATCGTCAGCATCCATCTTCACACCTCATTAACTGAGAGACAAGGGTGTCAGGACCATCTGAATGCAGACACACCAACATTTATACACACACACATACAGTGAGCGGTGCATGCAATCACTTGTTGCAGTCACACTTAAAGGAAGATGATCACACACACACACACACACACACACACACACACACACACACACACACACACACACACACACACACACACACACACACACACAACCGCCTTCTGCAAAGAGACACCTGCAGCGTGCAGAGCAGTGTTGATCCATCATTTGCATTCACACCCCGTCATTATCCATGTAGCATATAATCACCTCAAGTTAGCCTGTATTATACACCACCCACAGAGTTATACATCACTATGTGTGTGTGATTGGAAATGATAGTCATAAACTGTAGCGGGAGGACTTATTTAGAGGTTTCAGAACAGCTGCAGCTACATCCAACATCCAAACCCTAGAGAAACATGTTTAAGCCTCATAAAAAAGGAAAAATAATGAGTTTTCATTAATATGTTGTCACCTCTGAGGCAGGGAAGGTGGTTTAAAGGGACTTATTGTTTGAGAAAGACCTCAGGAGAACATTATTTCTCTTCCTGCAGGGCTCTCAGGTAACTGAATTCAGCCTATTGACTCTCACTGGAGTTCAACTGAGGCCTTTTTGATGTCAGAAATCACAAAGGTATTGTGAAGACATTAACACCCTGTGGAGACATTTTGGTTCCAATATTGCAGAATAAAAAATAAAAAAACAGAAAAAAACAAAGGAAGAAGGGAGGGGAAGCCTTGCCTGAAACAGGAAGATGTTTTATTACCTCCAATCCCAAATCCAGCAGACTACATCATCTAAAACCCACATTTTTGAAGGACTCAATTTGCCTCCTTTGCACCCACAACGACTGCTGATTAGAAGGAAACTGTAACATGACAACATTTTTTCAATACAGAGGAAATAATGAGGAGAAATAGTATAGACTGAGGAAAAATACAAACTTGTCTTGGAATCTAGTTGGAGCTGAAGGGGGCTGTAGCTCAGAGGTAGTGTTGGTTATCCATTTTTGGCCAAAGGTCGGCAGTTCAAACCAGTGACGTGTGGTGAAGAAGTATATTGGAACTGCCCCCCCTTTCATTCTGTCTCTTCCATCAGAGATTCAAAAACGGCTTTGGTGGTGGGACATAAGGTGCATAACTCTCATACCTGTGTGTGCCAGGAATGTCTGTGCGCTGTGAGCGTGCATTCTCATCGGCAGGTAATATTGTAAACAAATAGAGAGCTTGATTCCGAACAAGTTGAATGATAGCAGTTCACCCTGCTACATTCTTATTTCAAAGCTGTTGGGGCTTTGAATATATTTGAACAAATTACGGCTCATTTTAAATTTGTTAGATTTTGTTTGTTGGATTTTTTTTGAAAAAGTCAAAAACAACGACTCCAGAGTAAAACCAACATGGAGGAAGTTTTCTTCTATGCTGTAATGTCAATGAATCTGTAGCGTCAATGGGAGAGGACACTCTTTTCAGCCCTCTCTGACAGAGGAGAGGATTTCTGACAAACTATAAACAGAAGGTTTAAACTATCAAACAGGCCAGAATCCAAATGCTTTTTTTTTCCTTTGGTGACTTATCACCTCATTTTTCAGAGTAAATATGAGCATTTGAAGCTGGCAGATAAATGGCTGAGGGATGTTTTATTCTTCGAGACATTTAAACTACATTTCTTTATTACAACCATCCTTTGAGTCTAGGGAGGGTTTGATTCTCACAAAATGCATTTTAAGCAGAGTGTGGTTTTATGACTCCGTCTATGACTGAATTCATGGACAAACCTTTACTTCACCCAGAAACAGACAGATAGGAGATGTCAGTGTGCTTTAAAGCTGCAGTATTTCAGCGGGATGTTTGCAGCTCGCCATAAAAATGAAGCAGAGAAACAGAAGCCCACTCAGATATTTGTACGCATACGGAACTCTTAAAATGAGGTTTTATTTTCGGGAATCTAATCCTGAACATTACACAATAAAACCTGTTTCATTAGACATAATTTCAGCCGTCTTTCACTGCAGTGGAGAGGAACAACTTGAAGAAAGTCGCAGGTTGAAGCTTTAAACGTCAAACACAGCTAAACTTCTCTCATATGAAAGATTACTCTGCAAGTTTAGGTTCTCATGAGCGTGTTTGGTCCTTAAGTATAGCACAAACACTCTCTCTCTCTCTCTCTCTCTCTCTCTCACACACACACACACACACACACACACACACACACACACACACACACACACACACACCAGGGATCCCGTTCAGCCAAGCTTTAAGTCTGGATGAGACGAGATACTTTGGTCGGTAATTGCTGCTCCTCTCGCCTTTGAAGTGAGGTGAAGCATGGGTCGGTCCAACTTAGAGACATGAGAGAGACCAAAGTGCGTGTGTGTGTGTGTGTGTGTGTGTGTGTGTGTGTGTGTGTGTGTGTGTGTGTGTGTGTGTGTGTGTGTGTGTGTGTGTGTGTGTGTGCGTGTTGGATTGGAAGTCTGACTGTAAGTCAGTTTAATCTATGAACCAGACTCACACCTGGAGGGGAAAAGCATCACCTATAGTAACCTAAGGCCTTCGGAGAGAGATGGAGGGAGGGCAAAGGAGGCAAGGAGAGGGAAAGATAGTCAGGAGAGGGTAAAGGAAAAGGAGGGATAAATAAAGGTAAAGAGGACAGGTGGGATTGACAAGAAGAAACAGTATAAGGAGGAGAGAGGGACAGATAATCAAAGAAACACTATTTCCTCTGTTTTAGCAGAGCCCTGTCTATTGATGTTCCAGTTTCAATGTTATCCCAAATGACTTGATGCAGAGAGTTCATCTTTTACACTATTTAGTTTAGTTTTTGCAGGTTACGCTAAAAAATGTTCATCAAACATACTAAAGCAGACACTCATGGTTGTGAAAAGTTTAGTGACTAATATGTTAATGTTTGTTTTGTTTCCTCTCAAGGTTTCTCCCTGCTCTAATAATCTCATGCACAAAGCGCTGCAGGAGATTTGATTTTAGTATCAGGTCCCCAAAAACACAACGTTAAGAATTTTTTTTTTTTTTTAATCTTGTTTTTGTTTGACCTGTATTTAGGTTTAGGTTTAGGAGAGTCATCCATCTCCTTACTTGGAGAAAAAAGACTTCATGATCCATTCAACACCAAACCAGGATGGGGAGCACTGGTTATAATACCCGAGTATATATTTATAAATCATATTTGAAGGTATGGATGGGGGTTGAACCCACAATCTTTGGTTTACGAGACCAACGCCTTACCACTTGGCCACCACACCTGACCACACCTGTTCATGTTTATATCCATCATTTTTGCCCATTTGTTCTGTCGAAAGGTGAAAGTCAATTCTGTGTCTCAAATTGTCTACTTCTGCATTTTTTCTGTTTATTGCAGGTGGCACTCAGGTTTGGGTGAATTACCGCCACCTGTTGGAATGAGTCAGTATTACTACTAAAATACAACAACACTAATGTAAGACTAATATTAGATGGTCTGAGATAGAAGTGAAGTGATGTAAAAGGAACACCACTAAATCTTTTTAGTTTTAGTCATAAAAATAAACGTGGATTATGCAGAAGTTTTTTACTATCAGCGTCATTTTCTGAAACCGAAAACCAGAGTAGCATGCAACAAGTAAGAACAGTCAGACTCCATTCATGTGTAGAAGGCAATTTGGAAAACACTGTTTTTCTTGGAATCAAACTTGGCTACAGCTTAACTTGTTTTACAGCCAAATCTTTAAAGGATGGACCTAACAGGGGTAATGTATTTCTACTTTAGAAACTCTGCTCTGCAGCATGCACTGCTCAGTCTGCTGTGCAGGTTAAATTTATATGTTACTCCCTTTGCACAAACATTCAGAGAATCACTTTCAGTGAACATATAATCTGTTGTCATGTCACAATAAGTCGTGCGCTCTAAAATAACACCTGCCAAATTCTGCAATCTTGCTGTAAATACAACTAAAGAAATCACCCACAGCAGCTCAGCATGAAATCCAGTGAGACTCTGCACCTGTGCACTTCTGCTCGGCCTGCAGCCATTCATTGTTGTGCTTATCTGAGGGTTGATTTAGAAAACTGCAGGAATAAAGAGTTCAGACAGAGGCTTGGTAAAGAAAAGAAAACAGAGTAGAAAAAAAATAAAAGACTCAGGTTCATTATGTTGATGCTTCAGACTATTTTACAATCTTCAGGCTTCAGGCTGGAACAGGTTGACCTACAAATGGAGCTGCTCTCAGTTTAGTTTGGAGAAGAAGTTAACCTTTTGGTTTTAGTCTCTTTGAAGGTTTAGTTTTACTCTGAGGTCAATTTACACCATATTCTCTGCTGCTGAAAAGCATAGTTCCTCAAAAAGTCCTCAATTCCTGGGGTGAAAAGCACCTTTAGAGGGCACTGAATATAAATCTGTTGTGCAGAAAATCCATCTTTTAAAGCCAGATGTAACTAAGTTCTCTTTTTGAAAAGTTGAAAAAAAGTTGCACTCTTATTGAATTCCATCTACTAAAATAATAAAGTGGGATGTTTTTTTGTGTTGAATATTCAGAAACCAGCCTGCTGTGTTTAAGTGCAGAGCTTTTTAGGCAGAATTTGCATTCGCCAAAAAGGACGAAAATTAGGAGGGATTGACGAGAGAGGGATGAAGGAATAGAGAGTAAGATTAGTTATTCAAGGAGGGGAAAATGGGAAGAAATTGAAGAAGTAGTCCCAGAATTAGGGGGAGAGGAAGTGGCGAAGGAGAGTGGAGCAAAACAAGAAGAAGTCAAAAGAATAAATAAATGCTCTGAGTCCTGTGAGGAGAGAAAAAAAAAAGGTGAAGAAACAGCTCTTAGAAGAAGCCGAGTATGAAAGAGAAGACGTGAGTGAGTGAGAGACAGAGAGAAAAAGGGATGGAAATATGGAGAAAAAGAGGAGAGGAAGTAGCTTGTGTCTAAGCTCTGCACTGATTTGACAGTTCTATTATGAAGAAGGATGAGAGGAAGAAAAGTGGAATTTGAGCAGATCGCTCTTTCCCTCTCTCTCACTCTTTCCCTCCACTTTGCTCTCTTTCTCTCCCTCTCTGTTGCTCCCGTGTGTCTGCCACCTAAATGAAAAAGGAGAGCTTTAATCTTTTGCCCCCTTCTGGATGATTACCATTTTATCTTTCAATTACCAATAATCCTTCTCATAGCTGGCCTCCCTCTCTATCTCTGTCTCCCCAAGCTTTCTCTCTCCACTCTCTCCGTCCTGACTTTCTTCCTTCACTCTTCTCACATCTGGTCCGTCTAATATGTTCTTAAAGGGGAGTGAAAAACTTTTTTGTCTTCTTTTAGTTCACCTTTTATTTTTTTAACAGTATTTATAGGTGAAAACAAGGTGAGAACACAGAGTTTGGTTTGTTGCGCCTCATTTAAGAGCTGAGATTTGGCTTTTAGAAACTCTCATTAACCTAACAATGGTTTATTTTTTTGTATTGTTCTTTTTTGTCTTAGCTCAGTCAGGAACACTCTTGTCATAAATTTGAACCATTTATTGCCAAATGGAAAGACAGTTAAAGTTGGCTTTAAAGGCTCTGCTTTACTTTTCTTTTCTTTTTTTTTTTTTTTTAACTCCCTGGGTTAGCCTAGCAGCCTGCTTAGGAAGTGCAATAAATGGATAGCGCCGTTCTAGTCTTTCTGACCACTCAAAGCGCTTTACACTGCTACTCTCATTCACCCATCCACACCATATTCACACACTGATGGGAGGAGGAAGCTAGAAACCATCAGTATTATCTAACTCATTCATACCCATTCACACACCACTGAACAACAGTGTGAGCAATTTGGGGTTCAGTATCTTGCTCAAGGACACTTCGACATGTAACTGCAGGAGCTGAGAATTGAACCCTCGACCTTCCGATTAAGAGACGACAACTCTACCACTGATCCACAGTCGCCCATGTAGGTACATACGTACAGACTTCATAGGATAGACTTGATAGGAGGAGGCGATACATCAAGACAGCAGCAAAGTGTGGGTAGCATAGGAATAGCAGCCATATGGGAGAGAGGAGAGGTTTAAATACACCGCCTTATCGCTTTACATGAGCTGTGATTGGTTGAGCGAGGTTGGAAGTGATTCAAACATCAACTAGCCAGCTGATAACAGCTGGTCGTCTCCTGAATGTTCCACGTCCTGAATGAACTTACGCAAACTAGTATACGAGTATACTCATCAGCCCTCTCGATTCCACCAGTGCTATGAACAAGTACACTCGTTTTCGGTTGAGAATGTTAAGTTTTTGTTTCCTCCACATAAAGTTTTCGGCCATAAATGGCCAAAAAGGGCATTTTTGGTTTTCAGCCAAAAGACTTTTATCACTGAAACAACATGGCTTGTGAGAAAGCCCTGCAGTTGAAGGTCCAACAGCACCATCTACTGGTAAGAGGCACATATGCAGACTGAACACGTCCAGGCATGTTCAGCCACACTAACAAGCAGCAGACCAGTCAGTGAGCAGACTGAATGAAGCTGGGTGGACTTTCTGTGTTCTTCATATTGTGTGCGTTCTTGAGGAAATGTAAGTGCTTTCTTCTCCTAAGTTATGGATAATTTGGTTGTTATTCCAGTTTGTGTGATACATGGAAAGCCTTTGTGTGAGTTTGAGCACATTGAGTGGCCTGAGTTCACAGTTGTTGCTATCTCTGCCTCTTGCTAGCACTGCTAAATTTGACAGTTGTGCGGGCTTAATGATTATTATTTCATTGGTTTTTACTCATATAACAGATAATTTAGTAATGTTTATTGATTTAAATGTTTCATAACCTTAATATGGAGCATTTTCTGTCATACATTTTTCTTTCTTTGTTTTCAGACCACACACACATGTGCACACACACATGCTCTCCTATGGTTTCGTACAATGTAAAGTCCAACAACCTTCATCAAATGATGAAAAAGGATCTCTCTCTCCAAGTGCCTTGATTCTCTAACCGGAATCATAGTCCATAATCCACCGCCTCAACCAGCAATCCTTCTACTGAGGCTCGCCCTCAAACATGGCTGAAACAGCATGTTGTGATGATGCAAGCTAACACTGTAACCAGCACACTCTTGTCTAGAAAAGAGCTGACATATTTCAATATATCTGAGAAAAAAAGACGGATAGTGATTTGTTAAGTGTGTGATGCACACACGAGAAATGATCCAGGCTGAGATGACAGTGGAAAACCTGCTTGGAGAGGGAGGACTTGTGATTCTTGTGACTCTCTTATAGATCAGATCTATACCCTGCTCTTTATTTAACAGACTAAACAGCCTCAAAGTTATTTATCTTATTTATATGATGGGATGGTTAAGCGTTCACAACTCTCCTCTGCTCTCTATATTGCGCACAGGTGCAAACAAACACACACACACATAGACAAGCACACTTCGTGCAGGACAGAGAGTCCAGAAAAATTTCACAACCATCACAAGAGACGCGGAAAAAAAAAAAAAATCTGCCTTTTTAAAGCACTTCCAGGTCATCTCTGTGAAGATCTCATCTCATGTTGAATGATTTCAGAAGTGGTAATTTCTGAAATAAATTCAGCACTGGGGGAAAGGTGAGGGAATTTAAATTCAGCAGTCTAATGGTTAAGCTGCTGTCTCTTTAAGGCTTGGTGTTTAAGGTCTGCCCAAGATCCTAATTTGACTACTTCATCATCGTGAAGATCTGGTGCTGTTTTAGAACGGAGCATTTGATCAGTTTACAGACAGATTCAGAGATTTTTACAACACATAATTATGCAGAGGTTTGGAACTCTGCACACATTTAGTCTGGACATCCAGCATCATTTCAAATGTAAAAAGGAGCAATAAAACATTAAGCGGTGGCAAAGCTGCAGAAACTCAGATTTCAGTGCAGTGTCTCTCATCAGAGTTTTGAAGTTTGCATTGAGTTTTAAGTGATCAGCGAGGATTCAGCTCCTTTCAGAAAAAAGCTCTTTGAGCTGAAGGGGTTTTGCAGACTGAATCTTGAAGCTGCTGTAGTGCAGCTCTGTCATTGCTTTATATCTGCAGAAAGAGAAACAACAAGGTGGAAAACATTTCAAAAGGGTTTAGCAGCATGATAGCAGCTTGTTTGTATAGTGACTAACACATTTTAGGATGTCAAAAGAAGAAGAATAACTTGCTCTTGAATTGTCAGTAACTTCATGATCTCAATGCAAGCAGCATAGAGATTCATTATCCATTCATTCCTGTTTAGATGCTTTTTTTGTTGCTGTTTATTTTTTACAGTCAGTAGTTTGTATGCATGCAGCTGTTTCTGTTTTGTTTTCTGCAGATTTTTTCCTCTTTTACATTTTCATCAAGCCTTTGTTTTAGTGACGAGAAAATCTGCAGCTTTTGTGCAGCTGCAGCTTGTTTCTACTGATGAGACTTTCTCAGCCAGTGATTCAGAAACTTTCACAGGACGAGAATCTTTCAGTGCACACATTTCTAACCTTTGACCCTTCTAACCTCTCTGCTTCAGGATAGTCCTCCTAACAGCCCAAACACTCCCGCTAAGATGATGAGAGGAGGAGGAGTGAGATGTTCTTTAGGCGGCTCCCTCCTCTCGCTTTTCATTTCCTCTCTCTGTGGGTTTGTGAGGAGAAACTCGGAGAAGATTTCTTCTTTCTGACTGCTCTCTCCCTCTCTCTCTCCCTCTCTCTCTCTCTCTCTCTCTCTCTCTCTCTCTCTCTCTCTCTCTCTCTCTCTCTCTCTCTCTCTTGATGTGCTCAGCTGCTGGTTTCACAGAGAGAGAATGATTCTTCCCTCTTTTCCTCTTTTTCTCTTCATTTGTCTTCACTGTGGGCAGGCTAAAGAAAAATGCAGCAGAGGAATGTTTGCAGTTTTTCTCCTCTTGTCTGTTTCGCTCCTCACCGTCTCATCCTTTTTTTCCCCTCCTTTTTGTGTCTTCAGGAACAGTTGAGGAAAGAAAGAGCTCAGCAGAGTTTTCACCTAAATTTAGAAAAGTTTGGTCTCAAGGATGTGACGGCCTTCGGTGCTTGATGATGATTGTTGAAAAGATATAGACTACATAAGCACGGAAATGCAACAAAAGTGAAATGTTTCCATCTGATTCACACTCTCTTGTAAGAAAAAAAAAGCTTTGACCATGAGAGCGTGTGATTAGAGAAACATATAAAACTATAATGGGAAAAGGATTAAAAAAAAAGGTTGGCTTGACCTTTTTTTCATTTCTATATCACAAATTAATGCAGATTTGACCACACTGTTCATTTTAATCTCAAAATTATAGCCATTTAAATGTTCATGTTAGATTAAAATTATGAACACGCATACGGCTTAAATCAGAGGCTCAGATTAAAACTGAATTTAAATGAAGAGATTTCAGGGACATTTAATGTGTTTCAGGGATCAAGGTGACCTTGAGGCAGCTGAATGATGTTGAAGCAACTATAGCACTCCACAGGCTGCACGGTGGTGCAGAGGTTAAGCAGGTTCCTGGTTCTGTTCCCCCATTCAGGCAAGTGCCTCAGAGTTTGCATGCTCACCTTGTGCATGCATGGATTATCTCCTGCTTCATTCCAGTCCTAAAACACGCTCATCAGGTGAAATGGTCACTCCAAATTGTGAGTAGATGGGTAGTTGAAACATTATTTCCTTGTCGTCTTTTTTTTTCAGTGAAAACATCAAGCTGTAACCACTGACACTGAAAAAATAAAGCCAAATTGGAAGTGCTAAAGCTGCACATCTTGAGGGCAGGAATAAATAAGTTATAAATAAGTTTACAGCCTGGAACAAAAACAGTTTTCCCTCTAAGTAGTTCATTTCTCCGTCTGTACATAAGTTTCTGGTTGATTTACTTTTAAAAGCCGTGCATTTTGAAGCCATCACTGTCACACATTTTGCATAATTAGGCATAATTTCAAGGGTGGCTGACTTGACCAACATGCACACAAAGCGTTCATTCAGACATGCTGTCAGATAGTTGGAGCCAGAAACAGGACTGAATATAAACCTCTCTGTCAACTGATTAAAAAGGAGAAATGCAACAAAACAGGTGGTTTGTCAAATTAGAAAGGTTTATACCTAAAAGCACGGTTTCCGTAGGCAAGGAATTACAAAAGTGGCAAGAAGTGTCTTTCTATAGTTATATTTGGATCAATTCAAACCTGCAGGCCTCTACCCCCTCAGTTTTTTTTACTCTATCCACAGTCCTCTCAGTAAAGGCCCAAAAGACCCACTCTACACGCCAAAAATATACCAAGCATCACTTAATGTCCTTCATACCAAGATTTATTGCATATATTATTTAATTCAGAGTATTAATCTTCAGAAATTTACAGTATCATCTCCTATATGCATGCATAATCTTCTTTACTGTGTCTTTAGTATATCAGATAGCGTAACATGAGTTATACAGCCTTAGCTCCATGCTACTGTATTTATTCTGCAGCACACTGCAGTATATATTTGCAGATTAATGAAGAAAAACATGTTCTTAAAATTGCAGTACATCACCTCTTCCTGCAGAACTGATTCTCATGTTAGCTCCACCCACCAGTTAACCCTTGTATTAAGATCACTTTTGGGACCCTCTGGTACTGTTCTGGTCAAATTGGGCCGTGACATTATTGGGGATTTAAAAGCATTACAGAAAATGAATGAATGAATGAATACATGAATAAATAAATAAATAATCATTTACATTTATTCCTTTTATCTCAATTCCAAACAAAAGAAAAAAATCTCTAACTTTCTACGTTAGAAGGATCAAGTGTTTGAAATTAAAAAAACAAAACAAAAAAAAAACTGTCTGTTCGGGGATCACATCAAAACTAACATTAGCATTTACAGACGCTTGACTTGACATGAAAGCATTACCATTTTAATGTCATCCATCAACCTTTTCACTGAGCCTGTCTGTACACATCGCTCTCTGACTCTGCAGGTAATGACCCCATCTGAGAGGGGGAGTGAGGGTGTGCATCTTTGTTTTATTTTCCTGTTTTTACCAATCAGGCTTTCTTAGCAGGAAGAAAAACGTATTATTTTAGCAGCATTATTATCTTTCTTAGCACTGTTTGAGTGATCTGATGGAGATATTTCCTATCTCCATCTCCATTATTGTTATCGGATCCCTGTTTTCACCCTTAAGTCTGAGAAAAAATGCGCAAAGAACTTTTTCATCTTTCAGGGCTCTAATATGCAAACTTCTTTCCTTTTCCCTTCCTTCTGACACTTCTGAGGGGAAAGATGGATAGGTAGATGGGTAGGTGGATGGATAGGTGGAAGGATGAGAAAAGACAAACACACCAGTGAACACATCTCTTCCTCCAAGACATCATGGATCTGAAATGACATATTTTCTCTTTTCTTGTGTGTGTGTGTGTGTGTGTGTGTGTGTGTGCGTGTGTGTGTGTGTGTGTGTGTGTGTGTGTGTGTGTGTGTGTGTGTGTGTGTGTGTGTGTTCTCATTGGAAAGCTTAAAGAATCTGTTTTCTGCTTTCCCATGTTTTAGACATGGTTGTTCAGTAACACTTCTGGATATTCATACTAAACGTGTGCACATTTTCAAACCACTACATTTTCATATGGTGTCGAAATCCCTGAAACTGTCATTAAACTAATCAAAATGCTCCTTTCTCACCAGATTTTCATGGTACTCGCCAAAATGATGAGGTTATCCCATAATAATGATATATTCCTGACATATTGGAGGAGCGGGGCCTCAGACACCAAGGTCTGCCTATAGCCCCACCCCAACAGGCCTCCAGAGAGCTGACCAATCAGAGGGAAGAGGGTTTGTGGAGTGGGGAGAATTTAAAAGACAGCAGCAATCTTTATTTGAAGCTTTGAGCCACGAGATGTCAGGTTTCATCCAGGCGTACTTCCAGCCTGTGCACTCATCCTTTGTAAATCTTGCATTTCAATACATTTGTCTACATTAACTTTTAATATCTGCTCACAATATTAAAGAGTCTATAATGTTGAAGGTCCTGATAGCGGCTTTTCAACAAATTATAAAAGCTCTTTTGTCCTTAAGAGTGTAAAGAAATTGTTTTTCACCAGAGAAAATGTATTTTTGAGAGTTTCCCACAAGTTTACATTTGAAAAAGTCATTTAAACCCGCCCACACATCCTCTGATGAAGGGAGTCTGCCTCGGTAAACAGCATCTTTATCTCTAAGTCAAAGCGTCTGGACAGATCTCTTTGAAATCTTGACCCTGATAACCAAAACCAGACACACTCAGACTCTTCAGGACATGTCTCTTCAGATCTATCTCAGGTTTCGGCCAACAATCCCCCCCGACTACATTCAGGCTCTCTTCCTGAAATGATGCATCACTGTGACAGACAGGTGTGTATCTAATAATCTGGTTTGTCCTTTCAGGAACTGTGTTTCACCAGGCTGTGAAATGAATTTAAAACTTTGTGTAAAAGTTTGAGTTCTGCCTGATGCTGATAATAAATCTGTTTGCGTGAGGAGTTATGAGATGCAGATGATAAAAGAGGGATCTTTTGACTGGAATAAGATAAGGATTTCATCTCTTTCCCCCATCACTCAGGAAATGTGAACAAATATCAGTGTGTATGATATAAAAACTTCAACAAGAGGCAGGTTTCACTCCTTTTAATCACTGTTCAAGTGCTGTGAAAGCACACATAGCACTCACTTGCAAAACCCTAATCCACTGCAACGTTATTTCAGCTTTATAAATTCAGCTTAGTTCTGTATTGGGTCATGATTATGTGTATCAAGTGGTGATGTATAGTGAGCAGGTAGTTCTGTTATTTAGAGCTTTGACATGGTGAGAAAAAACTACAATATGATTTGAATACGATTTCAAATCCAGGTATACATCAGCTGAAGATACATGATCTTAACTGCGGGGGCGGCAGAGGCTCAGGACTCAAGTCAGAAAGCCAGAGAGTCACTGCTTTTAATAGCCCTTAAGTCTGGTCATAGAATTGCCCTATGGCTATTGACTAAGTCCCGCCCTCAAACGCAGTGAGCCAATGCATGTAGCACTCCCATACACTCAGACATTCTCTGCCTGGACATCCATTGAAATGCAATACAGAGAGTCAGTTTTCCTTTGGTTTTATGAGATTTTTCTAAGATTTTAAGCTTGAAAATGGTTACATGGTGTTCATGGGGAACATTCAACTCCAGCACAAGGTATCCTGAGAGGCTGGGCGACAGAGTGTAATTTTTACCCTTTGCTAAGACAGATCTCAACTGAGAAAAGCGTCTTCTTTGGATAAAGTTGTGTGGTAGACTGCAACATGAACTCAACATGAATAAAATCAACTAGGGTGTTTACATCTGTTCTAAAGTAAGTCAACATCATATGCGAGGCAACATGCTGTCACTTTGCTGGAAAGAAATATAAAATTATCTTTAACACTAGAACCACCACAGCAGTCTGACAGACTGTTTGGGATTTTCTCTAATATTGGCCTGTTTTGTTCTAGTTTTGGTACTTTGGTGATCGTCCATCATTGTTAGCTGTTGTCCAAAGGACTCTAGTTAAACTAACGTTAACTCACTGGGCTTAGCTTCATTAGCTTACCTGTAACTGCATGGATCACAAAGGTTGACAAACGTTCTGTTGAATGATTCAATGCAAATACTGTAGCACCAAACTAACAGAGACACTCTTGGTAAAGATGATAAAGGCTATTAGATTTTTATCATGATCAATGCTGATCCTCTATCTTGTTGTCCTGCAAAATGTATCCTACTGTGACACCTCCCAAAGCACCTATCAATGAATGTTTCTTATTTAAAGCCATTATACTTATTTCAATAAATGTTATTTTCTTTATTCTCATTATAACCAACTCAGAATTTCTTGTAGATTTCTTGTAAGAAATGTTTCTGTGACTGTGACTCATATTAAGTCTAATATGGCAGTTTTAACTACAAAATAAGATACACAGACTCTTAGATTTTAGTTTTTGCAGTGTATACCCAGAATCTCTGTAAGAGAGAAATAGGCACGTGATTCTGAACAGGAACCAGTAGTTGATAACCATCCCTATAAAAGAACAATAACATGATAGTGAGCTTTTGCATGTGTTAAGTTTGCACCAGGGAAAGAATTTATTTATATATGGTATATTGTCAGCATTTATACATTGAGCACTATCACTGGTCTTCAAAAACCAATGACTGATGTCACCAAAGCACTATATCCATTGTTCAAGTGACTTTGCGGAGATCAACAGCTTAAAGATACACTCACCAGCTCCCACTACCCTTGCCTGGATTGCAGGACAGGATGTTGCTCCACTTTTCACTGCTCTAATTGTTATCTGTCTCTATATTTATCTCTCTAACATACTGCAACACTATCTCAGCAGATGGTGGTCTAAGGCCGGACACACACTAGAGGATTTTGAACCAGATTTAGCGTCTGATTTTCCACCCTCTGTGATCAGGAGGCATAGCCTGATTCAGGACTCATTGTGAGTAATTTGTCTCGTGCTTGTATTTCCCTTTCCTCTTTAGTTTGTCATTTCCCCTTCTGCCCTTCTCTCAAAGCCATTATGTTCTTCTTTCCTTCCCTTTCTTCCTTCCTTTGTGTCTCTGTTGTTACCTTTGCTCCTTCTTCCTCCCTAACACTCCCTCCTCAACATGTTTCTCTGCTTCTTTGTTCTAAGAGGAAAACACCATGTAGAAAACGCTCTACCTGCAGGGTGGCAACTTATTACTATGTTCACCAAGTCTGCCAGCCAATGTGTGCGTGTGTGTGTGTGTTTGTGTTTGCAGGCCTTACGGGTAGCACTGATAATACACAGCACACAGCGTCCATTATTGCTGTATGAAACCTTTGACACATGGGAGGGAACACGCTGGCTTCATGTTGGACTGCTGTAAAAAAAACACACACACACACAGACTCTCATACACAGAAATAAAAAAAGTCATTTCTCCTGTAACACATCTCAGCACACACACACACACACACACACAAACACACACGCACACACACACGCACACACACACACACACACACACACACACACACACACACACACACATACACACACATACACACACAAACACACATAAACACAGTCCCACACATTTGCATCACGCTGTGCTTTTATATGAAACATAAACACGCAATTACCGACAGGCCTCCTGTTGTCGTGGTATTTGTTCTGTTTCCTCTCTAAAGTGAGGAACGCTGCTGCACCCGGTCTCCAATCTAATGAACACACACACATGTGCACCAGCGGGAAGCATTTTTTCATATTTGTTGACACTTATTACCGAGCAATTAGTCCACACACAAGCTGAGATAAAGAGCATTTTGATATGATGGAGTGAGTGTTTTGGGCTGCGTTTGACAATTTGAGCAACAGAGTTTTTACTGTTTGACTTTACAAATGATCTGAATCCTGAGCTCTGCCCACAAAGTTGTCCAACATTGCATGTTTACACACGTCCTTCACAGCATGATGGTCGACGAAGCACCAGAGCCCTGCAGGATGGTGACAGTTTTTGCAAGTTTGGACGGACAGACTGCTTCGCTGTTCTTCAGAATTATTCTACTACTGCATGTTCCTCCTCAGGATTTGCAGCAGTTGTGTGACAAAAGCATCATCTTAGCATTTCCTCCTGTGCACACACATCAGCTCACCAACATCTTGATAAATTCTGATGAGCCCAAACTGTCCTTTATTTAAGCAAATATTCCCCAGTTCTGATTTATCTTCTAAGAGCAGTCGTGTTGCAGGATGTCAGAGTTTATTGTGTCCTGGTTTGAATGTACCATCAGTGCAAAACCTCTATTGTGTCTGACTCTGAAAAGAAATCTGTGTTTGGAAATGTGTGTGTAGCCTCCAGATGGACCTGAACAAAGTGTAGCAGGTGTTAGTGCCACAGGCGCCAGGTGAGAAGGACAGATCGTAACAGCTTTCACACAAACATCCTGAAACCTGCTCACATAATTTAAGGCCATGTAAGGTTTCCAGGCATCGGCTGTCTTTGTCTGCATGTTGAAGAGTCACAAATGGAAATGTACTTTTTGTC
Source organism: Labroides dimidiatus (assembly GCA_030710495.1). Lineage (NCBI taxonomy): Eukaryota > Metazoa > Chordata > Actinopteri > Labriformes > Labridae > Labroides > Labroides dimidiatus. The sequence continues at coordinate 12,411,021 of CM061143.1, read as the reverse complement.
CATGTGTAACAGGAAGGGACAGACGGGCTTTAGCAGGATCCCCCCAGACCACTTCAAAGCTGCAGGTCAAACAGGCGTTTAGAGTCTTACGGAGCGTGAGTTATTTCATTTAAACATCTTTTATTTATGAGTACATTTTGTTAAAAACATTTGCTTTGTAGGACCTTATGTTTTGTTGGCCCTTTAGTCCACTTCTTTCAATTTTAGGGGCAATCTGTCTTTTTTGTCAGACCTTTACCAGATCAATGTTGGGTACGTCTCTGCTCTGTTGCATTTTGTCCCCGTTTACCCTCGCCCACATGACTAATAAATTAATGTGATTGAGGATTTCCTGTCCCGATGATGATCCTCTCCACATCAATCTGGCGTTTATCGTCCTCTGAAAACCTCTGACCTGTTATAGTAAGGAGAAATACAATCTTGAGTGTTTTCTTCCGAAACAAACCAGATGTTTCAAAGGTTTTTCGGCATTTGTCTGCTTCCTAGAAAACAGTGCATCATGTGGAATTATTATGCATCAGCTGCAGAGGGCTCTGGCCTGCTGGATATGAAGTGCAGCCAGAACGTAACGGAGAAAAGTCAAAGGAAGTTAACACGTTGACGAGAATGGAAACCTTTCAATCCTGAACAGTCAGAGGCCCTTCAGTCAGAGAAAGATTTAAAGTTTGAAATCTCAATACTCCCAAAGAGAAAGTAGTTATTTTACCAACTTCACTGAACAAGAGAGGGCAACAAGTGCGTCCCTGCATGCAACCAGTTTGTAGTTATTTTTGAGTGAAGGCAGGCTATTGCATAAGATGCTTTTCAGCGGGTGTTTGTTACATTTGATAAAAAAAAAAAAAAAAAAAAAAAAATAATGATAATACAATAAACCAAACCACATGTATTTTTCTTCTCACAATGATATTTTTCCATTACAATTCAAGGGGCTGGATTTAGATTTCATCATCTATCTATGAATGAAATTAAGCTGTATCAGGATGGGGGCAGCTTATCACAGCAGAAGGTGGAGATGCTGGAGGTTCATGTCAACAGTTAACTACAAAAGAAGAACAAACTGCAAGGAGGATGGATCTGCCTTATTCTGTTAAGGCTCTTTCGTCACAAGGCCTGTTAGCCAAAAAATCAGAAGGGCTCAAGGCCAAGTCAGCTAAAATATGCTTTTTACACATTGTATATGAAGAGCTACTATAAGTGTTAGTCCGGGAGGAGGAGCAGCAGCAGCAGCAAACGTGCACCTTTACAGAGCTGAGGGTCTCGGTTTAACCTTGTAAACAACTGTGAAATTCTGCAGCACATTATTAACTCCAAGAGAAAGATGTGTCATTACTTTGTTTGTGTGTTTACATTACGCTCTGTTTGCTCCTGTTTTATATAAACCGTAATCCTTCAGAGCCTTGTCATTCCCAGGCGCTGGAGCCAAATAAGATGTGACACTTAAATAATCACCCAAAGAGCGGTGTAGGTGTGCCTAAAGGATTAATGCTACATGAAAAATGTCACACACAAGTGAGATGAAGGACACATGAGAGAGGACCGCACTGAGTGGGAGGCTCATTGTGAGAATAGCGAGGTGTGCTGGGGCTAAGAAAAGGCCAGAAACAAAATCACACAAAATATCCTGATAGTGCTGCCAAACGCACGGTATAGAAAAGAGAAAATGTGTTTGGCATTAATTCTTGACGCAGAGCTGAAGTGACGACGCCAACCTGTACAGATTAAAGGACAGGGACGTACAGTGAGTTAATAAAAAGGGTTTGTCATGGTCACAGCTGGGCCTTTCTGTTTGGATGCATTTAGTAGGTGTATCTGTACATTTAAAGCTGTAGGTGTCCTTTTAAAGACTCCTTTTTGTCACTCAGCCTTATCAGAAATGAGTGAAATAATCCCATCCTGCTGTTCGAAGACAAACTCCCCGTGTCTTCATGTCTGAATAAAGAGGTTTTCTCATGAAATCAATTTGTTTTTTTGTCTCCTCTTCCTCACAGGTGGTCAGGGCAACCTAGTTTCTAGAGTTCACCTCCCTTTAAACAAATTAAGCCATCCTCTTTTCTTTTTCCCCTTTTTAATTGAAATGAATCCTCCAGGCTCATTTCTTTTTTTTCCACAGAGTAGCAGCAGATGTTAATTTAAATCAATCTATAAAAGGCTAAAAGAGGGAGGAGGATGAGGCCCGGTGAGAGCTTGAAAACAGGTTGTCTCTCGCTCCCTTTCTCTCTCTGTATGTGTGTGTGTGTGTGTGTGTGTGTGTGTGTGTGTTGTAGGATGAGTAGATTGATTGTACTCTGCTACATTTAAGTTGTTTAAATTGTATCTCGGTTTCAATTTAGACTCATTACGGTAAAATAAAGCAATGTTTTCCAATAACTTTGTGTATCCTCGTTTAAACATTTTCTCAATCAGCTCTTACTCATAAACAACGTTTGGTTGCACTCTTTCCTATTTAACACATTAAAGAAAGTCTTATTGCATCTGTTTTGACTCTCTCTCCCTCATTAATTTTCCGTTCACCTGGGTCACGCCACACTGAAACTCATTGCCAGATTGTTTGAGACTTCACGCCACATTTTCCATCACTCATCTCTTGACTTATTCCCCGTTATCAACCTTGTCTGCCTTAGAATTACGCTGGAAATACACCAGATGTGTCTCTGGTCCAGCTCTGTTTCGTTGTGTGTTGACCGTGTGCTCTCTCATCTGTCAACGCACTCAGGCTGCGTGTTCAGCCTAGCATGTAGGACCTCCTGACAGCTGGAGTCACAGACTGAGGATGAAGATCCTCTTCTGGTTCATGTTGAGCTGTAAAACCTCAAACCTGTTAACTTCTGGTCTTGCTCTACTCACTGTTTTGGTTTGTTGTTGTAGCTTTGTAGCTAAAGCTTGCTGCTTTATTTTATTTTGAAAGTCACTGGGCATTTTCATGTGGTTTCTGAGCACAATCACCTGTCCAGCTCTATCTGCTTTTGATTGGTGTGAGGTGACTCTTTGACAAGAGTAGAAACTTATCACACATCTGGTGAATTTTGAAGCCCTGTTTTGTCTCTGCCAGCCCAGTACCATTGCCTTTGGTTCCCAACTCAGGCTTCACATAAAAAAAGTAAGCTCTGTTTGTACTTTAAGATCCCCCTCCTGTTTCCTGGAGTTGTTTCTGAAGCTGTTTTATAGTAAACTCGAGTCTCTCAAAGACTTCTTGAGTCCAGAGTGTTGAGAGGGTATGCAGAAATGAAAATTTAAATCAGAAGACGAAGGAGGAGGAGATGCAGTTAGTTACTAACTAACTAACTAACTAACTAACTAACTAACTAAGTAAGTAACTAAGTAACGAATGAATGAACTAAGTAACTAACTAACTAAGTAACTAACGAACGGACTAACAAACGAACGAACAAAGAAACTAAGTAACTAACTAACTAAGTAACTAACTAAGTAACTAACTAAGTAGCTAACTAACTAATTAACTAAGTAACTAAATAAGTAACTAAGTAAGTAAGTAACTCACTAACTAACTAACTAACGTAGTAACTAACTTAGTAAATAACTAACTTAGTAACTGACTTAGTAACTAACTAACTTAGTAACTAACTTAGTTAGTAACTTGGTAACTACCTTAGTAACTAACTAACTAACTAACTAAGTAAGTAAGTAAGTAAGTAAGTAAGTAAGTAAGTAACTAAGTAACTAAGTAACTAAGTAACTTTATTTTTGTTAAGTTAATCAGTTCCATGTAAATGTATTAGGTTAGTTGAAAATAATAGTTTTGGGGTCAACCAAGTTGAACTTGAAATTTTTGCTTTCAGATAACCTACTAGGTTTACATGGAACCTGTTGACATAATAAATTCAATCAAGTCAATGTATATATATATATATATATATATATATATATATATATATATATATATAGTATTAGTATATTAACTATGTCTCTGCATGCTGTGATTGATCCAATCAGGGGTTATAATCTACAGCATTTAATGGGTAAAAAGGACAGTGTTTGCAGTATGGTTCTCATATTTCTTCTATAATCAACAGAAATTGTTGAGGAACATCGAACCTGAAACATCAGTGTTCCTGCACGGCTGTGAATATATCTTCTCTTACAAGAGAGACTTTTACATCGTAATGACAAACAAAGAAAGTACTTTTTCACTCCTGATTTCAAAGCCTGCTTGAATTTTTGCATTGTTTTGAAATTTAAACGAGTTCAGAACATTTTTCTCATCATCTGAAAAAGATCCTTTTCTTTATGTAATCTGATGAACATCTTGACTGTAATTTCTTAAGAATGTCTGCAAAAAATGTCAATATTGTGTAATATAGGGATTGCAGCATTGTTTTAAGTAGTAAAGCAAATATATCTGAACAGGTGTGTCTGTGTATTTGTGCTGGTGTGAGGGGAGTATTTGCATGTTAATCAGATAAATTGTGCGATAACAGCTTTATATGTTCCTCCCTGTGTGACTCAGAGCTTCACGCAGCAGTAATGGACTCTGATAACCCTCCATAATGTCTACTGCCCTCCAGGCCTGCCTGCACCGAGGATGCACACACACACCTACACACACACACACACACACACCAGTTCTATGCACAAAATAATGCATTTTCACTTCAGATGGAATGTTGACCTCTGTGGTAGGTTGTTTTATTTATTTATTTTTTCCTGTTCATGCTGATGGAAACATCCACCATCCATCCAGTCATTAGTTGTAAACCTCATCTCCCAGCATGCATTTTAATGTGCAGACTGAGCACCTTGCACTGAGGTTTTAGAGAAACTGGTTTTGATAATTCAGACAATACTTGCAGCTTTAATGTTTGTAAGAACATCTCCACACCCCAGATTATCACCTTCACGCTGACTCTAAATATGTCCAGCGTTATTTAATCTATTTTTTTTTCCCTCTGCAACCATGTTTTTGACATTATCCCGACTGATGGCTGAGAAGCTGCATCCACCAGGCTCAGCAACTGGTGATGGTTTGACACCAGCCAGCATCCTGTCAGACTCTCTGTGTGTGTATGTGTGTGTGTGTGTGTCCATGCCAGACAGCGAGACCTCTGACAGAGACCTGACAACAGGCATCAATCTGAGCAACATGCGCACACACATGGCCTCAATGAGATCATATGTTTTGACATAACCTTTCAGAAGCTGCCAAATCCTCATTGTCCCCCAAAGACCCTCTGACCTGCTCAGTCTCTCTCTCTCTCTTGCTCTCTCTCTCTTTCTCTCTTTCTGTGTGTGTGTGTGTTTTAGAGAGATAAATGAATGTGTGTAGTCTGCCTCTGTGTTCATTTGCAATGCTGCTTCCAGCTCATTCGATTGTGTGCTGGAGAACCACGGGGTTCTCGGGTCTCAGACTCAGAGATAAACACATTGCCCTGAATCGTAGGCACAAAATACTAATATCTACAACATCCTCACACGTCCACCTGGGAGTACATCTACACACACACACACAGACAGACACAGAAACACACTGTGGCTGGTGGGGTGCTTCATTAGTCCTGGTTAATAAAGTGTAAAGGATTTTCATTAGCGCTGACGAGCCAGCTGGCTGAGGACGGGGCTGACTGACAAGAGGTCAGAGCGGAGGAGGAGAGATGATGATGGAGGCAGAAGAGGAGAAGGAAACACAAGGATTGAAGTTTATTTATAGAGCACTTAAAGAAGGACACAAGGTGGACAACAAACACCTGACACCATCGTTGGAGCAGAGAAACAGGACAGTGATGAGGGGAAGAAAGGTTCGAACGAGGAGGATAGAGAGAAGCAGGGAAAAAGAACAGATGGTGGATGTCTCATAGAGGACAATATTAAAAAGAGGAGATATGGGAGTGAAGGAGGGATGATTAATGAGAAGAGGACAGAAGGAGGTTGGATTGGTTAAATGTAGGAATGATAAAAAGGGATTAAGTCAGGGAGAGAAGAGGTGAAAGGATGTTTGAGAAGAAGTGAAATCCTTTTAGTGTTTTAGGAAGGAGGGAAGGACTTACAGAGGACTGATGGAAGGACAGAGAGCTGCACACTCCCGATCATAAGAACCATCCCAGAATCTGATCAAGCTAAAGAATTAAAGGGATATTCTGAGATTAAAGTCACAAACTTTCATTGAACCTTCTGGTCTTTCTGCAGCCAGACTCTAGCAGATTCTCGATGAACAGCAACTTTTAGCACTTCCGCACAGGCTTCATTTTTCTCTACCAGATGTTGCCGCTCGCTCTAAACTCCCCATAACACCATAAATAGCACCACCCTGCTGTCATCTTCATCTGAGTCCTTCCTCCTTGTGATAGCAACAGTGACAATGACCCTCAGCAGCATCTTCAAAACGTCCTTTTCTGTCATATGACCCAAAGTCCTTAAATTTATTTTCCCCCTCACTGATAATTGAATCATCAGCGTCTGCTGGTGGACGATTCCTCTAACTCGATCATGATTTACTTAACAAGGAGTGAAAGCAGAGGAGACACAAACAAAGAGGTGGACAGAAGGACACTTTTCTGTCATTGTCTTTGAGGGGGTGACTCTTTCCTGCTGGTCCAGACACACCAAGAGACAGAAAGAGGTGTGTGTGTGTGTGTGTGTGTGTGTGTGTGTGTGTGTGTGTGTGTGTGTGTGTGTGTGTGTGTGTGTCATTGGGAATAACAGTGTGTCCTTCCAGATCCAGACAGGACACAGTCTGACCAAAGTCACCTCCTCTTGACAAACAGCTTTCAGACAGTACTCTATGTGTTTATGTCTCTCTTTCTCTGTCAAACCCTGAAATACTCAAACACTGTGATACAGAAGCTGCCGCAGGGGATTCAAGAAGCTGCCTTCAGCATCAAACCAGAGAACATCATCGAGAAAAAAGAAAAGGAAAGCAAATATTATAAACCCGTCTGCTGGTGCTGCAGCTTCCTCTCAAATTTTGATTGGAACAAATCTTTTCTGGGACTTCAAATCCAGACAGATGATGTAGGGAAATGTCCTGTGAGATGAAATTCTTCGATGTGAGCTCTCCGGTGATTTGCTGCAGAATATACAACCTTCCTCCTCTCTTTTTCTCCTCCTCTGCTGCACAGTTTACTATTTCAGCTCCCCCTGTCTTTTTTTGATCTGTGGAATAACTTTATCTATATTTAATGATCATTCCTAATGAAGCTTTCACCTCCTGTATGCCTGCTCTCCATTTTATGCTCCCATCTCCACAGCTCAGACACTTTGTCAAACTAAAACACATCAGCTTCCCCAGTACAATTTCATTTTATGTGTGCATCATGGATTTGTGTGCATGTGCAAACTAGTGTGCACGTGCAGCCAGAGTCACCTGGAGTCACCCATTGTTGTTAACTTCCATTTGTGGCCTTTAGTTCAGCTCTTTGGATGCTATCGCGCTATATTCCTGATCCACTGCTGAAAACATTAAACTAAGTTGTCAAGTTTGCAAAGGGAGAGGCTCACAGCTAGCACTTCAATGTCCGAGCAGCAGATCTATTGCTTAAGAGTCATAGATGAAATATTGACTTGGTGTAATCCCAGCCATTCCGGACAGTCTGGAAGCCGTCGATGGCGAGGGTGTGGTTGTGAATATCACAATGCAGCCGCATCTTGGCAACGCCAGGAATATACCAGATGTGGCTCCACTCTGTTGCATGTTGACTGTGTGCTCTCTCATCTGTCAACACACACTGACTGCACGTTCAGTCCAGTGCATATCACGACCTCCAGACAGCTGGAGTCAGAACAATAAGATGAATAACGATAGCAATTAGATAAACCATTAAGATAAATACCATGTGGTTTGGACATGGTATGTTCTATTTTGAAAGTCAACAATCCATTTTAAATGTTTTTTTTGCACAACTTCCTGTCCCACTTGATCTGCTTTTTGCAAACTGACATGTCACTGCTATGGCATCTGACAAAAGTAGGATTGTAGCGTATCTACTGCGACCTGCTGGAGCAGGGACACAGCTGGATCACAACGGGATCACAATGCGGATCTAGTGTGAATTGACATGCTGACTTGAATTGAAACTTATCTGATCTGGTGCCATGACCAAGTGAAAGCAGACCAGAGACAGATCTGGTGTATTTTGACCATGAGGCAAACCACACTGCATTCCCCAAGTTCCATCTGACTCCTGGCTAATCCTGGAGTCAAACAGAATTTGGGGAAGCACCGGAAAGTCCAAAACCCTCCATCATCTTGCTCCAGCCCTCTTCCCTCCTGTTTTTTTTGGCTCCTCTGCACAACTGTGCATCTTAAATATCCACAGTTGTGCAGGAATCTCCAGAGGTTTGGGCGAGGAGTGTACCAGCTGAGCATGGCGTAAACATAGCATCAACAACAGAAACAGCAGTAAGAGTTAAAGTCTGCGATTCCACTGCGAGAAATGGCACAAAACAGTCCACAGTTCTTTACAATCCCACACGCAGAGAGCGAAAACATCCCAAAGGAATAAGACTCAGTGGTTGAGTAAAGGGTCACTCAACAAGGCCTCGACCCCCAATTAGTCATACCTTAGACTGGTGATATTTCTTAAAATCAAGCTGTGTTGTCAAAACTATACTAATAAAAAGGAGCTATGGAGGAGCAGGTTCAGACAGTGATCCATCTTGATATTTGGATGAAGATTTATCACTCTGTTTGCTAAAAAAATCTTTTGTGTCATGATGTCTTCTTACCTATTCCATCAATGTATTCTTAGTAATTTTGACTACCCAGATTATAAGCAAATAATGTCTCAGCAGTCAAAACGACTGCAATGGTAGTTCTAATAGTTGCGAAATTCTGGTAGACTGAGTGTTAAGGGGTTAAGTCCTTCAGGAGTTTCTGTTTCCAGTCGGCTCATTACTCCAGGCTAAATGACTAAAGGGCCCCATGGAGCCTGCTGAAGGGCCCGGCTGAAATGACGGCTCCCTGGCTCAGATGAAGAGGTCCTCCAGGCTGTGAGCTGGGTGACAATGATCAACTACCTCCACCACACACACAGAAACCAGACACACAAAAAGAAAACACTCTTTCTCTCTTTGTCACCCTCTCACTTGTTTACACACACTGGATCTCTCTCTCTCTCTGTCTCTCTCTCTCTCTCTAACACACACACAGAAACACAGAGGTCCATCACTCACCCTCATCCATTATTAAAGATGGAGAACTCCCATCGAGCAGTGTGGAGGTTTGGGGCAGAGTCGCTGGGACTGAACGCTCTAATTAGAACAGTGAACAGAGGGATTGGCTTTGGAGGGAGAAAAGGCAGAGAGAGGCTGAGAGATGTGACCGATCCAGCTGAGGGGCAGAAAGAGAAAGAGGAGAGGGTATGAGGACGTGACCAGACAGAGGAAACAGCTTTTATGGGAAAGAGGACCAGAATGATGTTTGGTCCGAACTCAACTCTAGATATTTTGAATCAGGGCTGTCAAAACACCATATTTCCTTTCAATTAACAGGTCAAAATACTTCAAAACCAAGAAAAATTAGTTCAATCAGTAGGATCAATCTTTCACTTCATTGGTAATCACAAAATACACAAGCATGAGGAGGTGAGGAGAGAAACTCACCACATGGTGGAAGGAAGAAAACTGCTGTGTGAGACCACGGATTGAAAACTAACCAATAATCTGATACTTTTTATGTCTTCACATCAAGTCTTCAGCTTTTTTATTTCCACCTTTCACAGTCTCAGTCTATGGCAAACTTTTTTGATGGAAGACACGTATGAGCATGTTCAGGTGCATGAACAGGTTGGTGATGTAACCCTTTATGGTTGCTGTTCTGCATTTCCTGCAGCCTCCACAACACATCATGTCTTATTTACAAAACTCCACGTTATCAGCTCTAGCTTGCTAGTATTGGGTTGGACCCCCTTTTGCCTCAGATTCAACAAGGTGCTGGAAACCTTCTTCAAATATTTTGCTCCATATGGACAAAGTCACATCACACGGCTGCTGTGGATTTGTGGGCTGAACATCCATGATGAGAATCACCTGTTCCACCACATCCCTTAAGAGCTCTATTGGATTGAGATCTGGTGGCTGTGGAGGCCACTGGAGTACAGGGACTTAATACCATGTTAGAGAAACCAGTTTGAGATGATTCTAAGCAGGATGGATCCATGCTTTCATGTTGTTTACTCTAAAGTCTGAGCTGACCATCTGAGTGTGGCAGCAGAAATCCAGACTCATCAGACCAGTTGACAAATCTCAGTCTTTAATGGTCCATTTTTTTCCCAATGTTTTGGTGTGTTTCTAGTGTGAAGTGTAGCCTTGGTGTCCTGTTCTTAGCTGACAGGAGTGTCACCTCTGCTGCTTTAGTCCGTCTGCTATAAGGTTGGATTTGTTGTGTATTTTTAAGATGGCCAACCTCTGGCATCAAGGCCATTAGTCCTAGAGAACTGCTGATATTTGCTCTTTTTGGGACCATTCCCTGTAAGCTCTTGAGATGGTTGGACAAAGTCTCTTAAATTTCCTTTCTTCATTCTGATGCTCAGTTGGAACTACAGCAGCTCGTCTTCACCATGTCTACATGTCTAAATGCACTGAGTTGCTGCTGTGTGATTGGCTGATTGGATATGTGTGTTAATGAGCAGGTGAACAGGTAATAAAGTGGCCGGTGAGTGTATTTCCTTACAATAATTATTTTAAAATGATAGTATGTAACAAAATCAAGAAAAATGAAAACTTGTTACAGAAAATGTACAGGCAAACTTCAAGACATCAAGATGTATAAAAAATGTGAGGGTAAATTTATAATCAGCTGATAGAGTCTGAAGATTTGTGAGTATGTATGCAAGCTCTCTGTGATTTAGAGAGGTGATTTACCCAAAGCTACAGAGGTTAGAGGTCACTGTTATCAAAGAACACAGCTGCTCTGACCCTGAAATCCAACACAGAGCGACACAAGCGTGTGAACGTGTTTGTATCTGCTGACTGAGGAATAATGAGACGCTTTCCTCCACCAGCACCTTTCTGAAGGCTGACAGAGGGTAGAGGTTTCCATGCATGGACGATCTGTGTGTACTCGTCATCTAACATGAAGCAGGAGAGAGAGTGGGGATTGTGACCTTACACCTTTTCCAAAATCTGACACTAATGTTAACTTTTAGACAGTCTAGTTAATATTTTTTAAAAATAGTTCTACTGGACGAAATAAAGAGTCGAGATTCCATTTTTTGGAGCGGTTGAAAAACGCTGTTATCGGTCAGTGTTAGTTTGCAGGGGAAAGCAGGTGTACAGGAAGGAGAGGTCAAATGATAGAGAATGATGGCAAAGCAGGCAGCCTATGGGAAGTAATCCAAAAGATATAACATCATTAACAAGGATCCTTTCCAATTACCTGCTTGAGGACAGAAAACAGCATCTACTCTCAAAGACTGACATCTCTCTGATCCTCATGCATGAATCCATACCTGCAGGCCTCCAAACCTCTCTGACTAACACCTCATCTTCCTGCAGACAACCCAGTCCGGGGTTTTTATCCTCCACACTGATTACATCTGAGGCCACTTAACGTCCATCACACTCCACTATCTGAAGCAAATGTTTATGCATCCCCAGACAACACTAAGCTACATAATAAAACACTCATTCCAGCTCTAATGGCAGATTTAGCTGCAGAAAATAAATATGGAAAAGTGGAAAAACCCCATCGAGAGCCAAATACAGTTTCTGTTCATTTAAAATCAACTCTTCAACTTTTCTAAAATGCACTTTTACTTTCAGACCACACTCACACACACACACAGGGGCATATAAATTCATTTAACCTGCTGTGGATTTCAGAATTAAAACACTTCATTATCGTCTACACACACACTCTCTCTATCTCCCTCACATACACACACACTGTCATACCAGAGTGATTTGGCTTAATATGAATTTTATATTTTCATCTTTTAATAAACAGCTTCAGGAATGTTGAGCCAGCGCCAAGCTGAGTTTGGGAGCTGTGTGCTGTCTGGCAGTGGAGTCTTCCTTGGCAAGAGGAGCGCTTGTTTTGTTCATCTTCCTGCTTTCTTTTGAAGAAATGGATCCCTATGAAAACACTCCATCCACCTGCTGGAGGGGATAATGAGATAGGAGAGTGTGATGTGGACTCACCTGCTCATTTAAATGCTAATCTTTAGTTTATTCCTCTCTTCTCCTTCTCTTTCAGGATTACTAACTGGGGGGTAATTTGTAGAAGTTTGGGGGTATCTAACAGTGTTTCTTATTTGAAAGAAAAGAACTATGAAATAGCCCATGATAAGGGAATGTTTAAGCTCCAGAATTGGCCTTTACAGGTGAATTGGTGGCAGAATTTCTGACTGACTTTTTCTCCATCCATCAGACATCCTGACGCTGGAAGCAGCCAACATATTTTTGAGGTTAAAATATCTCTGGGAGTTACATGTGTAGTTTTGTCAAAACTTTTCTTGCATGAACGGCACAGTCAATGTCATTCATTACCACTCAGAAATGACGAATCTCTGAGCACAGCATGGGCTCATTAACTTTTATTCAAACATGCAAAGACCAGCCATCAGAGCTCCGGATGTGCTCACAACCTTGAAAGCTGCATCATAACTTTAAGCAATAGAACAAATTTAGGATTCATTTTTACAAGGCTTCGTCAAATAAAACTTTCTGAAAACAGTTTGAAATTAATCTTTAATTTGCATCTTTTATCATGCTAATGCAACTTTCAGGCTACCCAAAGATTATTTATTTTATTTTATTTTTTGGAGTACAATTTTTATTCAATATTATTTATATTTTTGCAGGTTGGGTTCAGATGCACGGGGATGCACATTTTCCAAACCTGATTCAACAAAAATTCACATCGTAACTGCTGTTCAACCTTAAAGGTGTTTTCTGCATGCTCATTCTCCCACAATACAATACTAAGATTGCATGCTCAGTTCATTAGGTTCTCCCATAGCTTTCATTTGCATACATAATGCTGAACCAAACTGGTATTTAAAGGCCCTGTGAGGACTTTTTTAGTGATTTTGAAATAGTCTCTCTGTTATATAGCTCCCTGTTCATTACCTCATGGCTTTACATCTTGTAAAAAGTTGTCTTGAACAGAGAAACGTAGCGTTAACAGAAAGATCTGGGTCTGTAGTCATTTCTAGTCATAAAGCCTGATTTATGCATGATAAGTCCGTGAGGTCTGCGTGGTTTCGTGCAGACAAATGACGTCTTTTGACAGCCTCACCCTCTTGCGGGGTCCTTTTCACACAGAACATTTCAACATCGTGCACCTCCAGAAATTTCTAACTTCCACGTGCGGATGAGCAGGGGCTCCTCCTGTCTGAAGTACAATAAATTAGTGTTGTGCTCAAGACCACACTATCCGAGACCAAGACTTGCCCGAGACCAGAACGCAATGATACCAAGACAAGACCAAGACTTTTGGGAGTTGAGAACAAGTCAAGACCAAGACTGAGACAAATCGAGACAGAGACAAGACCAAGACCATAAAAATTAATTTTCAAAACCATGACAAGACCACATTTTGAAGGTCTTGGTCTTGTCTCCGTCTCAATGGCTTTTTTACTTGGTCTTGTCTTGGTCTCTGGAATTTCTGTCAAGACCAGTCGAGACCAGCACTGATCTGATAATCTTCAATTTGTTAATGTGATAAAATGGAGAAGCACTCTAGTAAAACAACAAATAGATTTAAATCATGTGTTATTTCTCCCCGTAATGACTGCAACCTTCCCCATCTTGTGACTGAAGGACACACACACACACACACACACACACCCCCTGCCCACAAGTGAGACTGAAAGGTAGGAGACGTGAGCAAGAAGAGCCCGGAGCATGATATGTACAAGACTTACCTCTCTTTCACCTGACAAATTAACATCTTATTATAAGATATTTAAAGTAATTCTGGGATTACCAGTGCAGGTCTGATATTTACCAATGCCTGAATGCCCGGGGCAACTTCAAAAAGCCAACGGGCAAGCAAAACTCAATGCCCTGGTTAGGACGCCCCAGTCTAAAAGGTCTGGACACGCCCCTGCTGTCAGCCCGTACCCTTTTGCAGGTAATTTATGCCAATTTGCTCATCAGTGGATGGATTCATGCTTAATGGAGGGTTCAGCTCATGGAAAAGATGGAGTTACAGTGAAAGATGGGACTCAACTGTTCTTCAGGTAAAAGTCAAACAACTCATTCCATCCATTTCACCAAAAATAAGAGTTTTTTCAGTAGAGTGTATGTTCTGAGAAAAAAACTGATCTATATTTCTTCAATGTCTAAATAAAGAAAAATGATCAGGGTATTATTTTTGAAGAACAGCAGGATTTAAGCACGTGTGTCAATTACACTACTATTAATCTGCGCGGGAACCCGAAAAAGGTCCAAAAACTCCTTAAAAGATAAGATATAGAGTGCTGTATGAGAAACAAGAGAGGAAAATAATACAATTAATGAATAGAAAAGCTCAGAGTAACGCTTGCCCAATCAGGCATGTCCTTACGAGTTTTGCTTTCCCGTCAGTTTTTTGAAGTTGCCCCGGGCATTCAGGCATTGGTAAATATTGGACCTGCACTGGTAAGCCCAGAGCCCAGAATTACTTTAAATATCTCATAATAAGATGTTTCATTTCATTTCCTTTCACTTTCACCTGTGTGCAGGTGTGTGTGTGTGTCCCTCAGTCACAACACAGGAAGGTTGCAGTCATTACGGGGGGAAATAACACATGATTTGAATCTATTTGTTGTTTTATTAGAGTGCTTCTCCTTTTTTATCACATTAACGAAGTTGAAGATTATCAGATCAGTGCTGGTCTCGACCAGTCTTGACGGAAAATCCTGAGTCCAGCCAGCCTGAGACCGAGACAAGACTGAGTAAAAATGCCATTGAGTCTGAGACAAGACCAAGACCTTCAAATTGTGGTCTCGAGAGTAGCACAACACTATAATAAATACTGGCATGTATATGATTCACCATGCAGAGAACTGTGATAAGTGTGTGATTAACAATTCCTAGCATGAAATTGCAGCCAAACTTGGCAGAGAAGAGGAATTTGTGAAAAATAAGGTAAACTCCATGAACAACCTTTTTCTTCTCTAGTTTGATACTGTGGTAAAGGTGTGTTTGCGACACAAAAGCAAAAAAGCCGTGTGTCCAATTTCCTCATGTCACATTTGTGCGGAAATCATGATCAGCCCTTTACAGAAACAGGACCATTAGTCTTAATATATCGTTATGGAAAGACCCATTTGGCCATAGCATTAGCCAAAAATTGGCCAGTTAACTAACTGCGCCATGAGAGTGAGGAAGGTGCAGAATGTTATATGGGAACCTCCTGGAAAACCCCTATCCAACTACTTTGAAATGGGTACGCATACTCTGTACAAACAGGGATAAAAGTGAAAATTGTTGTCTCCTAAATTTGCTGTATATCTGAAAATCTTCATACTTACCAAAGGATTTATTCAATTCCTAAATATCTATTCTGCTCACATCTTTCATCTTAGATGGGAACGCATGAGCACAGCATCAGCCATCTTTAAAACAGCCTAACAGGTGCAGTATTCCTGCTGTTCAGGCCTGTAATGGGGGGGTCTACCACCATTAAATTTAATGCTCTGCTTAGTTGTGCTTTGACCGCTTTTGTCAACTCACACCGGCTGCGTCTTTAGTCCGGTAAGCCAAATGACTGATAGACAGCTGGAGTCACGAGGCTTCCCTCTCCATTAATAAGCCTCTCTTGATTGTAAAACCTCAAACCTGTTGACTTCTGGCGTGTCATTGCTCATTGTGATGCTTTGTTGCATTGGTAAAGCTAAACACAATCTGGTTTTGACACAGTTTGTTTTATTTTGAAAGTTACAGGCTCTTATTTAGTAGTTTCCATGCATAACGTCCTGTCCTGCTCGATCTTTCCTACAGTAAATTGTTATGACACAGCTCCGACATCCAGCAAAAATGGCTGCGTACTACCTGCAACCATGCACACAGCTGGACCGCGACAGATTGGATCCAGTGTGAGTTGACACATTGACTTGAATGGAAACCTATCTGGTCCGGTGCCATGACGGAGCGTAGCCAGACCTGAGAGGCATCTGGTGTATTTCAGCTGTAAGCATCATGACTGCTTCAAAGATATTCTTAATTTAGAAGCTTGAGACCTCATGCAAAGAAACAAAGACATACACATCCTCCTACACCCACACAGCAGTGATATGCTGCAGCTCAGGAGCTAAGAAGTGATTAAATTCTGAAAAAGAGAAAAAGTTAGTCTGATTTAAAAAAAGAAAAGGCAAGTAAAGAAAACCCTCCTTACCTCTGGAGCTAAAACTGTCTCCAGGCTCTCCGTGTCTCCACCTGTCTGATCACAGCTTCAGCAGACTTCTCTAAATGGTGACCTGAGAAACTGTAAATGCTCATGATTCAGGGAGAACATGCTCATAATCAGCACATGGTGTCTGCCTGCTGTCACTGTAATGATCCCAGGCAGCTTCAGTGAGGGCTTGTAGAGAACCCAAGCAGAAATATCAGGAGGGCTTTTAATGAGACAGATATTACTTTCAAATTAAAACAGCCGGCTCCTCTTTCTAATGTTTTCTTCCCCTTGTTGCTCTCATGCTTTTGTCTTGTCACTTTCACTTCTCTTTCTGCAGCCTGTTTCTTTCTTTGGGTTTCTTTGTGTCATTTCAATTAAGATACCGGGTAATTAAATCTGTTTTTAATGAAAGCTAACTGCCAGAGTCTGCACTTGCATCGGTGCACAAGGGCACACAGAGACACTGTGTGTGTTTGTTACACTCTCCTCTCTTCTTACCATCCCGTATGTGTGTCTGTGTGTGTGTGTGTGTGTGTGTGTGTGTGTGTGTGTGTGTGTGTGTGTGTGTGTGTGTGTGTGTGTGTGTGTGTGTGTGTGTGTGTGTGTGTGTCTGCTATGTGATCCATGCTCATGTAGATTTAAACACTGTTTGGCAAATAGTTAGTGGCAGCTTTTTTTTATTAGAGAGGTTTGTTAGATGGTAATGAAGCCTCAGTGTTGTGTTAAAGGATGAGATTGTTTTGTTTTTACTGGAGTGTGCAATCCATGTTTTTTTTATTTCATTGATCACTGTCAAAATTGCACAATATGACTGTGTTTTATTTATTGGTTTGACTTGACTTGAATTGGGGAGGGCAGGTATCATTTACAGCAAAGTCAATCATATGACCTTTTTTCAAATAAAGTCTTGTAAAGTTCCAGGGTCCTTCATCTCCACAGTCAAACTCAGAGAAGGGAAGAGGCTGCCTGCCCGATTGACAATAAATCCAGGATTTTTTTTAAACAGTTGTCAGTGTTAAAGCAGTTTGGATTGCACGTTTTCTAATCCATCATACAAATATGTTTCACTGACAAAAAGGCTAGTGAGATGATGTTTCTTCCTCCGGTGCCAAGAAGGAGTACTAGTGGACAGGGTGGAATTTTTACTTTCAAAATAAAAGTCAAAATATCAATTTCTTGATGTTTTGGAAGATTATCTTTGCATCTTTTCCCATGGTAGTAAAACATGTTGGAGAACTTTTTTGGTTTGGTACAACTTTTCAACACAGAGAGTCAGGATCACTGGTGTGTAGACTGTTGTGAAGTATCAATGTTGACATTTTGACCGAGGTATTAGAAGTTAGAAAAGAAGTTTAAATAGTGTTCAGGGTGAAACATTTTATCATATGTGCTCTTGGCTAAGTCATGTGCTCTTCAATGAAAAATAAAAGTTTCCCTCCAAATAAAGGAATTTTATTTTTGTGAATTATGTTAAAACTATGTGAAATGAGCCTGTGAAGTGTTGCAGACTTGCTGCCCATCACACACATCTTTGGTCAGAGAGGGAGCTGCAACAATCCTTAGCAATTGCAACAATCCTGACTGAATGTTGGGTTTCAAAACATAATAAATGTATGAAAAACAATGAAGTAACACGGAAGTAAATATGAAGTAAATATGGTTTGCAAAACCATGAGATACCTGTGAATTTATGCAAAACAAGAGCTAAAAAACAGGACTTAGTCCAGCAAACTTTGCTGCAAAATATAACAATTTAATTTGTCAGATACAAAGTATTGTAAAAAGTCATGAATACCACCAACGAGGCGTTCAAAGGTATGATCAAACAAAGAGGAAAGAGGCTGCATTGGGAAATGATTCACTTTTGGAGACAGACAAATAGTTGTTGGTGTATGGTTCTTTTAATATTTACTCTTCAAACCAACCTAAACTTCAGCTCAGATGTACGAAACAATCAACTTTCCATTCCTAACTCACACAGCCAGACAAGACGCTCTGATGGACTGAACAAACCCCATTTGAAAGCCTCTGATGAGCTTCAGACAGCTGATTATCTGATATGCAGTTTGCAAGAAAACAGGTGAAAGAAAACGTGAACACAGAGACGGTGATGAGGAAAAGAAAAGACAGGAATCACAACAGATGGACGTTTTGCTGCGAGGCAGCAGATGATTCAGCGGCCAAGGCCTTGGACTGGATTGGATTGGATTGGATGCTCTGTCTGGCTTGTCTCCTCTTTGAGATTAAAAAATGAGCCAAGCGGCAGCAGAGGCCTGAAACATTCACACAGCTTTGGAAAAATACCTGGAGAGTGAGCGGATGTTTGCTGTGCAGGATGTTGGTGAGAACTTCGACCTGACATCGAGCCACTGCATGAAAACAAACACACACACACACACACACACAAACACACACTGAAGTTTCTGAGAAGATGAAACAGCATTCACACCAAACTGTCAGAGATGTTTGTGTTTTATTTGTCCTTTCAGGCTAAAGAAAGCTAAACATTAAAACATCCAGGTGCGGAGGAGGAAGGATTATTTTGTAGTCCAGACCTCGAGGTTAAGAGTCAAGAAAACAGTCAGAATGTAATTTCCTCTCTCTGTCCACTTCCTGATCTGTTATCCTGCTGTTTTCTCTACCTGCTGGCATGCCAAGTTTTCAGCAAAGGATGATGGGTACTGGCATGCCATGACTTCTGGGTAATGGTGCCAGGGCTTCAGCCAGAGCCACTGACTCAGCCGTGATGTCCTCATGTTTTTGTGCACATGCATGTGTGTACCTGGCACTTAAAGAAATCCATCAACACATTTGGCACGCAGATTGTCGTCTCTGGCCAATCCCCTCCCCCCTGTACGTCTCACTCTGTGTGTGTGTGTGTGTGTGTGTGTGTGTGTGTGTGTGTGTGTATCTATGTATGTGTGCTGCTCCCTGCTGGATCAGAATGAGACATGGACACCAGGAGCTAACACCCCCCACCCCCCACCCCCCACCCCACCCCGCAGGGCTGCTCTGGCCAACACTCCTTCATATGTATGAGGTTTGCTGTGAGCCAAGTATGTGTTGGGGTGCACACACACACACACACACACACACACACACACACACACACACACACACACACACACACACACACACACACACACACACGTGTGTAAACACACTCAGTTCTAACTCATCCAGCACAGCAGTCTGTAGCTCTCAGCTTTTAAATATGAAGATGGAGGTAACACTCCATCTTCATGCACAGCTCTGTAGTCAGGTCTGATTGGCTAAACTTTTTATTTTTCAATCCCAGGAGATCTGATGGCATTTAAAGGCACTGCCAAGACAGCACACAGTTACATATGCACAAAAGAAAGTGATATGAAGTTGTGGAAAATTCAAGAATCGCAGGAAACTTCAAATTAAAGGCCAAGAATAAGAATAAAAGACATCCAGCTAAATTTTCAAAATAAAGCTTATCAACACAAAGTTCCCACTGCGTCAGTGCGGGATCTTGAATTGTTAAGGAGTTGCAGGATGACAGGGCTAACCTCAAATGCTCTACTAATGGCACCAAGGCTTGCACATCAACTACCTCCTTTTTCCTCAAGTTTCAGCCCACACAGCACTCCAGGCTCATGATAACAGGACCAGAGATTGCTTTAAAATCCACACATACACACACATTCAGCAATGTGTATTGCGGTTAGCAGCAGTTAAATTTCTCTTGAAAAACCTCTTGTTCTACGTGTTTTTAGTGTCCTGAAGCATTAATGGTACCAATGCTCTTCAGGGAGGGGAGCAAGCAGCCAATAATATTCTCTTTCAATTATCTGCTGCAGAGCCTTTTCCCTTCCTCAAGGAACTGTGAGGACTTTCTGAAAAAAGCTAGTGTTAATGCTAGTGATAGAGACTTACCTCCCCATGAACACTTGCTCGCCACTGTCGTGACTCTAACCATGGCGTGTTTGTTTTGAAGCAAATTAATAGATCTTTTAATCTCTACTTTCCTTTCTCATATTAAACTGTGGATTGTGATCAGGCATATATGTAGATGTAAGACTTTTTCAAGATCACTCAGTGCGTTTACATGCAGTTTCAGAAATTGGACTATGAGCTTAGTCAGCAGCGCAAGATCAGGCTATTAAAATGTATGTGAACAGCTCAAGTGGGCTGAATGCGGACACCGCATTGCTCAATTGCCACGCCTAGATAATGCAATTGCAATCCAGCTGCGGTTGGTTTCAGCAGAATTTGGTGGGCCTTGGTAATCCTCAGCATTTCACTGGATGAGGAAGTAGGTGACCATGATAAATAGGATCGCTGTGCTCATACGGTTTGAGGCTTCCACACAACAAACACACACCATGGCACATACGTAAATAAAAACATGAAGAACTACAGCTGCATCCATCTCAGCCATCTTCATTAGAATGTTGTTTTCTCTTTGGGTGAACCAAAACTAGTTTGATACACATGCATCTTCGCTCATCAAAAAAAGGACACAGCGCCTTATTGATACAGAGTGAGACGTTCTCGGCCAGAAGTCTTATTTTCTTTTCTGCATGTATACGTAGACAAGACTAGACCCCCTGCTGTGGCTTTAAACTCGAGCTATGACCTTAGCCGGACTACTGCGTGCATGCAAACATACTGAGTGAGAAAGTCCTCACAGTCCCTTCAAAGGTTAACTCAAGGTTAACTCATTGGCTGCCACTGACGTCTATAGACGTTAATTTGATTAAAACCAAGCCTAGTCTCTTGAGACGTTGCCATCAGCCCACTGATGCTGGCCAAACACGGAGAGTTGCATGATCTTCCTGTCCAGCTGGGAGAGCATGAGAGAATGTGTGTGAGAGAATGCATCTACTCTGAGCTTCCTGTGCATTTACAGAGTGCCACAGAGGGCACTGGTGGTTTTCCTGTGAAGCAAAGACAGTTTCATGCAGTTTATGTGGAGAGAGAGAGAAAAGGGCCACTCTCTTCCAATAAGTAGAGACTGAAACATCCCACTCCACCCGGAGAGAGGCGTGTATATCAAGGTGTGTGAGGATGTGTTCCCATAGAAACCATGCAAATCCGTCCTGCAAAATAGACGGTAAAGTGCTTCATTTTTAAATTCAGGGGCGCGGGGACAGTGACAAGGTACAGAGAGAGTGAGAGACAGAGATGCACCTGAGAGAAACATTGCATGGTGAAAGGAACATTCTGTAATTTTATTTTGGTTTGGAAAATTAATTCACAAATGTGTTTCACATTTTACTCCACCAACTGGCAGCCCAATAAAAATCGACCCATACTTTGGGAAACGCTGGCCTAACCGAAGAAGAGGTTAACTCCTTATACTAAATTTTCTCTTTGACATTAGAGAAAGCATAAGAAATTACTACCTCAGTTGACTGTCACCCAGTATTTTGACCAAGCCACAATATTTGTTAAATCCAGAATAAAGAAAAAAAAAAAATCCTTTTGATGGACAGATGGTGACTGGTCAAATAAATTAACCTGTGCAGAAAGTACATTTGTTGTTCGTGGTCTTGTGTTAAAACCATAGACTGTATAATTAATGGACGTAGTCTCCGCAATGTCACCCATCTGTTCCTGAAACGGACTTTTGAAGCCAAACGGTTGGCGTGGCCATATTGGAAATGAGGCGTGCTGTGGGTCTCCACAGTAATAACCATAGGACGCTCCACAGTCACGTGATCTGAGCTGTGCCTCTGATTGGACGAACTGGCGAGCTTGATATTGTGGACACTGCTGAATTAGAAAAAAATTCACAGGTACAGTGCGTGCCGTTAGTGAAATTAGCGATTCAGATGGGAGACATTTTTTGTACCATGCTGTAAATAGGCTTATTTTGGCCGTAAAAATGGCTTTTTTTGGCTTGGTGTGTACGTGACTTCTGGTACTTCCGGAGCCAGCCTCAAGCAAACATTCAAGGAACAGCAGACTTTAACACTTCCGCATTGCCTCATATTATCAGACTGGAGGTTGTCGCTTGGTTAAAACAGAATTCATGAGCTAGTGTTTGAATTTTGGTAAAAATAAAATGTGTTTCCCATGAATAAATGTGTGCTCTCTCAGGTGAACATGTGTGTGTGTGTGTGTGTGTGTGTGTGTGTGTGTGTGTGTGTGTGTGTGTGTGTGTAACTGTAATAGTGTGTCCATGCAGCTGAATCTGAGCCAAACAGAAAGCTGTGTGTTCCAGGTCTTCAGGCTGTGTTCTCTGAATAAAATGTCAGAGCTAAGGACAGAAAATGTTGTCAGAAATAATCAGGACAGCTCTCCACTGGCTTCAAAGTTCCTCTTTAGACACAGCTGGCAAACAAAACTCAGCATTTCATGGATTGGTCCGAAGTAAACATGATTAGCATTCAAGCTCATACAAGTTAGTTTGAATTAATATGCAATAATGTGGTGGAATTATACCTTTAAAAGCAGGAAGACCTCTTCATCTGTGCAGATGTTGAGACAAACTGTTTCCTGGATGCTTTCAAACTCCCTCATGCATTATGTATTTATTTATAATGAAGAGACAACATAACTACAGCTCGTCCACCTCCTCTCACATTTATCCACATGTTAGTAATGGATGCTGATGAATAATGCATCCTGTGACTGATTTTACTCTTTATTGTCTTATAAGATAATTCCTCTGTAGATGTTTTCTTTTCTTCATGAGTTTACTTTAGCTGTATTGAATTAGAATATCTGAGGCTTGTTCTAACATGAAACAAACAGGAGAATAAAATGTGCTGAAAAGAGGAGAAGACTTGAGATCAAATCTGTGACTTCTACCTGTATTAAAATTAAGCACAGGTTCAAATCACATCCTGAAGTCTACATGGCTGTGAAGAATCTTTCTCTCTGAAGACAGATCATCTGTCCAAACTCAACCAAGAACTTTTTGAGCCCAAACAAGGATTGGCTCTCTGAGCATTCACACCACCTCCTTTCTCTTACACTTTTGAAATTCACTCCCCCATGATGCATGTTGTGTTAATCTCACAGAGCAGCATCAGCTGCACCATGACCGTTTTCTCCAAACTCTGTCACTATCTTGCTTAACCTCAAGTCATAGATTTATGAGTTTAAAGTCACAAATTTACAAGAATAAAGTCATAGATTTATGAGAATAAAGTCCAAATTTAGGAGAATAAAATTGTTGTTTTAGTCAAAAACGTGGCTATCAGAGCAGCAGCAGTCTGTACAAAACTGGGAAACATGGAGCATCTTGTGAAGTTATACTTTTGTAAAAGTTTTAACATGGTCCTAATCCTCCGCCATCGTGTGGTAACAGCCTTTGTCAGAAAGCTCCAGGTTCTTGCACAAACTATTGGCAGAGACATTAAGACATAATGCTCTCATTTCATCCTCTATGCCTGGGCGATAGGCCGCTGCTATAAAACAACCTTTCAGAACACAGTTTGTTTGTTAGACATTATTGAGATTGATTCATTAATTTAATTTTGAAAATGTATGAATTTATTCTTGTAAAAAAAAATAATATATATATATATATATATATTACTTCATTCTCATAAAGCTATGACAATTCTTGTAAATTTATGACTTTATTCTGGTAAATATGTGACATATTCTTGTAAATGTGTGAGTCCAATCTCATAAATATATAATTTCATTTTCATAAATTTACTTAAAAAACAAACAAAAAAAACCCCAAAACAAAACAAAACAAAACAAAACAAAACAAAACAAAACATGGCCCTAATTCTCCATTGTAAAAATCCACCCCAGTGTGTCTTTGCATTTCTGTGACACCTCTGGTATCTTTGAGTCTCTGCAGATTCTTAGCTTTGTGCCTGAAGCTGCAAAAAGTTGATGCAAAAGCAATTTAAAAGGATGATAAAACTGTTCAAATTTGGAAACTGGTTGGTTTTTTTTTGTAAAGGATTGCAGTTCACTTCCAATAATCTTATTTTCCATTTAAAAAGAACTTCAACTGGTTGAAATCATCCAGCTGGAGATGGATGCAAAGTTTGAAGCAACCAGGAATAAATGGCTGCTTGCAGAAAATAAATGGAGCCAACACCTCAGGAACAGTCAGTGCTGAAAATAACAAATCCTGCATCAGTCAGTGAGTTTGAGCTGCACTCTAAACACCTTCTCTGAAGAGCCTGTAGTGTCAGTTTAAGTCCAGGTTTGCGAGCAAAAGTTAAAGTCAAGTGGCTATTATTCCAGAGATAATCTGAGCTAACAAATAGAAATTTAAGCTCATAATCAGGTTGAATTTAACGTCAGAATAAATATGTTGAACTTGCTTTTCTTCCAGGATTTCACACTCCCAGCAGTAATGAGAATGTTGTGCTCTGCAAAAAAATATGACTCCACAACACGAGGCGATTTGGCAGCCCAGCTCAGTGCTCAACAGTTCCTGCTCCCAATTTAACTCTTCTAATTACATGCTTTTGGAATTTGGATTATGCTGCCGCGGCTGCCGCTGTATGCTGTGTGCTTCTGGAAGCCGAGCGGGGTACCAGCGTTGGTTCGAGGGCCAGAGAGAGAGCAGAAAATGTAGGCTGGTTGTGGCTGAGTCTGAGGATCCAGCCTGGTTTACTTCTATCTCTCCTCATGCAGCGCTGCGTCTCTCCCCGCCTCACTGTGTTGTTTTCTTCAGGGGATTTGGAGGTCTCTAACTCTGCCATGCAAATCCATTGTGTTTGCTGTACGCTCACTTCCAATCCTGCGGTACTTCCTCGTCTCCTCACCTTCTCCTGCTTTACAACTCTTCACTTCTCTTCCATTTTACTCCCCAGATCTCTTCTTTGCACACTTCCTTTCATCTGCTGTCTAATCCTGTTTGTACTATCCTCCTGTCCTCTTTTACCTGATCACATCTTCTCTCATCCTCTTCCCCTCCTGCTTTTTGTCACTTTTCCATCTCCTCTTCTCTGTAATTCTCTTTCTTCTCCATCCTGCTCACTCTCAGTTTTTCTTTCTCCTCGCCGCGTTGCTTACCTGATTTGTTCTCCCCCTCCTTGCTCCTTTCTCATCTCTTTTTTCCAATCTTTTACCCCCATCTGTCTGTTTATTTCTCATCCAAACTTCTTCATGATCCTCTTCTGTCTTCTTTCTTCCTCTCCTCCTAACCAGTTCTCCTTATCATCTCTTCCAGAATCCGCCTGAGCCGTCTCCTCCACGCCTACCACAGATACCAGGCAGTCATTTTCCATTTCATTGCCGTCTTATTTAGAGCACATTTAACAATTTCATGCCGCACAGATTCTCCCACACGGGGAGGCAATATGTCTCCCTGTTGTTGGACTCTGAATATTTCTCTTTATGAGTTTATTAAAACATGAAACAGACCGCAAGCTGGAAGCCTGTTTGTGCTTTGTTTTGCACCACCGTGGGAGATTTTTGTTGAGCCCTTTTTTTTTTTTTCTTTCTTTGAAGAAAACGGACAGTTTTAGCGAGCAGGATGGTGCAATTAAAATTTAAAAGAAGGAGCATTAGCAGGTTGATTCTGCACCGCTCCTCCATCTCAAACAGCGTTATTTGTTTATTACAAGGCCTCATTATAGCTTCTCTGCCCACACGCAGCTGAACCATCTCATCACAGCCATCCCCAAAGTACTTGCCCGGCAAACACACACCCAAACAACAACACAACCCCACGCACACGTATATACAAGGCTCTGCAATGCCTCTGCTCGACTGGTCAGCGAAGAAGATGATGGTGATGAATGCAAAGCTGGAGTGAGCTCCTGGAGGTGTGAGGAAAACAGGAAAGAGGATGCTGCGTTCTCTTTCCCTCGTTCAGAAAAGGAAAAAAAGAAAAAGAAAAAAAAAAAAAAGATTTTTGGGATTAGCTCCTGCCGCCTCCGGAGGGAGAAAATCTCAGAGGAGGGAAGGGATGAGAGGATGGAGTGGGATGAGAGGATAGTGGAGGAGGGGGCTGTGGAAGCAAAGGAAAGGAGGTGAGAGAGAGGAGGAAGAACATAAGAAAAGAGAGAGGGAAGTGAGCTGAATATAGAAGAAAAAAACAAATAAGGGAAGAAAAGATTCCTGCTCTCTATCATCCTGCCTGTATCTCTGTTTCTACTTTACGTTCTTCTTCCTCTCTATCACCTTTCTCTTTCTGCACAGGTCTCTCAGACCTCGCTCTAACTCACAGGACTCCAGCTTCTCTTTGCTTCCTCCACAAGACTCAGACTAAGGCTTTGGTTTGGCATCCGGGTTAAAGGGCGACTCAGTGCGCAGAGACTATGGTTAGTCTCTGCTGCAGGTCTACCCCATCTTTCCCTCTCATGTTTCTAGTTCCTCTTCAGCAGGAATGATCAAAAAGTGTTTTTTAAAATATTACAATTAAAGATAAGGGTAAGAGAAGTCCTCCTGCTGAGGTCCTGCTTCAATTTGGCTGTGCTTGAACAGCAAAGTCGACACAACAATGAGCACAAAAGTAGCACACTGTCAGAGTCACAGACGGAAAGAATCGAGGTGCAGGCAAAATCAGTGTTGTGTGTTCAAACGGGTGCGGTACATGGGCAAGCACGGCACAAGTCCAGCATGCTGGGTTGTCAACAAGGAATTAGACAAGGTCAATAGACCAGGAAGCAAAACTGGATTAAAATTTCTTTGAAAACATGTAACGGGAACAGAAAAAGACAACAGACACGATTTTATCACAATAAAACATGAAGTGGAAATGAACAACAAATTAGTGATGCTGAAAGACACTCTAAAAAGCTTCTCAAGGTGCATGACTACACAAAGACTGCAAAGGTAAAGAAAGGAGAGCACGCTTAATGAATTCAAATGATCCGAAAAGACATTTTCTACTTTGCAAAGAATGAACAAAGGGTTAAATGTTTCACAAGTTGCTAAGCAGAGCAACTTGCAACTTCGTTGTTATTGTTGTTGTTGGTTTATTTTTGCACATCTAAATAATCCTAAATGATCAAATGAGCATCAATCCAAATAAGATCTGATTGAATAACTCTGGAGCTAACAGCCCCACACAGTTAGAGGTAAACATGTACTGTTTGCTGAAAGCACCTCTGAATGAGCACACTAGAACAAATCTGAAATTAAGTCTGTTAATATGAGCTCACAGCTCAGCTCAGCTCAGCTCTGCGCAGCACAGAGAGGAGATGCTAACAGCTTATCTCAGTCACAAAACAAGAGCAAACTACACAGATCAGCAGGACTTTTAATATCATCAGAGCTGGGGAAATGATGGGAAATTATTGGTGCTGTTAAGGGCTGCAATCCTTTCTATCCATGCAGTAGAGACATCCACATCTCCCTGAGGATAACATAAATGACCCAATCTACCCATCCATAGGCTGCTGGCAGGTCAAGGTTCCAGTCCTCCTCTTACTTGTGCTGCTGTTTTCTGGGTTTCTGACTCTGACTTTTTGCATCATTTTTCTTCTTGCACGTTTTCATTTGCAGCCTTGCACCTGTTTTGCAGGATGCATTGTAACAAAAAGTGTGCAGCAGGCCCTCTGAACTCCAAGTGAAGTAACTGCCTTCAAACCTTCTCTCAGTTGAAATAACAGATCCTGGTCTGTGCACACAGTGTCTCCCTGCACGAGCTCTGTTTACGTGTGGTAATTCCATTCATGGAGCTGTTGTGTCAGACAAGAGAGATGACAGCTAACATGAGCCGAGTGGATACGACACAAAGGCAACAAGAGTTTCTGAAAGAGAGACACTACTTCTCCCCCCTCCCCTCCCCCTCTTCTTCTCCCTCTCCTCTCTGACCCAGTTGGAAGTGATGTGTAAGGGCTTCACAACAAAACCGAAGCGAGCAGTAGGTGGAGGAAGAGGAGCTGCGAGTATCAAAGCAGGGAGCGGGTTGCTTAGGTGGGGGTGGCGTCAGAGTAATCAAAAGCCAAATCTTGCAACCTCCTGCTCTGGATTTTGATCTTTAATTCTGGGTTTTCTTTTCTCTTCATAACCAAAAAGAATCACCTGCGGTGGGATGCTGTCTTTTGTTGGTTGTGTTGTTGCTGTTTGTGGAGCTGGAGATAAAAGCAGAGAGAAACTTGAGAAGAAAGCGATGCAGAAGTGAGATTCATATTAATCTCCTCTGTGCTGTTTCTCTTTTTATTTATGCGTCTTCATCTTTGCCTTTTCTCAAATCTCTCTCATTTGTCTCTGCATCTGGATTCTTCCCAATTTTAAATAATGCAGAGCACATGCTGCAGACATGTTACAGGGAAACCCTTTCTCAGCATCCTGTAGCCCAGTAAGTTTGTAGAAATAACTCTGTCCAACTGGCAAAATTAGCATCCAGTACTTTTTTTTTTTCCCTAGAAAGTTGAAACGTATTGTAGCAAACAGCATTTTGCATGAAAGTAATGTGAAACAAAAGATGAAATAGTTGAGCTTTCTTGAGAGACTGGGTGTCCTTAAGAAATAGAGACCCCTTCACAACCAGTTGTCCTCTGTCCAGCCACCTGAAGATGGTCAAAGGTCAGCTGTGAGAGCCAAAGAGATAAAAAGACCATGCACCCTGATGGCAAGAGAGAGTGGGGAAAAACAGCCTTGCTCAGGGAGGAAACAGATAAAGACAAGTAGAAAAATGAAAAATAAACAAATAAATAGTTATAACTAGAAAACAAGAATTAATCTGAAGAATCCATTTCAGAGTGAAGTGAAGTTAAAGGACAGTAAAGGACTGATGTGAAAAGGCATGATTACAGGCTGCAAGTTCAGAGTGCTGCAGAAAACACATTTCATAGATGCTGAACTGCAGCATCAGTTTCACATCTCAGAGTTGTTCTGAACAATTATCCTTATTCTTTCATCAACATTTAAAAACCTGACAGTTTCATTTCAGTTGCTGTTTTCATAGTGACCAATAGGGGGCGACCTTGTTACACAAAGATATGATATTCCTGCGCTGGCATCTGCTGATCCAAATCCAACTCAGAGCAGCTGGATGGATCGCAGTCAGCTGCAGCTCAGACTGAACAGGGAATACACAGAGAGGAGAGTCCAGAAAATACACACACACACACACACACACACACACACACACACACACACACACACACACACACACACACACATGACTCTCTTTTTCTCTCATCCTAAAATTTTGTCTCACCTTCTTTCCTCCATGCATCCCCAGTGTTGCCTCTTTCCTCCCTCCATCCTTCTTTACCCTGTCCTCCTCCTCCCTCCATCCCTCCGTCCCTCTCTACCTCTCACCGTCTTGGAGTTAGACAGTAATGAGTGTTGTGACAGATTACAGCAAGTTATCAGCTCCCTAACCGCTACAGGGGACAGCTCGCCACGCTTCCTTCATCAGGATGGAGGGATGAAGGAGGAAAACATTTCCTGTTTTCCTTTGCATGCACACAAGAGCTTGAGCCGCAGGAACCGGTTCTAACTTAGAACCGGTTCCTGTGGTTTGAAGATTCAATAAGACAGGGATTCTACTTTTTGGTTCTTCACACTGGTTTACTTTTGTAAAAACGGACCTGTAGAACCTCACAGGAATAGAGCACATCCATGTCATGACTAGAGGAATCTGAATATGTTAACCAAATAGATATCAGACAAAGTCCTTAAAAGTTTTAATCTCATGAAAACTAAATTGGAATAAATTAAAAATAATATCAAAGACATTTGACGTCGTGGATTGTGTCTACCTTTACTTAGGAGACAGAAAACGTGAAACAAAACCTGTAGATATCAGATCAATGATAGAAGTCACTTATTAGTAGAAAAAACAGATAAGCTTTGTTCTTTGGCCATTATGTAGTGACAAATGACATTTCACTTCTCATAAATGGCAGTAAAGTCCTCCAAAAGAAATGGAAAAAAGGAAAATTGCAGGAATTTTTTTTTTAACCACTGGGGGAGCCCTTGGCCATTGGTTGACTGACCCAAACAAAGATGGCTGCCTTCTCATAGCAGCGTCAGATAACAGGAATACATTTTTTTTCACTCAGTTTATCCATAAATCATATACTGCTTTTGTTTTCGGGTGAGATGGGGTCCGTTTGGTCTCTGAAAAGATACTGATCTTTTCTGGTGCAAAGAGACAAGAAAAAAAAAAATCAAGCCTCCCCTCTATTTTTAAAGACAATTATGTAAACAAAACCTGTTTATGTCATATTATGCCATATATCGTGGCTCTGACTTTCAAAAGACAGACTATGCAGCACATTGTGCACTTCATTCGTTATGCCGTTCTCAAAAATCGCCCCAGCCACATTCTGCAGAAGCAGCTTCAGCAGCATCACAGAGTGTTTTTACATGCAGTTCAAGTCTGAACTCAGTCTGAGTTAGTTATGAGGCCACCTCTCGCCTCCAGACCTGCCTCAGAGCTCCTCAGCTACAATTCTCAGGAGTTTTTAAAAGTCTTAGAGTGATGAGCTCACTCTGCTTTCACTTTCAGTTTTTGTCTGCAACATTAGTCTGCCTGCATGCTCTGATTAAGCTCTCGCGGTTAATAAACTTGTAACAGGCAGCTCTGTAAACACTGAAGTAATGCTGTTTGTTTGTATATGAAGAAATAAAAAACTTATGACGAGATTAAAGATCACTAATTATGCTTTATGCACAGCTTAGTGGTTGATGTAGTTTTGATTGCATTAAAATTAAGTCTCTCATGAATCAGTCTTCTGTGAGTGGAATGACAAGGTTCAGATGTTGAATATTTTAAAGTTTAAAGTGAATATATTAGGAACTTTACAAAATAACTTTCAGGCTGACTTCTGCTTTGATCATTATCAACATGCTGACAGCAGCCTTTAATTCAATTCAGCCACTACAAATGAAAGAATCAGCTCCTGTTCCTGCACAGTGCTTTTCAAGTCCGATCAAAGGTGTGGCGCATTTAGATGCCACCTTACACATTCTTAATGCATGCATAAAGTGTTCAGGAGTAATTGTTTTATCCTGCTGTCTCATCTTTGTGTTGTTTTTCTACAGTGACAGTTAAAGACGCACAGAAAATATATGCAGAGGTGTTTGATCTTTGTTCTCAAGCACTGCAGCTGTTAAATATTAGAATGTGGCAACAACAAGCTTTTGGACTTCGATAAAATAGGTCATTTGTTCTCAAAACGCTTGGCTTTGCTATAAAAAAATATTTATAAGACAAGTATTTTGATTCATCACCAATGCTGTTTTTGACATTTTTGATTCTCAGTCTTTTTTTTTCTTAAACTTAAAGATACAAACAGATTCTAATGATGGGTAACAAGATGCAAACTGCCAGGAGCATAGAGAAACTGCAGTTCCTTTCACTGGCCACATGAGACTATTTTTGAGCATGAGTCAGTCCCCATAAAGCACAACGTTAAATGTCTGATTAGTTATAAAACTAGGAAAATTCTCTACAGCTCTGCAGCCCTAGGATCTATTAGACGTTGTTTCTATCCCTAAATTTATCTTTCCTCTTCTCTTCTTCTGCAAAGTTTTATAGGTTTATGTGAGGATGCTGAAGATTGATCTACACTGACTAAAGTCAACATTTAACAGATAAAACACAAAATTAGGCATCAAGACAAACACTTCACGTCGTAAATTAAGGCGATTTTGATTGTCTCCTGCAATTATGAGGCTGCTGTGGTCCAAAGTAGTGAAGGAAGTAGTTTGGATCAAGGCTGAAGAATGAAGTCTAGAAGTTGAAACTGCAGTTCCTCTAGTGTCCACTTGGGGCTTTCTCCAAAAGTGAGTCAATCCCCATAAAGCCCCATATTAAAATTTCCAGCTTTACAGTTTTTTACTGCATGGTACACTGTAAATAAATAAATAAATAAATAAATAAATAAATACATAAATAAACCTGTACAAGGATGTATCTCATTTGTTAAATTGTAAATTTAGGGGTGTGATGTGCTAGCAGTCTGCTAGGTGTCCCTTAAACTAATCCAGTCCCTGACCTTTAACCTCTGGGTTGTTTGTGGGGCAGGAGCCTTTTGGAGATTTGCTCATGTAAATATCAGACTAATAATCTGTTGAGGTTAAGGATAGGTTTTCCTTTGTAAAGGTCACAGAGCTCTGAGAGTTTCAGCACACTATCAGAGAACACTAGGGGAATTGTGTGCCACATTTCAGCCCTCTCCCTACAAAAAATGACCACATAGGAAAAGAACATTCATTCAAATACATCCCCTATCTCAGAAGGCAATACTAAAACACCCAGCACTCTTACCAGAGTCTAAAAACATGCTCATACACTTTTAACCCCCACTTTAAATAACTTTAAAAAGCAGCACAGATAACGGATGGATGGGTCTGTGCTCACCATACCTGACTTCATAGCTCGCTCAGTTATGGATGTATAGTAATTTATCTTTGGGGGCCAATACATGAGATGAAAGATGGTTGTTGGTGTTTTTCAGAGGACACTGCAGACTTAAGAGACAGGAAGACTTACTACTCCTCAGAACTTGCTTTTTTCTACAGAGGGGCAGAGGTGAGCAACAAGTCTTTTAGCTCTTTCAGCCTTTTCAACATAATCTAAAGGGAAAACAAAAACCAGTGAACCAACTCATCTGCCAATGGATTAGCCTTGTTCATAGACCATCTAAATTGGTAACCTTCATAAAAAAAAAGTGTTGGTTCCAATTCCAGGGTCTAGAGAGAGTCACTTTTGAAGATCTTCTTTATATTTTATTATTTCACTCTGGATCACACATATGCACAAATAGGACTTTTTGCACTTTACACAGAGGAGGCTGCACCAGTAGCACACGCCTAAGCAGTTAGGGGTTTGGTGCCTTGCTTAAATGCATATCTACAGGGCTCAGGAAATCAGCCACCAAATTTCCAATATTGGTCTATAATGGGAATTAAATCAGCAAAACTTTGGTTGCGAGGCCCAATGGACTGAGCTGCAAATATTTACAAATGTTCTGCAAAACGTACAACAGATAAATCTGCTACTCTATTTATAATCACTGACAGGATCCTGCTTTTATTTATTCATAAATTCAACTTTGACATTTCTAACTCATCACTTACTTCTCATGTTCTTTTATTACAACAGTAGTATTTTATTGCAACAGAAAAAAAAAAAAAAAAAAAAAAAAAAACGTGGAAGTTTTGTGAAAAAGCTCTGAATTTGAAAGTTGGTGATGGCTACCGGTTTTGACATTACTGTTTTTTTCTTATCCATGCTTGAGACCAGTTGTGGTCAGCTTTCCTGTGATCATGTTAGGTAGTTCATGAACATACTGTGGTTTTGAAGACAGCGTCTTTAAATCTGCAGAGGAAATTTCAAACATCGACTTTGCAGCATAATGCGTCAGAGTATCTGAATCTTAACTTTTTCTGCTCTGTCTTCCTCTGCAATGAATAAATAAACCAGTGAAGTGATATTTGTGA
The DNA here is from genome assembly GCA_030710495.1 of Labroides dimidiatus. Classification (NCBI taxonomy): domain Eukaryota; kingdom Metazoa; phylum Chordata; class Actinopteri; order Labriformes; family Labridae; genus Labroides; species Labroides dimidiatus. The sequence goes on along the minus strand of CM061143.1, from coordinate 12,377,441 downwards.
GAGAGAAGCACAATAACTCCAGCTGCAGTGACAGACAGTCCATGGAGAAATACGAGACTCTGTACTCCAAACAGCGTTTGATTGACAGGCGTTCTCTGGTAAACGTAGCGCAGCAAAACCACAGCGAACAGTAACGAGCACTTAGCAGCACACAGAAACCAACATGCCTCCTCATCGCCCCTTACACACACACACACACACACACACACACACACACACACACACACACACACACACACACACACACACACACACACACAAAGAAAAAAAAGAAAGTTCCAGTGCAGGATCCAGATTTAGTGTCTCTGTGGGGCCGGGCTCATTAAAATATGGCAGCTCTGCTGTCATACGAGATAATACCTGAAATAAACCAAGTCTGTGACCCACTTTATTATACCTGTTACCTGTGGATACACAGCCGCATATAAGGAGAATGAAACCACACGCCGGTACCCTCTCATACTGTATACACACACACACACACACACACACACACACACACACACACACACACACACACACACACACACACACACACAGACAAACTTACCACACAGCCTGTTTAGTGTGAGGTGCCGTACTGTGCGAGGAGCTGTCACAGAGCCGTCTGATTGGACGATTTGTTGCCACCAAAAGTGTGACTGTTTGACAGATCGACAGACTCATGACAAGCCTGCAAGACATGGTGAGACACACACTCACACACACATACACACATGCTGAGGTGACGAGCAGTGGGACACAGAGGTAAAAATGAGGACAAATCAGGAATTCCTGGGACAGAAAATGTTCACGGAGAAAAGAGGAGGAAGGATGGGATGGATTTATTCAGGGGCGCAGTGACAAATTAGGGAAATTAAAATTCAGCATAGAGGCCTAGGGAGCTTTTCAATGAGTCACATCTGTTTTTAATAAGTTTTATATTTTTAACACTTTTCTGATCACTTTTCATAAACATTTTTATTTCTGCAGTGAGCTCTTTGTGATTTATGTTGTTTTAAGTAATCCAAACATAGCTCGTAATTTGGGATAATGAAATTCTCGGTCAGGTGTATCGCCACGTTATTGTGCTGTGAATGGAGTGTTTTCATGCTTTACGTCCACTCAAACACACCTGTCCCTGTGTTTGACAATTACAGCAATCATTAAAACTCTCATTCTGAATGTGTGTAAAGAAGTAATTATTTCAAATGGATGTTGACAACACCGGTACTTTCATTAAACTCCTCAAATAAACAATCCATTAAAGAATAAAAGTGACACCGGTTTGTCTTGCTCTAAGCTCCATACTCACTAATTCAGATTATTTTCAAACATTTGCATCCATCAAATCAGAATCTGTTTCTGTGAGGTGAATAACAACACCTGGCAGACATTAATGGAGAGAGTAATGGACTCTGTGCTACTTTTGCAGCAACCAGAATGAATAAACAGGAATAATTCTTTGGACCTGGTTCAGAGCGATCCCAAATGTTCAACTTAATGACAGACAAATAGAACCTGGGATTATTCTCAGATCGTGCCATATTCCTGATGTGAGTGATCAAAAATGTATTATTCAGGGTGATTAGTGCCCAGAACCAGGTACACTTGACCTCAAAGGCAGATCTGTTTAATCAGTCAGAATGTAATCATGCTGCTTGAAGAGGTAGTCAATAGTTTTATCCAGGTGTTCTCCACCACAAATGCAGCAGATGTGAATGCAACCGCTCTCGAATAAAGAAAGTGACATCTATAGGATGTCACACTTATCAAACGTGTGTATGTGGCATCTGGTACAGAATTAAGCATCATCTGAGCTGCACGTCAGAGGAGTGTCTAAAAATAGCACAAGATCTTAACCAGACTTGCTGAAATGATGAGGTCATCACATAAAAATCTCTTATTTGGTTCATGACATCTTGGGGGGGGGGGGGGGGGTCAAACACCAAGGTCTATTGGCCAGTCAGAGGGAAGGGGGTTTGTGGAGCAGGGGGCCTTAAAGAGAGCAGTTAAAACAACGTTTTTCAGACAGAGGCTGAAATAAGGATTTAAAGAGTTTTACAACCTTCAGCTCCAGTCCTGCAGCTGCATTCCTTTCTCTCACATCAACTCTCACACTCTCCAAAACAAGACATGAACACAGACTTCCTTCCCTTATTGCTGCAAAGTTAAAAAAAAAAAAAAAAAAAAAGTTATATCATATACATGGATAAACAAGGTTAATTATTTATTAAAGCATTAAAATGAACCCTTCATATTAATTGTGTCAGTTCTTCCTTCATGCTGGCTGATCTGTAGCCTTCCAAGAGCTTTCAACCTTCTGTAAATACACATATTAATACTGGACCACAATGAGCACAATTGTGATTGATTAATGCACAAAAATATATTTAATACAGCTTAATATTTCCTTCAGTCCTGTGGTCTGCTTCATGTTCAACCTCTCTTTTTCTGAATGGAGTCTGGTGGCTCTAAAGAAAATGATGTAACAGCTGCGACTGGTTTAAAAAAGAAAAAAAAAAAAAAGACATAACACTGAAAGAAGTGTCTATCATTGCAGGGATTCTCTCCATGATGTCAGACACTTGGAATAAAAATGTGAGGAAGTACACACATACACACACACTTCCACAGATACACAGCCACAGGCCATGAGTGGGAGTCTGGTCTGACTAAGCTGTCATAAATGTATCTGATTGAATGATTGGCTGTCACACGGGGCTGTGATTAGCTGACAGGCTGTGATGGCCTCATTAGACGTCCTTTCTGTCCAGAGGGGGGAGTCCTTCCCAGAATTCATCACTTGAATCCTAAACAGCCTGACAGGCTGCTTACGTCTGACTTTTTGCATGCTTCATGGAGCTAGAGCTGCCAAAACATGGTGCACATTTTACAAACATGCAGATTCTTCATGAAAAAAAGAAAGAGGAGGATCATTGCACGGAGAAAGCCGTCAGATCAGATCAGGGTGCAGGCGGTCAGTGAGGCATCAGGATGTCAACTCATTTATCATTAAATGTCGATTGATCAGGAGGGGCCAAATCAATCACTGCCTCATCAGTTTAACATTTCACACAACAACATGGCAGGGTCAGACACACCCTCAAATAGAAATGATATGAATGCGCTTCGTCTCCCTCCAAACGTCTTTGAGTGTTGACCAAAAGGTCTGTCGGTCTGGCTGGATGTTTGAGAGCCGACTTTTGGAATAAAGTGTGCAGTAGTTTCTTTCTGTTTTTGAATAGTGAAAAAGAACGGGGCCTTCAAGGGTTCGAAATGAAGATGATATTGTTTTACAAAAAGTGAAGCCGAAATTCAAACTTCAACAAGATACTGGCATCTTACCCTGGTGACATCATTTGGAGGTAAAGCCTGCACTGTTAAGAGCTGGTTGAGCCATGGTTCATGTGTCCCATTGCTTTCAGCATCCAAAACATATTTTTATCCAGTGAATCAGGCATGTCCAGATTTGTGTGTGGGTTTATTCATTCATTCATTCATCTTCTTTACCGCTTCTCCTATTCAGGGTCGTGGGTGGCTGGAGCTTATCCCAGCTGGCTAAGGGCGAGAGGCAGGGTACACCCTGGACTGGTCGCCAGTCAATCGCAAGGCTGACACATAGAGACAGACAACCATTCACGCTCATACTCATACCTATGGACAATTTTGAATCACCAGTTGACCTAGTGAGCATGTTTTTGGACTGTGGGAGGAAGCCGGAGTACCCGGAGAGAACCCACACATGCACGGTGTGTGGGTTTATATTACGTTATTTTAATATTATTTTATTTTAATTTTAAAGAATCTAATGGAAGCCAAGTACATAGACTGTGAGTTATAGCCTGTGTGTGTGTAACTGCTAATGTGAGTTCCTGAATGATGTGTGCCTATGTGTGTATGTGTGTGTGTGTGTGTGTGTGTGTGTGTGTGTAATAAGTAATACTTCCAGGGTAGATGGGTGCAGAGCAGAGTGATGATTATAGAGTCATTCCTCAGCTCAAGGTTGGCAGGACGGACACACACAAACACGCACACACACACACATAAACATGTAGGCTCACACTCCATGGTCAGGATGAATCATTACTCTGCTGTGGTCATCGTGTCCATCCCAGAAGACCTAAACACACCTTAAACCTGGACAAACCTTCTTGGTATTTTCTTACTGTTCTTCTTTTAAAGACTTAAAACTTCAGTGGCTGACAAATGCACACCATCTGCAACGGTACAAACAATCACCATTCAGAAAAGAGCACTGCAACTGCTCAAACAATGCTCGCAACATGCAAAAGTCTAAAACAAATGCAAAGTGGCATCAACAGTAAATATAGCTGGAACGATGCAAAAACAAGCATGCACAAAACTAGAAAACAACTGCAACAAATACTAAAAAAAGACTTTTTTTTCATGAATAAAGAATTAAATTTCAACGCACAAAAGAGGGATACTCTTGATAAACCGTGCACAACCAAACTGTTACAAAAAGGTTAAACGAATAAAAACTTCCTGCTGCAGGACAATAAGCCCATTACAGCTAATAATGTCAGGAACTTGAACTTGAACTTACACATGCAGAACTAACACACACACACACACACACACACACACACACACACACACACACACACACACACACACACACACACACACACACACAAACACACACACAAACACACACACACACACACATGCACACAAAGGCAGACACTCAGCAGTAAAGTTAGTAAAGGTCGTCTGGTTCCTCTGAGGATTGTGGGTAAGTCCGTGTTTATCCTGTTTGCAGCTGAGCGTAGAGGACGGGGGAGAGATATCTCACCCTCTGGCTCTCATTAGCAAGGGTGTCACTTGTGTGTGTGTGTGTGTGTGTGTTTGTGTGTGTATTTATGTGTATGTTTGCGGGTAACCCATTCTTATCTGCCATTAAACTAACATTGTGTTACCAAGAGTTACAACTCAAATCTTCTACAATGTTTTTAAACACCGTTTTCTGTCTCTGCGAGATCTGCAGCTGCAGGTGACAAGACTCGACATAGATTTGCAACATGCAGTTAATGTTTATAATCTGGATTGAAACTGTCAGAGTAAAGAGTCTTATAAGTCTCACTTCTATTTGTTTTACATTGAGTTATTTCCTCATGCAGCAGTTCCTCATGATCAGCACACACATGGCCACGTGTGGCATCATTTTTATTATGTATACATGTTCCCATATAGATACATTTAAAACCCCATAAACTTTGAATAAATAATATAACCTAAGTGTGTGTATGTGAATGTATGTGTCCATAAAATGACTGCTGCCATTTTGCAGCAGACGACGTAAATCAAATCCTGTGCACTGACCTTAGCTGTCACCTGCCTCTCTCTCTCTCACACACACACACATACACACACACACACACACACACACACACACACACACACACACACACACACACACACACACACACACACACACACACACACACACACACGTGATACGATACATCGATACTGACTCAGGTCATCACACTAACAAGAATTTACCCATTAATTTATAATGTGTGTGTGTTTGTGTGTGTGTGTGTGTTTGTGTGTGTGTGTGTGTGTGTGTGTGTGTGTGTGTGTGTGTGTGTGTGTGTGTGTGAGTGAGATATATTAGATGTTTAAATATTCATTGGTCTCTTCTGGAGGCCTCACAGTTGGGAGGGAAACAGTCACCCCTCTGTAACTGCAGCTCGCAGCCTCAGTGTGTCACTATGTGTGTTTGGACTCACACTGCTGAGAGCATTAAGTATTAATGTTGACATGCCTCTGTTTTTAACCACTTTCTTTGCTTCTTTTTCTGTGTTTGTGTGCTATTCATGTTTTATAATTTTTAATTGTACAACCCCCAATTCCAATGAAGTTGGGATGTGTAAAACATAAACAAAAACAATACAGTGATTGCAAATCTGTTTTAACCTATATTCAATTCAATAGTCAATATTGAATATGTATTCAATATTTTCAATATTCTTTATAGTGTTTTCGATTGAAAAACTCTACAAAGATAAGATAAAATTGTTCAGACTGGGACAGGGTCATGTTTCCCACTGTGCTCATCACCTTTCCTTTTAACAACACTTAATATGCATTTTGGGAACTGAGGACCCTAATTGTTGAAGCTTTGTAGGTGGAATTATTTCACAATATTGCTTGATGTACAACTTCAGTTGCTCAACAGTCTGGGGTTTCTGTTGTCCTATTTTGTGCTTCATAATGTGCCACATATTTTAATGGGAGACAAGTCTGGACTGAAGGCAGGCCCGTCTAGTACCAGCACTCTTTTACTACAAAGCCACGCTGTTGTAAAATGCAGAATGTGTCTTGGCATTGTCTTGCTGAAATAAGCAGGGACACTCCTGAAAAAGGCGTGGCTTGGATGGCTGCATATGTTGCTTCAAAACCTGTATGTACCTTTCAGCATTAATGGAGCCTTCACAGATGGTCAAGTTAACCATGCCATGGGCACTAACACACCCCCATACCATCACAGATACTAACTTTGTGTGGATTGTCCTTTGCCTCTTTGGCCAGGAGGACATGATGTCCATGATTTCCCAAAAACAATTTGAAATGTGGACTCATCAGACCACAGCACACTTTTCCACTTTGTGTCAGTCCATCTCAGTTGAGCTCGGGCCCAGAGAAGCTGGCAGCATTTCTGGGTGTTGTTGACATGTCTTTGTCTTTGCATGGTAGAGTTTGAACTTGCATTTGTAGATGTAGTGATGAACTGTGTTAACTGACAATGGTTTTCTGAAGTGTTCCTGAGCCCATGTGGTAATATCTTTTACACAATGATGTCAGTTTTTAATGCAGTGCAGCCTGAGGGGTCAAAGGTCACGGGCATTCAGTGTTAGGTTTCAGTCTTGCTGCTTATGTGCAGAGATTTTTCCAGATTCTCTGAATCTCTTGATGATATTATGGACTCAAGATAATGGCATCCATAAATTCCTTGCAACTGTTCATTGAGAAACATTGTTCTTAAACTTCTGGACTATTTACCCACTCAGCTGTTCACAAAGTGGTGAATTTCAACCCATTCTTGCTTGTGAACGACTGAGCCTTTCAGGGATGCTCCTTTTATACCCAATCATGACACTCACCTGCTTCTAATTAACCTGTTTACCTGTGGAATGTGTCAAACAGGTCTTTGTTTCTTTTTCTTTCTTTTTCTTTCTTTTTTTTTTTTTTTTTTTTTTTTTTGAGCATTCCTCAACTTTGCCAGCCTTTTGTTGCCCCTTGTCCCAGCTTTTTTGGAAAATGTTGCAGGCATCAAATTTAAAATGAGGAAATATTTGCAAAAAAAAAAGTTTCTCCGATGAACAATAAATATCTTGTGTTCTGTTTTATGAGAGAGAGAGAGGCGTTCCCACAGAAACCTCGCTCACACATCCCAGGAACTAGATGGTTAAGTGCTTCATTTATCACTGGCCAAGCTGGCTATTAGTCTTTTTTAATTCCCGCCAAAATTCATTTTTACCCGTTTGGCAGGTTGGTGGGTGTTAATTTTGAGCCCTGGTGTGTCTGTGCCAAGCGGCAACCTCCAGTCTGAAAATATGAGACAATGCAGAAGTGCTAAGTCTACTGTTTCTCGAGGGTCTGCTTGAGGCTGGCTCCAGAAGTACCAGAAGTGACATACACACCAAGCCAAAAAAAGCCGTCTTCAAGGCCAACATTAGCATATTTACAGCCTGGTACAAAGAATGTCTCCTGCCTGAATTGCTAATTTCATTAAACAGCACGCACTGTAGGGGGGTGAATTTTTTTCTAACTTAGCAGTTTAGACAATATTAAGATCGCCAGTTCATCCAATCAGAGGCACAGCTCAGCTCACGTGACTGCCGGGCGCCCTATGGCTGTTACTGTGGAGACTCACAGCCCGCCTCATTTCCAGAATGGCTGCGCCAGCTGTTTTGCTTCAAAATCAGTTTCAAAAACAGACAGGTGACAACGCAAAGGCTACGTCCATTAATTATACACTCTATGGTCTGTGCATGAAGGTGTTTATCTCTGCCTAAAGGTCGTCACTTGACACACATCTGCTGACAAAGAGCTTTATGAGTCAATATATCAGGGTCTGCTGTGTTTGTGTCAGCAGAGGCTCTGCAGCCTGCATGTTTTTTTGGTTTTTTTTTACCACTAAACACACATCTGAGCATCTTTAATCCGTATCTGTCATCAGGTTGTATTTAACCATTTATATTTCGGTGTATCTGTAGACTGTTTCTACTCTTAAATCAAGCCTAATAAATATGTTTTTAAAGGAGCACAGAGTTAACAGCTCATAAAGTGGAAATACTGAAATAAATTTATCTGATTTATTTTCTCGAGTTGGTTTCGCATTTTTTTTTTATCCCTCTCAAAATAAGCATGAACGACTCTTCCATTTGAACCTAATCGAATACACAAACCAGCCCTGTGCTTGTTTAAGGTCACATTTGTTTGCTTATCTGAGACACACCATTTGTCAAAAATAAAATCCACAAAAGAAGAAAAACGGCTGTTATTTAACAGCCTCAATTATCCCAAGCTTTGGAGAGATGCAACATGCCACTTCAAGGACAAAACAGAATAATTCTGCTCAAATTATAGGCTTTAAGGCAGCGTAATGTCTGCAGGAATTCATGAGGAGCATTTGTCTGTTTCCTGCTTTGTCTGCGAGGAAAAGAACCAAGGAAAAAAATAGGACATAAAACATAAAACAACAGAATGAAAAACCAAAACAAAGACACATCTAAAGAGGCAATGAAAGAGAAACATGGTGGTCTGCAGGGTTAATTATTGTGTTTCTCTACTTAAAAGATGTCAATCATAACTGTGTGGAGAACATTTCCACCAGACGCTCACCTGATGATGTGGAAATGTTGGATTGCTGTAATAACGGTCACAGTAGGTCAAGTCATTTACCGTAGATTAACATGGAAAACAGAGAAGGTACATGGAAAACAAACAAGTGCTTCAGAGAGAGCCTGGAGCCTGGAGTTTCAGAAACATGTGTAAAGCGGTCGCGTAAATAGGCCAAATTCTGGCGCTGTTGTGCTGTCTACTGTTATATGACTTATCCTGATGATGAGAGTTTATTTTTGGCTTGAAAAGGTTTGAGAGGGAGCTGCCAGCATTTAAACTCAATAAATGTCGCAGTCTCAGCCACAGTTTTGACCAGTGTCTAATCAACAGTTTTTGGATCACCAAATTTAAAATTTATTTGGACAAAGGACAGCTGAGGAGGGCCAGGAAACATAGGGAGTAGAGAGGGGAAAAAACTGCAGCAAATTGTCATAGCAGGCCCAATAACCCAATGACTTCCATCCAAAATACACTTGATGGGTCTCTGGTCTAGCTTTGCTATGTCACAGCATTGGATCAGTCAATTCAAGTCAATGCGTCAAGTCACAAGGGCTCCGCTCTGCTTGCTTCAATATTTTTACCAGATGCCGGAGCAGTGATGTGTCAATTTACGAAAAGCAAATCGAGCAAAAGCCCAGTGATTCACAAAATGAATCAAAGTGTGCCCAAACCAGATGTATTTATCTTGACTACAACAACAAACCAACATAATGTGCAGAGCCAGACCAGGATTCAACAGGTTTTAGGTTTTACAGCCCAACATGAACGAGGAAAGGATCACTCCTCGGTCTGTGACTCCAGCTGCCTGGAGGTCCTTATACTTGCCAGACTGAACAAGCAGCCAGTGTGAGTTGATAGATGAGAGAGCACCATAGACTGTATAAAATATGGATGTGGTCTCCACTACGTCACCCGTCTGGTCCTAATGCAGAATGATGAAGCCAGTCGTCGGCTGGGCCAGTTTGGAAATGCTGACTCAAGTGGCAGAGTTTGAGTCTCCACACTTACAGCTATAGGGCATGTGAGTTAAGTTGCACCTCTGATCACACAAACTCGTGATCATAATATCTTCAAAACAGTTGAGTTAGAAAAAAATATTTTTTACTCTTATTCAGGCGTCATTTATTCCTTTTCATATCTCGAAACAAGACATTTTTTCTTGGATTTTCAGGTGAATGTGGCTCATAATACACTTAAAAAAGACAGTAAAAAAAAAGACAAACAATTGTTTAGATTTCAAAATTTGCAGTGCAGAGCTCTCTCTCTTACCACCTTGGATCTCCACTAGATCAAAATGCTGCAGAGTGAATGATGCATGTGCAGAAATATAACTGCAAAAACAGTAGTGGTCGGTATGGATTAGCTGATGTATGAAACCTTTTGTGCACCAAAAGAACTTAAATTTGCATGACAAGCTCTCAAAAAACAAGGTACAGAATGTATTAACTCTAATTTTGAAATGGTTTTAGTGATGATCTTTGGGTAGCTGTGTGGTGTAGCTGCAACGTGATGGATACCACGCTATGGTTGTATGGGATGTAAATGTTGGTGCTGTGAAACAGCTGTGCAACATAAGGGAAAAGCCATAAACACATCTTGCATTCATTAAAAAGAGAGCGGGAGAGACACATTTAGAAATATGTCATCTGCATGTTTGATCAGCTCCCTATGGACGAGATCTTTCACATGCTTGCTGCTGTCGAGGCAGAATCCTTCAATAAGATACTTTTCTTACATACTTTACACATCCACTGCTTCGCTGACTGCCATTAAGACTCAAAACACACACACACACACACACACACATATATTTATATATATATATATATATATATATATATATATATATATATATATATATATATATATATATATATCATCAGGTAGACTGCAGATGGAAATCGAAACAAGTTTACATAAAATAAAAAAACAAAAAAAAACAGTCCAATCATAAAAAAACGTTAAATTCTGACTCTCCTTTCTCGCCTACAAAAATAAAAAGAAGAAAGGAAGAAAGAAAAAAAGCTTTTCTTGCATCAAGGTATTTTTATTTGGGGACTGAGGAATCCCATTAACCTTTCTGAATCTTTGTACTTTCTAAACTGGTCTCAGCGCCGCAGACCGAGGTCCTGATAAGCTTCTTTTCACAGCTTTTTATCGGCACGCTGGCTGCTCTGAAGCATTTGCATCCTTATGAGGTCTCAGTGTTTTGAGTCACAATCGAGAGATTTATTTATTTATTTTTTTTTCTCTGAGGCTCCTTCTGTATTCATTTATGCTGTTTGATTGCTGACATTTGGAAATGGCACCTGAAGTGGACGGAAAGTTGTGGAAGTTTCTTTGAGATTAAGATTTAGAAGAAGGTCTAAACTGCACCTTGGCAAGACCACTACTCCACTCTGCACCTCGATATGTGGCTTTAGGATCCACTTTAAACCCCCCCTTGGACAGAGGGAGGCAGTCATACCATAGAGCCGACACACATGAGAGCATCTCGTGATGGAGAATGCTGAAAAAGTGTCATCAAAGTCAAGAGAGAGGGGAGTTTTATCTCTTTATGAGAGCTGGATGTGTGTTTGTGTTCAGCTTTTCTCACTTCTCACTCTGGGTCTGAGTTGATAAAGTTATTTCACATCAAGTCCACGGATTGGAGCACCCTGCCTGTTTCTATTCCTCTAAACCGCTCTGCATTTTAGCCTCAGAACAACAAAGGACGCCTCTGTGAGGATGTAATCTGCTGTTTACGTTTGTACTGTTAAATGACTTGTCGCCGTCAAGTCACAGTATGTCTCAGAAGTTCTCTCCTGATCTGACTTTAATAAAAGCTCCACCATCCTCTCATGATTACCACTCATCACCGGCACAGCTGGGTCTCTTCCTGGTCCACTTTGTTTCCCCCAATCCCATTGGAGGATCAGAGCTGAGCGCCTCCTGCTTCGCCTGTGTGGTTATCAAGCAGCAGCCATATTGACAGGGCAAACATCAAACATTGTTTTTCTCGGCCTATTTACCCACAGGCTAAAAAAGGGGAAAAAACACACACAACTTTTATCCGCGAGTCAAGTCCATCTGTCTTTCTAAGTGGAGCAGTCTATGTTGGGTAAATGCAGTCAGCACAACCTTCATCTTTATTCTGCAGGCTGATTGGTGAACGTGTTCGGTGTGCCTGCAGGCTGATCGGCTGACTGGAATATATAATGTGGCCTTTGGAAAACACAGCACATAGTTATCCTTTAGCCATTCAGCAAACAGTATCCTGCATGACTTTGAATAAACTTAACTTCCATCACCAACATCTGAAGCATCAGATAGTGATCGGGAGCTCTGGTTCTCTGGGCAGTCTGGGCAAGACTGGTTCAGATAAGACTGCAAAGACTGACATTAGGATACCAAAAACCATCGTTTTTTTTGTTTGTTTGTTTGTTTGTTTTTTCTAACAGGGTGAAGCTCAAACTCTGATCTTTACCAGCATCATGCTTCACTTCAGTTTATGATGTAATTAAATACCAATTAGGAAGGTAAAGGTCAGACAAAAAAACAACAACAAAAAACTGAGACTGCAAGCCAGTACCTGAAATCTGTGCTTTACTTGGAGTAGTTGCTTTGGATTTTACTTGGATTTTATTAGTTTAAAGTTTTCCAGTTTTGATCAGTGGTATGTTAGAGTCTGAGGAGTACTGACCTGAGTCAGGTATCAGCAGGAAACAGACAAGAACCAACCTAAGGACCCAGTTGACACAAAAAGGGCTTTTTATTCAAGTTAAAAAAAGGATTTACAGAAATTCACAGATTACAAATTATTCGGCATTTGCCATGATTGAACTGCTTACATTTAGACGTTAGATATATAACCATACTTTATTTGTTTGTTTGTTTTTTTGTTTTTTTTCCTCTTCATTAACAAAACAAACAAACAAACAAACAAACAAAAAAAAAACAATTAAAATAAGCTAAAATGGTTCTTACACCAAAAATGTTAAAAGCTGGAAAAAACAGTCCCAACAAAAAAATATGGTGTAGACAGATTTTAATAATTGAATAAATACCATGAATACAAAACGTGTCGTCAAGAAACACATAGCACTACAAGACAAACAGGCATAGGACAAAAAGTATTTATATGCACAGGTGGAAACAATGACATTCTAAAAATATTGAATCTTAAATTAAATACTGTCTAAAATTTAAGAATTGACTAATGCAGTGTCTCTAATGGAGGCAAGTTATAATGCAAATTGAAAGAAGACATGAAATAACTTGCTTCTCCTACATTTTCTGAGCAATTGAGGCACATGCAACTTCACTATTCACTCATATATTTGTTCACAAAAATATCACGCAGCTTTTTTAATATGTCGTTTATGTTTTGTGTACTCGTTGCAATCTCCGTCACAGTACCCAGGAGAGCCAGATGATTATTAATCACCTCGTTGGTCAGCATGTGGGGCTGCCAACGAGACTCCTGCTGAGGAGCAGGTGGAGTGGGCTGTGTGGCTAACGCGGATGTCGAGGTTGATGGTGCACAATCAGAATTTCCATTTGAATAAAACATTTCCCCCCCCTATTGATTTGCACTATTTAGTTACAAAAACAACCAGTTGCAAATATGAACAATTGATGTCATTTTTCTCAGGAGTGACTCCTGCTTAAATGCTAAAGAAAAATGTTTTTTTTTTGTGCCTCAATCTCTGCAACAATCACCTGGATTTCTGTTGAGGTGAATTATTATTAAGGCCCAAGCCCGAAAATTGGGGCAAAGGCTCTCTTGGAGCCTGTAGGATTATTTCCCACTACTTTGATCCCAAATTGCGTGCCTTCAACGTGCTAAAAGTTGAAACAAAACATGCCAGAAAAATCAGTTACAGCGATGAATTTATGATTCCAGTGCTTTCATGCCGATCCGTGCTCCACAGTGCCCCCTAGTGAGTTAAAACTCAATTGTGGTCAATTCCGAAAAGGGAAGTTCAGAGATTGGAGTTAAACAACTGATTTTGATTTGATTGATTTTTATAGGTAACATATTTGCTCAGACTTGTTCCAGGGATTTTTTTTTTTTTTTCTGATCGTCTTGAGTTTTAGTTAAAACCTCAACAGATCACATATACAATGTTGGATCTGGATGAAAATGCACACGTTCACTGTCACAACCTGAGTACATCTATACTGTTTTCATGCTGATACATGCTCCACAGCGCCCCCTAGTTACTTAAAACTGCATTCCCTCGGGTCACTTTCAGCTACAGACCTAATTTTCAGTGTGCATAACTATCATGACAAGACCTACAAAAAAGCCTCTTACAACCATAGTGAATTCCGAACAGGGAGTTTGGAAATTGGACTCAAATGTCCGATTTTGACAATTTATAGGGTACGTATTTGATCAAACTACTACAACAGTTTCTTTTTTTTCAGATCAACTTTAAATATTTATGCTGTATACAAGACAAATTGATGATTTAGAAGTTATCAAATGATTTTTCGTAGCTAAACCGGTGTGGCCAGGGGAGGTCGCAAAAGTTGAAGTTTTTTTCAGCTGAGAGAAACTCTTTATTTTTCTTATATAATACTCTTATACACATGTACATAAGCTGATCTTGCTACACATGTGGCAGCCCTGAAATTCACCAACAGGCGCATGTAGGAGAGGGCCTGCTTATTGCTGCTTGTGGCTTTAATTATTATTATTATTATTATTATTATTATTATTATTATTATTATTATTATTATTATTATTATTATTATTATTATTTTCCCCTCTGGGGCCATCTTTAGCAACTGTAGGAGACACATTTAAGTTTACGGTGCTTGCATTTAATTTGTAATTTTTTCCTGTGTGTGTGCACACTCCTTAGGCGGCGTGGTGTGTCTGTAAGTGGAGGCAGAGCACACCTAAGGAGGAGACGGGTCAAAGTGCATACCGTCATTGACTGCAGACTCAGCAGTTGTGATAATTATTAGAATTATATATTTAGGTCAGATTAAGTTTTTTTTTTTTTTTTTCTTTTTTTTTTTTTACTTTGTTTTGCATAAAATCTGGATTTGCTGTAACTTCAACAATCAACTCCCTCTGGATTTATTTTGGATCATGTCTGAGCGTCTGATGAACTGTTCCTGTTTCTTCCAAAGTGGTAGAAACAAGAAATATCGGAGGGGTTACAGGACAAACCTGATTTTTTGAGTTTTTGCTACTTCGGCAACTTTTAGAATTTCTCCGGCTCAGTGTTCTTGTCTTGGTGCACCGAACAGATGTGCTTATATAGATGAATTGGGGTGTGGTAGTAAGCAGATTGCAGGTTGCAGGAACAAAAGTGTCAATTCAGAATTATTCAGATTCACTAATATACACAAGGTGGTCACAAGAAAATTAGCTGGTACGCATATGTCAGGAATCTGACAGTGATATGATCAGTGTAAAGAGATCCCGGCAGCTCAAACACTTCTTCCTCCTCCTCTTCCTCCTGTGGAAATCAGAGAGAGGAGCTGTGAGTGGAGTGGAGGTGTGAACAGGTCACCATGAGGTAAGACAAGGAGTGGGGCATGGCCTGGAGCTATCAGAATACACCGCAGATTTAGACTGAGGCCTGCAGGCAGAGGTTAGGATGACCTCTTTGTACTGAAAATACTTAACTTTATGCTTTGTGTTCTCCCTGAGTCAGACAATGGACTGCTTAACCACCTCTGTGGTTGTGCTAAAGTTAACTTTGAAGAGCTGGCTGAGAAAACCTGATAATGTGATGGTGTGCTTTCTGAGAGAAAAAATTGTTTTTTTTTTTCCCCATTTTCTTTTTAACTTTGAATTTATCAGCTGATGTTTTATTTGATCTCATTTAAGGTCAACATGTTGTGTGTGTCTTGTTTAACATGCACGGTTTTTAAAAAGTGATATTAAAAAGTCTCCTAATCATTGTCATGAATGGGGGTTTGTTTCCACTGACAGCTTTTTGAGCTTGCATCAGGTCAAGGACACAGTCACGTCAAATGTAAGCTACAAACTGATTCTGATCAGAACAAGCCTTTCTGCAAACTGGACACTTCGTAGTCGACTCTTCGAACAGCAGGTGGTGAATCAATGTAGGGACCGTCTGCAAAGTGCAAAATAAAACGAAAGGAAACTCAAATATTTAGGAATTTCTGCCTAAATTTGTGTTGTTATCACATTAATACCCCCCTGTTGGTCAGACTTCATCTATTAGCACAGGAAGAGATGTTTGGGCATTATTTGGAGGTCATATCTGACTGATGTCTTTTCAACCCCCCTCTCTTTAGTCCCCCTATATAAAGTTTATTCATCAATATATCTGTACTTGTACTTGAGCAGAATATTTTAGTTCTATTTGCACCCCTGGATTTGTATCTAATCTTTAAACCCCTGCAGGTGTTTGCCTAAATACTCTGTGAGGCTGAATCCAAATGCACAGCCCTAAAATCTTTTACAGACGCTCACACTTCAATGGTGAACTCTGCAGTGATTTTTGCAGGTCTGCACCCAAAATGGTCCAGTCCACGTCTGATCAGTATCAGTAAAACTAAGTTATTTCTCTTTTCTCCTCTATTTACATTTTATATTGACATCACACAACTTTCTGCCTCCATTTTTGTGGTTTAAAAAGCAGTTATATTTCTCTGGTTGGGTCAGCTTTGGTAGGACAACATTAAGTTGGTTACTCTTGGCTGACAGACTGGCAAATGCCATCCTCCTCCTCTATCACTCAATCAGTTGCACTCCCTTAAACACACATACACACACACACACACACACACACACACACACACACACACACACACACACACACACACACACACAACACACACACACAAGAGATTTAAGCCCTGTAGAAAAATCTGCTGTTTACACGAGCAGAGTTGAAGCCGCTGAAACACTTTTACAAAATCAACTTTGTAGAATTTGGCTGTGAAGCCAGCGAGCTGTGCAGCTGCTGCCAGAGAGTGAAAACCAAACATCTAAAGCCTCAAAGACTTTTTTATTCTTTCTTTACTCTTAACTCACTCTCAAACATTTAATATAGTTTAGATATTTGTTCATTTCTTTCCTTTGTCCTGATTCGGCTTAAAAACAAAAACTCTGATTTTGAGCTCATGCCCTCCACTCGTCCTGTCCCTGCTCTTAGTCATCTTGGCATGGTATGCACAGGCGTGTGTTAACATACAGCCTGTCTCCAAGGGTATGGCACTGACAGCTTCCCGGTGTCACCTTGGTGATGGTTGCTGGGTGATGGAGGAGGCCGCTAAGTGGAGTGGACATGTGATACTGACGCAGCAGGATGCACGGCACAAGATGCCAGCGTCCTACTAACCTTTAACGCCAGATGCAAAATAAATATCCCCTCTTCTCATCGTTATATCCTTCAGAAGTCATGCTTTCAGCACATCACTTTCTTTTATATCTTTAAAATGCACTTTGATGCTAAACATAAGACGTTAAGGAAAGTGAGACCGCAACCGTACAATCAGGGAACCATCTGATCTAACCCCAGTTACATCTGTTATTAAATAAAAGTTAACACTGGGTGTATGACATGACTGTTGGTCACACACTGATAAAAATGTATCCACTATCAGGTCATACAAGTTACCTTTTAATCATGCACACAAAACCATTAATTAATCAATCAATCAATCCTCATACCGATATTTCTAATCATGTCTTTCTAATTTACTACCTTAATTTACCTTTCCCATCACCCATCTCTGAAATAATTTCTCATCCCCTCACTCCATCTCTACCTGCTGCCATGTAACCCCCCCCTCCTTTGGTATTTACCAGTTTGTCTCTTGTAATTTGTCAGTTGCTCATTACTTCAGGTTGTTAGTAATCATCCTCTCAGACCCAGACCAAATAATCCATCTACACAGCCACCATCCTGCCATCACTCCTGCTGTTTGCTCCAGATTATTGCTTGAATGAGTTCTAACTCATACCTTTGCTTTATGGCGGGTTGAGTTGTGAGTCTTTTTAAATCTTTATTATGTCCCTCTGGTGCTCCTGTAGTATCTTTATATGATTTACAGCTGAAAAAAAATCTCTATTTTCCTCTCTCTGGTGTTTTAGAAAACCCTTATTTTAGCTTCTATCTGAAACACCGCTGTCTCTTTAATGCTTCCTACTCCAAAAACCCCCTTCCCTCTGATTGGATAGCCCTGTAGGTCTGTAAGGAGGGAACAGAACAGAATGTACTTTGTTAATCCCTGAAGGGAAATTCAGAGACATAGCAGCAATTCAAAAAGGTTTATAATGCAGAAATAAGTGTCAACTAGGGAAAAAAATAAATAGAAAAAACAAACAGACAAACAGACAAACAAACAAACAAACAAACAAACAAACAAACAAAAAACGTCCATCAGAGACAACAGCTTGGCCATGATTTGAGGTTCAGAACTGAACTGAGCTGGCCTTCTTCATCAGTTTATTCAGTCTCACTCTCCTTTGTTCTGTCCACTTACAGCAGGTGAAATCCTTCCAATGCGCTGTTCGTATCCAATCTTTGCTTCGTTAGCCATGTCTGTGAATAGCATGATGCTATAGGATTACTACAACATATGAATATGTCGAGGTTTGAAAACCTGCACACATTTAGTCTGAACATCCAGCACTGGTACTTTAAATCCATTTTTATAATATATTAGGATGTTTTTCCTTGAAATAGTAGCAGATTGCTTTGTTTGAGATCACTTTGCAGCACAATGATCAAAAACATAACGAGAACAAGAAATTGTTCCAAATTGGTGATAAGCTGTAGCTATGCTTCAATCAAAAGCAAGCATGGTGATACGTTTGTGCATGCTCTAATAAATTGTATTTGACCTTTAAGGATTTTTAAAAGCTGTTCTAAAGGTTAATTCCACTTTATCAGTGCTCACAGTATCAGAAAGTAAACCATCCATCCATTTGAATGGACCCTAACTGTGTTTATTATATCAGACAGGACTCATCCATCACTGTTTGTACTCAAATTATGCTGAAGTTTAAACTAATGTGAGAAACCCTCTACTCGTCCATCCGTCTCTGTGTCTCTTACTTGCAGTGGTTCCTCTGCTGCAAAGTCTCGTTGTGCTTCTGCTAATCACTCTCTCTCAGCGTCGCCTGCAGCCACGATTAATGGCTTTCATTTACGCTCATTTAGAGGCAACACCTGCGACCAATCAGAGCTGAGCAAGGAGTCCTTATGTTTCAACTGAGAGTGTGTGTGTATGTGTGTTTGTGAGTGTACATAAACATCATAAGCATACAAAATGTATACTCTGACTACCAAAAATCAACATGTATGTGTAGGTGTTAAATTTTTGTCTGACACCCTGCTGAGTTGAAATAATTACTCTGATGGCTCTCATGGATTTGGTGTGTGTTTCTGTGACCATGTGTGAGACATGAATCATTTCAGCTCGAAGTGTTTGTAATTGTGAGTGTGTGAGTGTAATCACTCTGATAAATCACCTGAACTAAGAGTGAACCCTCGGGCAGGGGCTGCTCAGGGCCCCAGTGCAGTCTTTAGTCTTTATCTTGTGTGTGTGTTTGTGTGTGTGTGTGTGTGTGTGTGTGTGTGTGTGTGTGTGTGTGTGTGTGTGTGTGTGTGTGTGTGTGTGTGTGTGTGTGTGTGCGTGAGTGAGGAAAGAGGAGGTTGTGTTTATGCATTTGTTTGTATTGATTGTTCAAATGAGTGTGATTATCCAAAATGTGTTTGTGTCTCTTTCTTTCTCTTTCTTTCTGAAACATCCAAACTAAAGCGCTCAAATCCAATTCATCAAAAGCTGTTCAAGAGTTGAGAGGATTTACAGCCAAACACTTTGTGTTCGTTTCGAAAATATCTGCAAAAATGTTAGAATTACAGAAAAAAAGGGAAAATGTTTTTGTCTTCTTCTTCTTCTTTCAGTTCGAAACCATCACCAGTGGCTGTCTTAAATATAACAGATATCAAATATCTTAAAGACTGAAAACAACATCAGACTCTCGCTTTGTCTGACTGTCTGCAGCATCCTAGCATCAGCTTTTAAAAGACTCCTGTGTTTTTTTTTTGTTTGTTTTTTTTTTTTTTTTGCAGGATCAGGATCTACATTTTATCAGGATTGTTTTTTATATTCTGACTAGTTTGACCTGCACGATTTTTAGCCTCAAATATTAAGATTTCTTCTTTCTTATGTTCCAGTTTTTGTCTTTTTGTGCTCCACTTAACAACTTTGTTCTAGTCCTCTAATGTGTTTTCTGAACTTTCACATGTTCACATCATGATAAATTTATTCATTTAAAGACATCATATGTGAGTTCTTGAGTTTCTGCAGAATTAACAGAGATATAGCTTCATACAAGAAGCCTCTGCACAGCCCCGGTGTCATTTAGTGAGACCTTATTAGACATTGGTTTTTGTTTGTGAGCTTGACAGAAAATGTAAATGCACACATATTTTAGAATATGATTCATTTCAGTGCCATGCAATAGTCGGCTTCACGTCACAGTGCATCATAGTTAGGGGAGGGGAATTTTGAGGCGAAAACAATCCTTCCCCCTCGTCCGCAGCACTGTAAACACGCCGATTTTCAAAATGAGATTTCCATGCCAATTACTAAAATGTCACGGAATATCACACAGGGGTTTACACACACAGCAGCCATAAGAACTATCGATCCCTGGAGGCACATAACTTTTTTACAAGTTATTTTGTTCGAGCTGTGCGTCATCACAAAATACCTACCTCGGATATCTACCTGTTCCGATGTGACACTCTTAAAACTAGCAGCTGAACGTTCATGTGAAATACTAAACAATCTAACACTGATTGAATAAGGTGAAGATACTGTTATTGTACCTGTAATGGAGTGCTGACTAGATGTACATGTTTTGATTTGAGATCTCAAAGGCGATCGAACTTATCCTCCCGTCGGATCGCTTGAGGACACTGCATATTCGCCTCGGCTCTGTGCTTCGGTTTGGTAAAATATAAAACTTGAGATTGGGTTTTTTCTTTTAATCACATTTGTGGTACAAAAGGGCACACAACAGCTCTTCACATTGTGGATAGCAGTTTGTTTTCCCCCTCAGATCGTATTTTTAAGTCCATGTCAAATGAATGTTTGTTAAACATGGTTTCTGTCATCATAGTTTGTTCTTCTCAGATCAGTGTTCATTTTCATGTGGGTGTAATCTTAATTAGTTATTGGTGTCAAACAGAGGGGATAGGACATGTTGATCGACAGCTGGGTTGACCAACGAGGTTCTGGCAGCTCCTTGCGCACCGGATTATCAGAGTAGAGGAAATCCAGATCAAGATTCTTTGCCACTATCAATGTGTGTTTTTGTTTAAAATGGGGCAAAAAAACAAGTTATTTTGACAGAAATTTGACTCCACTTGCAACAAAATCTCTCAGCAGACCCACAAACAGTACGAGAAACCTGCTTTAACAAAGTGAACTCTTTCTTTAAACCAATCACATGACCTCTGTCTTCCCCTCAGCAGCTGCCCTTGAGCAAAACTCTAAGCAGCTTCGCAGGAGCGTGCAGGTTGAATCTCTGTGGGCTTTGCGCTACTCTGTTGATAAATAAAAATGAAATCCACAGCATGCCGCATATTGGTTTGTTTCGCCACGCTCCTTCCCCGAGCTCTTTGCAGAGGATTCTTTTGTAGTGCAGACGAGGCCTCTCGGTTAGCAGCAGAGATGCAGGTGAGCGTCTCTGAGGATTCACATAAAGACGAGTTGAATCAAACTCAGCAGCAGCCTCTGGGTTGTACCGCCGCAGGCTGCGTCCTGCAGGGATTTGGAGTGTGTGTTTCCTTGTGGAGCCCGTCATGTTGGATGATTGAAGTCCCATACCTGAGCTGAGTTGCTCCCGTGAGACTCCAGGTGTGTGTCTGTGTGTGTGTGTGTGCATGTATTAAAATGAAGCCAAGGAAATTACATTTTCCATAAAACAGCTGATGTTGATCTAACAGGATTATTGTTTTTCCAGTGCACACAGCAAATGATAAACATCCAGTCAATATTCAAATGAGTGAACTCCTTATCTGGATTAATATTTAATAAATGAACTAATCCCAGGGGAGCTGCAGGGGGGGAAACATCAGGGGTAGAGCTCTCACGTGCTGGAGAGGCTCTCAGTATTTACATATATAAATAACACAAAAGTCTGACTTTCTCTGCTTTACATTGTGAGGATGCAGAAAAGGGATATTCTGAAACAATCATCATAATACATTTATGCAATATTCATTTCTGTACATGCACAAATGGCGGCAAACAAGGCCAGACAATTGCAACAACAGTCTTCATTAGAAGAATCGTGCTGCAAAGGCTCAAACCATGAAAATTTAAAAACACACATATGCAAAAGTCTTTAACAAACTAAACATAGTGATGGAAAAAAATTGTAAAAAAAAAAAATAATAATAATAATAATTCAACTTTGCAACTTCAAAAGTAACAAGATAAGGAAGTGTTCCAGGCCTTTTCCATACTTAAACATGGATATAAAGCACCAATACTGGATGCTCAGATTGAACGTGTGCTGATTTTTAAACCTCTACATATTCATATGTGGTAGAAATCCCTAAATCTGACCGTAAGCTGATCAAAACGCTCTGTTCTAAAAACAGCACCAGATCCTCGCCATCGTATATGGCTCTCTGACACATTGGAGAGGTGGTGCCTCAAACACCAAGGTTTCCCTATAGTTCTGCTCTGTGAGGACTCTACTCAGAGGGAAGGGGGTTTGTAGAGCAGGGAGCCTCAAAGAGGCAGCAGCTACGATGAATTGTTTCAGACAGAGGCTGAAATAAGAGTTTCCTAAAACACCAGGGAAAGAAAAATAGGGATTTTTATGAGCTGTAAGTCATGAAAAGATATTGTGGGGGCACCAGAGGGAAAGAATACAGACTTAGGGTGTATTCACACCTGGCTCATTTGGGGCAGTTGTTCCAAAACAAACCTTAAGTCTGGTTCAGCAATCACACTTGGATGCAGGAGAAAGATCGAGGTTGCCAAAATAGGGTGGTCTCGTCTCGCTTCCATTCAAGCCCTGTAGCGGTAGTTTGCAGTGAGAACACAATCACCTCAGCAACCAGGACAACTAACTCATATCTGTGGTTCACACTGTAGTTAAAACAACAGAAAAAGGAGTAGAAGAATCAACAACTGCAGAAGAAGAAGAGAAGGTGATATAGTGATGATTACCATATTGATCTGTACATAAGACAATCCTGACAAGACAGATTTTTGGGAAAAAGGCAAGTGACGAGAAAATTAGCTATGAGATAATGTCAAAATGTCTGAGCAAACTTATTTGAACTAATTTAATTAAGTGTGAGTTCTTTCCAGGATTTTTTTTTCTCAACCCATAAATGTGTAATAAAACCTCTTTAATTATCTGAAACTGGACTAATGGTCAAGTTCTGCAGAAACACTCTGAGTAAAACTCCACTTCCAGAAAACTTCTGCAAAGTTTTTTTTTTTTTTTTTTTAGTTTTGGGCAAAAGTTTGCTCCCTTCGGCATATGAAAGTTTAAGCAGAGTGTGTGTTAGAGAGAGTGTATATGTGTGTTTGTGTGTTTTGTAGTGACTCAAAGAGGATTTAATGATAGATACTGAAGTTTAGGATTGTCCCCTGCAGTGCAATATCCCATACACACACACACACACACACACACACACACACACACACACACACACACACACACACACACACACACACACACACACAGACCGAGTCGCAGCCAGCCCCTGCAGAGCCCTATCTACTTCTGTATCTGACATTCCATGGGTGGATGGGCAGTAAGATACACACACACACACACACACACACACACACACACACACACACACACACACACACACACACACACACACACGGTTGACTAAGGTCTTTGGCAGTGTCATCATCTTCTCTCTCAAACCCTGCAATTCTCTCCCCTCTCTCTCTCCTCTCTCTCTGTATCACTGTCTCCCCCCAAAAGATTCATTTCTGGAAATAAATAGGGAGGCTAAATGGAAGGATGGCAATCTGACACAGAATCTGGAAGCTTCCCTCAAACTTTTGAAAACACTACTTTCCCAGCCCGTCCCCTTTGTGAGGAAATAGGTTGACTGCCACCATAGGGCCAATCTAATCCTAAGTGCTCTCTAAAATAGCTTTCTGCAGGACGGGCTGCCTTGAATTTTAGAGTGGATGTGGAGCAGACTCTGTGTTTCCTCCTGCAGGGCTCAATCGGTCCTCACTGGAGGATGATTCTCATTCATGGAGTTTCCCCACAGAACTTCTTTATCAACTGTGCCACTGTTTGTCACCTAGAGGTTTTATCCAGTGGAGGCTGCAGTGACTGTATGCACAAACTGAGAGCTGAAGGGTTAACGTCTTTGTCTATGAGATGATTTGATACTTTCATTTATAAAGACGGGGTTTTCAAAGCCTGCCTCTAATAAAGAGTTTCAATTAATTATTGTTTCATTTGACTTAAATGCCCTCTGCTCTAAACTGTACCATAAAGGCAAAGGGTTAAATAACTTCCTTTTACTTTCAAATGCCCCCTTTTTTCCCTATCATATTTCATAGTTCAGTGACTACACATCTAACTCTATTATGTTAAAAGTTTGCATGAGTAATCTGATTGCCACCTGTGCAAGAAAACCCAACAGATTGCGTGCTCACTCAATCCCAGCTAATTAATTAATTTATAAATGCATATTTTTATATTTATCAGTATCAAGTGCAACTGTTATTTTCATATGCACAGAGATGTTATGTAATACTGCTGTTTGGGTTTGCTGCTAAGCAAAGTTCCTGTGTGTTCTTTTTCAATGACAGCAAATTCCCCCTGCATACAGCTTTATTTAGACCTCCATGTAGAGAGTGTGTATTCTGTTTTCCTGTGTCTTAAATAACAACCAGAACAAACTTCATTAGAAGAATCTGCAAAGCCTCAAACCGTGCAAACCCTAAAAAAATAATAATAATAATAATAATAAACATACAAAAGTTCACAACAAAACAAAACAAACTGAATCAAAAAGTTTAATTAACTGCAGAAACGCAACTGATGCAACACCAAAAACATGTAAGAGCAGAAAAAAACCCTGCAGAAATAAGACAGTAAGGAAGTGCTCCTTTGCCTGAGGGGACAGCTTTATTGTTAACAGGACAGATAAGAAGACAAGACACTCAATTTAGACTTTTTAATGATAAATGTCCCCAATCAAATGCTTTCGACAGTCATGCCCGATCTACTGGGCCAAAGCATTCATTAGACTTGCTGAAATGATGAGCTTGTTAAATAAGGATCTCCTAACTGGTTCATGACACGTTGGAGGGATGGGCCTCAATCACCAAGGTCTACCATGGCTCCACACCTGACAGGCCGCAGAGGGCTGGCCAATCAGAGTGAAGGGGTTTGTGGAACAGGGAGCCTTAAGTGACAGGATTTGTAGTTTTTCCATTCTTTCAACAGCCCTAGATGCTGAATTAGCTTTTAAGATGCTCTAAAACCTGAGTGGACATGTTGGACAACTCAAGGTCTCAGGGTGTTGCTTCAATATTTAAAGCCTGAAATTTAACAGTTAGTGCAGAAAATGTGATTATTTTGACATGAAAAAATAAAGAAAATCATTTATAGATACTATGGGGGCCCATGAGGGCCAGAAGAGGACTAAAATAGCATAATACCCACTCTTTAAAGAGGTTTTTGACTAGTTTTCATGTTATGCTGATTCAGCTTGAACCCTTTGAAACTGATGTTATCTTTGGTTAGATGTCTCTCCTCTTGTGACGCACTTTGGGTTGCGCACTTTCATGTATGAAAGGTGTGATATAGATAAAGGAGAGCAGAGTTCAGTGGGATTTAAACTTTTTTTTTTTTCTTGTCAAAAAAATAAAAAATTCTATTTCAAATTTCAACCATCACTTGTTGCACTGGATTCATGTCTTGACTTCCCTGAATAATTCAATCACCTCAGCGCGAGAAGCTGAAACTTATTTTAGGAATACATCTTAGAAAGTTGTTCAAGAAAACCTGAAGTAGCTTTTCTCTGTCCTGTTTCTTAATTCTTATAAG
The DNA here is from genome assembly GCA_030710495.1 of Labroides dimidiatus. Classification (NCBI taxonomy): domain Eukaryota; kingdom Metazoa; phylum Chordata; class Actinopteri; order Labriformes; family Labridae; genus Labroides; species Labroides dimidiatus. Next base: position 12,351,538 of record CM061143.1, on the reverse strand, counting down.
TCTTACAAAAGTTATATCTTTGTCCATTTTTTGCAGTTTATTACGAGTGTGGGAACCCAGTTTGGTAGGTTCAAGCCTTCTTTGCATTGGAGAAATTAACTACTATAAAATATACACGCTCAAATACATGTTTTATCATCAAGGTAAGCTATTTCGATGCATACAGCCTATGTTTCTTATCAAAACAGGAATGCTTCAAGTGGTTTTAAAAAAATATCATACCTCCCATCAATAACTAAATACTGGTGTCTGCTGTTCTGCATAAACTTTTTGCTTCAAGCTGGATACTGAAGTTACAGCTTCCAAATAAAAACAGGGTCTGTTTTAAGGTCTCCAAAAGTCAAATTAGTGTGGACAGTGGGCATAAATATGACCAAAGTTCTGGGTTATAAATGAAAAATGGCAAACGAGTAGAACCTGCCCTATGGGAGTGTCAGGAAGGCCAGCTGAGGGGAAAGTCCAGTCTGATCTGCCCAGACAGAACCAGTGTTGGCTCCTGGTTCAGATTCATTTCCCCATCAGCTCCTTCAGCGTTCTCTCCAGATTCACAGGTTTATTGTACTCGTCCATTAGCTCTGATTGATGCATTTCAGGCCGAGTTGGAGCAGAGAACGACAAGAAACAAGAACATTCACCTCTAATTACTGTCATCCAGATAAAGAGCTCACGGCGCACTAACGAAGCTGGCGTTGTGCCCTTTTAACAAGCTTAAATCAATTAAGACAAAATGATCAATTTACTCCAGTAATTAGCTCGCACATTACTGGTTATTACCATGAAACACATTTATTCCTCAGCTCTCTTTCTTCACCTCCACCCTCTCTAAAGACCGTGCTCTTGAATCTAAATGGGAAGTGTGCAATCAGCTAAATTGAATTTAATTGATTAAATAATTAGACAGATTTAAATGAGTCAATTAATGAGTCAATTATAGGAGAGCAGGCGGCTGGAGGGGGGGGAGAGGGTCCCATGAGTTTCAGAGGTTTATTAATAACTACTGGGATTTCAAAGTCTTGGCACAAGGGAAACATAATCCCTCAATGTCTGTGTAACCCAGAAAAGCTTCACTCCAAGGAGACTCAGTCAGAAACTAAAGCAGAGCCTCCGTCTGTGAAGTCTAAAAAGAAAAGTACGATATAGCGTCTGACTTTGCTTTGTCTCTTTCCTTTTCTCTATCGACTAAACTGTTTTTAAACGGTAGATAGCTCCTGAAGCTTTGGGGATTCCTGGAAAAACACGTCTCTTAAAAGTGAAAATGTCTTTACCCAAGTTTGGCATGGATGTTTTTTAAAGTTCATGTTTTATAAGAAAAGTCTGATAGAATGCAAAAAACACATTTTATGTTGTACTTTAGTACTCTTTGTTATATGTTTACGGAAACCCAACTTTAATCCATAAAGGGCAAGCTGGTTCTCCTGACAAGATTCACATTTAAATTCAAACATAGAAACAAGAAAAATCATTAATTTTGGACTAACAAGTTAAAGATACAACTAAAAACAAACAAAAAAGGATTAATAAGGATTTATACTTAGGATTAAATTCTTCCTTAAAGAGGTTGTATTGTGCTTTTTTTCTTTTGATCTTTATTCTGTCCTTCTGGTGCCACAATAGTATCTTAACATGATTAACAGCTTAATTTTTTTTTTTATTATTATTATAATTATTTTTTTAAAAATCTTACTTTCCCCCCCTCTCTCTGGTGTTTTAGAAAACCCTAAAATCAGCCTTGTTCAAATAAAAAATAAAAACAAAAATTGTTTTAGCTGCTGTCTCTTTAAAGCTCCCTGCTTTACAAACCTCTTTGCTCTGATTGGCCAGCCCAGAGGACTTTATGACATTCCCCACCAACATGTCATTTCTTGAAGCAGTAAGGAGATCCTCATGCGATGACCTCATCAACTCAGCAAGTCTTGTAGAGATCTTGCAAAGAAGTTCCTGTGATGTGAAGATCTTGATGTGTTTGAGGCCCTGCTTATCTAATGTGTTATGAAGCAGTGAGGAGATTCTTTGGTGATGACTTCATCAATTCAGAAAGTCTGGTGAAAGTTTTAGTCTGAACATCCAGCATTGTTACTTTAAAATCATGTTTAAAATATGGGAAAGCAGGATACCCCGCTTTGAACTGATCAAGCAGAAAGTTCCAAACTCAATGTTTCTCTGGGTGAAAAGAAAACTGATAAAGAAGCAAATTTTTATAAACTGAATGAAAAAATGCTTGTCTAGCTCTGCCACAACAAACCACCCAGTTTTACCCTCAAGTCACACATAAAACATGAGCGCCATGCACTATGCCGTGGTCTATAAACCACTCTAGTCAATCATCCGACGCCATGGATGAGGAAGGAGATGGAAAACTTCATCATTCTATATAACCCAACACATCCTTTATAGTAGGACACCCACAGGAAGGCAAAGGAATGGAATGAAAGCGCAGTCTCATCAGAGTCAGCACAATGAGACAAAGAACATGACTACAACTACAACAAAGTAATGCTACCACTTAGGGATGCACCTAAATGAAAATTTGTGGCCGAAGCCAAATAGAATATAACCGCTTGGCCGAATACTGAATACCAAATAGGGCTGTCACTTTTTCAAAAAATCATATTCGAACGAATATTAAATGACCCGTCATTCTTAGAATATATTCGAATACCCCCGTCCCCCCGCCCCTGCGCGTGCTCTCCTTAACACTCTCCTTAACAACAAGAGAAAGCTTCGACATCTTTGAATAAGAAGGTAAAACATATAACTGATACTCAAGCCGAACAGCCCGTCTTCATTTCTTCATTATTTGCCAGAAACACAAATCTATCAACTTGATCGGGATCAAGTGTGACTCTCTTTTTGTTTCCAATATTACCTGCACAGTACAATTCACGCACGCGCACGCCATGACCGCTCCTCTCGACAGTTATTTAAACAATAATGGGGTGTTAGAGGGCTGTGTGGGACCAAAACAACTTAACATGAGCCAAAAAGTCTCTAAAGTTATAATCCTGTTCTCTGTCTCACTCTGTCTGATGAGACCGCGCTGCGTGTAAAATGTTTTTGATAGACGCTTCATGGTGACGTAGGCGAGCCGTGCTTGCGCCCGAAGTCTGCTTTTTGTTAGAGTAGTGTCCGCAGACAGACCAGCGGAGGAGCGGCGCTTGTTTGAATGTGAAGCAGCGGGTTGTTGTCTGCAGACTCTGACATTTTTTAAATATTCTAGTAGCCTTTGCTGTTTGATTGCGTCATTGTGCCACACGCTACTATTCGGCCTTGCTTTTAACTCACTTCACCGAAGGCCGAATGTGGCTTTTTTTTGCAATATTCGGCCGAACATATTCGGTTACCGAATATTCGGTGCATCCCTACTACCACTACAACTCACCTTTGCAATATTGGACACTGTGAACATGGGGCAACAGAAAATCAAATCAAGTGAACTTTTTTTTTTTAAAATACACACATGTATGGAATCATAACTTGATTACACAAGTGTGGGTAGTTACAGGAATTGTTAACAGATATTTAGGCCATGTTGACATGACAGTGTTGTTACCAGAAACTGAAAGGTTTTTTATCTTTTTTTCACATCATACAGTGTGAACTTTTTTTGCATTATTTTAAGTACACTTTAGTCACAGTTGAAGAGAAGACATTGTTTCTTTTGTTTTAAGTAAAACTGGGAATCAGAGAAGACAGATGGAGACATGTTCCACTACTGAAATGGAGAAATCCTAATTCGGATCCTTAATGTGTTTTTTCTAATCTTTTTGTACTTCTTTTTTTTTCTTCTTTTTTTTCTGTTTTTGGATGTGATGATGAATATTATTTTGGGGAACCATTCAGTTTTTTCTTTCTTTGTGTGAGCTTCACATGTCAGGTGTAGTTCCCTCTTGCTGTGACCTAATGTTGATAATTCAGGAGTACATCCTTCTGAGCGTATGCATGTGAGTTCACTTCTCCTGGATGAAAACTGTTTTTCAGAAAAAGGTGTCAAAACTCATTTCCATCCTATTGATTCTGATATTTTCCTCATGGGATGCCTCCTTCGTTCTCCTCCTCCCTCAGATTGATTACTGCCGGCAGTAATGAGACAGTAGGGTTTCCACTTTTTCTCATCACAAAGTGACAAGGTAAAAAATATGAAGGACACCCTCAATCAGTCACTCATATGGACGGTGTCAGTTTGAATAACTGTGGAGCACTCTGTAAATACGGGAGGCTGGCTGCAGTAATGGGAACTGATTGATATTTGGAGTGTGTGTGAAACACTCCTTCTGCTGTCCTAACAGATGTGCTCTGCTGCAGCCAAGTCCACTTAGAAAGAACTCTCCAAAAAGCTCCTTATCCTCACACTTTTTAACCTGAATATCAAATCAGTTATGAAAGCAGGCTGTTCAGGCTGTCCCTGATAACTGAGACGACACTGCCTGCTCACAGATCTACATCAGTTAATTATGAGTTTGACATGAAGGCTGTGATGGGTGATTTTCTTATGAAGTGGTTAGAAAAGAGGGAAATCTTGCATGTTCCAACATGACAAAGATTCAAAATACAAGGTGAAGTGGACCTTTCACTGGCTACAGCTGAATATATTTAATTTGTTACCATTTCATAACCAGGGCTGCTTGGTGGCAAAACAGTTAGCGCTGCAACCACGCAGCCTCGCAGCAAGAAGGTCACAAGATTGAATCCAAGTTCACCAACTGCATATTATTTAGACAAGATCTCAATAGTAAAGTCACTTCCCACTGTTACAGTAAATGATATACATTACCTCAAAAGAATTAAGTATCAAACGTATTGATATATTTATGTGAGAATTCATTTTAGAGCATAAAGATCTGGTATCAGAGGTATTGATATTTCAGTATCAATCTGCACGTCACTACTGACTTCATTTTCTTGTTTTCATCAGATAAAAACTTTTGAATTCAAGGTAGAGACAAACAAGGATGATATCCTTTCCCAAGAACAAAAGAGGAGCTTATTTGTCTTACCTGTGAACACAAACTTCTACCAAAATGTCAGAAATATTTTTCACTGCCTTCAAACCGTCCTAACAACATTTCTGAGAGACTATTTGTCAAACTCTTTCTGCAAACAATGATCGCTCTCTCTTTCTTTCTCTCTCTCTCTGTGTTTTCATTGATCTATAAGCTGCTGTCTGAATTAGTGAGAGCGCAGATGCAGCACACACACATCCTTTGATCCTCTGAAAGTGAGACAGAGAAAGGTTTGGAGTCAAAGTTATTACTGAACAAAGTATTTCTTATTTCCTCCAACACACAAACAAAGACACACAAGATCGCACAGCGCTTCATCCTCAAGGGTACGGCTAGCATTTATCTGCAGGCATGCAGCCATGAGTGGCAATCACACTCTCTACAGAGACCTCCTCTGAACACACACTCACAGGTACAAACATACACACACATTCACTATCACCTACACAGAAAAAAACACAACATGTCCTGTGCTCCTCATCCCGAGGTGATGTCAGGCTTTGATGTGTAAGGAGGGAGTTATTACAGCAGGGAGTGTCAGACCTGCTGTCAGGTTAGCCTTGTGTGTGTGTGTGTGTGTGTGTGTGTGTGTGTGTGTGTGTGTGTGTGTGTGTGTGTGTGTGTGTGTGTGTGTGTTAAAGTAATTGTGTGAATGATACTTATGGTCTGGATAAATGTGTTTGTGTTATCTATGGCTGTGTGTGCGTTTTCTGTCTTTACACTGTATTCAGTGTTCGTGTACTCTGACAAGCCAATGTGTGTGTGTGTGCTTGTGTGTTGGTGTGTGAGTGTTGGTGAGTTGTGTCTGCTGAACAGGAAACCAGCTCTGAGGCTGTAAAAAAATATTTCCTCTCAATGTGTTCTTTAATCTGTTATCTGATTTAAATGTGAAATACTGTGGTTAGCCTGTTTTATTTTGAAGGGACAGATCTAAAGAACAGCCTGCAGCTGCCCTGAGAATCAGGGTGGAAAGATGGAGCATCTTTTGAAGGTATACTTCAATACAAACACTTTTACCTCATTAGCTCCACTGTGTCATACGTATCAACATTCTGTATTGACTTTGAAATTAAACTGGGTCTGTCATGAAGACAGGAAGCTACCAAGATTCTTGTAACTTCACGACTTTATTCTCCTAACATTATAACATTATGGAAATGAGGCTGCCTTTGAGTCACTAACAATGCCAAGTTAGAATACCCCCCTCCCACAGTGCGTGCTGTTAGCGAGATTAGCGATTCAAACGAGAGACATTTTTTGTACCAGGCTGTAAACATTTTTATTTCAGCTGTGAAAACGCCTTTTTTTTTGGCTTGTTAATGTTGTCGGATCAAAGCTGTAATGTTAAGAAATTAATGTTTTAATGTTACAAGATTTAGGTTGCAATGCTACGTGATTCAGTTTAAGGAAATGCCTTAATGCCAGAAGATTCAAGTTATAACATAACCAGAAATATAATAATAATAATAATAATAATACATTTTATTTGTATAGCGCTTTTCAGGGTACTCAAAGACGCTTCACAGTATATAAAGACATTAAAACAAGACATAATATAACAAAGATCAAAAAACGTATATAAAGACACATTAAAACAAAACACAATAAAACAGAGATCAAAGCATCAACAATTAAAAGCAGTTCTAAAAAGATGGGTTTTGAGTTGGGTTTTGAAAGTGGTAAGGTCGGTGCAGTCACGGGTGTGTTTGGGTAGGGAGTTCCAGAGGGAAGGGGCAACGATGGAAAAAGAAGAAATATGGTTGTGCCAGCCGTTTTGCTTCAAAAATCTGTTTCAGAAACAGACAGATAACGTCGTGGAGACTATGTCCATTAATTGTACAATCCTTGGTTTGAGTCCAGTGTTGTTTAGTGATGTGTGTAAGGATTTTGAATCATCATAACTTCTTCTGGCCCAGACGTGCTGTTCCTCCCAGCATGCACTAACTTCCTCCACACCCTGAAACGCACCAAACTGAGCAAACTGAGCCTCTGCTGTCCCCAAACTGCTGGCATGGCCGTGACTCTAATGAGACTAATGAGACTGAATACAGAGCAAAACAACATTCTAAAGCCTTCAGTCATCTCAATATTTTTATACACTGGTGACACAAATTCAAAGCAAACATCCAAATCTATATCCAATTCATCTAAAAGGGACAAACACACTCATTCCCAAACACAGATGGTCAGTCCATCTTCTGCGACTCAAACAGGCATTGATCAGGTTGTGATATTTGCATAATGTGTTTTAATGAAAGAGAAAGCTTCTGGATCAGCAGACAGACTTTCAACTTAAGTACAGACTTGGAATAAATTTTCTGTCTAATGCTTTTCCCATTTACAGTCCTGTCAGGAGCTTTCTAATGGAAAAGTTGATGAGGACAATACAAGGGGGATTTAATCAAACTTTTTTTGTCACAATGGGAGAAATAAATACATAAAATCTGACAGTTAAAGGAGTTGTGGATAAGTTTTATTTCTTTGTTCGGTTATTTTAAAAGTGGCTCCTGCTGAGGGTGACGTCTGATTAAATAAGAACTTTAAAGCTTTTAGAGAGAAAAGTTAAGGGACAGAGAGAGAGAGAGAAAAGGTCAAACCGGAAGAGTTAAATGGCTTTCCAGAAGAAAAAAAAATGTTTAAGGTTAAAGTGTTTCTATCACACAGGTCAATGGGCACAAACATCACCAAGTTAGGCCATCAAATTTCTTCCTTTAATCAAATGACAGAGAAAAAGCAGAAAGCGGATGGAGGATTTCAGAGAGCAAGAATTTCATTCAAAGCCAAAACTCTAAACAGATATCAAAACCCATGTCATATAAAGTTTATCTATGAAAAGAGATGAATGCTCTTTAAGGACGTGTTCATCAGACAAAGTGTTAGTGAGTAAGAAGTATACTCCAGAGCTCTACAGAAGACCCAGGGCACTACAAAAGCAACAACAACTTTAAATGCAAAATAAGAGATTTATTATTATCCTCATTATTACTTTTTTTTAAATTTCTTTCTTTATTTATTTATCTTCCTGTTGACGTTTGCATCTGATATCACAAGAAGATTTATGTTGAAACGTTCAAAACAGAAAATAAAAACATCAAATAGTGTTTGCATAAAAAAAAACCCACACGATTAATTTTAAAAACATAATTGTGAGAGCACATTATTTTCATTATATTTATAGTGGATTATGTCTTTTTTTTCCAAGATCAAGCAGAAAAGGTTTTAGAACAAAAAAAATAAATAAATCTTTTTATGGTTTAGAGACAGAAATCGGTGACCCAAGTTGAAATCTTTCATAAACTTTTGATATGCATTCCCTATCTTAACTATCTATAGCTTTCACAAACTTTTTATCTCTCAAATTCTTTCTTTTTTTTAATAAACACACACACTGAAACACACTCACACCAGTCCTCCATCATGCAGGATACCCTCTCATTGTACCTCTACTGCTCCATACCTCACCTGTTGTCATGAGCAGATTTTGTTTTTTAGGTCAAATCCTCGTTTAAATCTGCCTTCTTCTCTCATTTGTTCATCTGGGACTGCTGCACAAAAGCTGGCCTCTGACTGGTCTGCAAGACAGAAAGCTAGAAAAGACAGTGAAAAGGAAATATATCTGAGTGAAGACTACTAAGTAATAAAAGAGACTAAAACAAAGAGAGAAGGGATTTTTTTTAATCAAATACAGCACCAAAAACAGAGGCAGGCATAAGTTAAATCATTAAAATGCTGCTTTAACACCAAATGGGAATGATTGCTAAGTGAATAGACTGGAGATTGCAGACTAGAGATTTAAGATCAAATGAAGCAAATAAAGCAGGTATAGTGCTGCCATTTACTTTTATCTTTATTTTGACTCACTCCATAAGAGCGCAACATAAAGCTTGGGCACTCTGCACCTGTCAAAAGATTTGGTGATTGTTCACTGTCTTGCAAAAATGATGGAGGCACTGCTGCTTCTCACCTCCCAAAATATGGACATCTGGAGATCAACTGCTCCTTTTATTTAAAGAGGCTGTGAGGACTATCTGTTCAATGTGGATTGCAGCGACCCCTTCTGACGCGCACACTGTTGTGATGACCTGACTTAACAAGGCGTGTTTGTTTTGGTAATGAATGGAGATCAGGTCATCTTTTTATCACTACCTTTCATTGTTCAAGACAACTTTTTACCAGATATGTGACGAGGTAAGGTATTTATCAACAGTTATGCAGTGCTGTTGTTTGAAGCGTAATGACAAGTAAACTTTGTCAGTTTGGACCATAGTTTAGTAGCCGGATAGCTCTACCTGTGTCTGAGACCTATCTGTAGGCTAACATGTAATGTTTGCAAATCCTTGTGTCCTGCTCATCGACCAAGCTAGGCTAATGTTACCTCACTCTTCATTTTGTTGATAAACTCTCAAGTTTTATCAGATCACTGCAGGATAACTGCTGTATGTGGGTTGGAATGAACATTGTCACAAACCGCTTAGCCTGTGTTTTAGCCTAGCCTGTCCTCCATCAATCTCCCATTTAGCTTTCTTCTGCTCTTCTGTTCTTTCTCTGTCTGACAGTTAAGCTCCAGAGTCCACCATCACTACAAAATGAATCCAAGAAATCATTTTCAGCAGAGAAAGACACAGATCTCTCTTCTTACTACTAAACTTTGTCAGTCAGCGTGGTGTTGTCATAGATACTTCAACATGCCATAAATCAATCAGGTCATGCCCAACCTGATCAGGAAACTAAGAAATAGCATCTAGAAATAACCTATATTGGTGCTGATAATCTAATTTTAAGTTGGTGGATGGTCAATGTTCCCTAAACGCCTCCTGTCAGCTGCTTTTTGAAGCCAAGAAGAGGTAGGCACTGCTTTTATGTAAATAAAGCTGGACCAGAGTCAGATTCGTGCATTTGCACATATACTTGGAAAATAAAGCTATTTCTGATTCTGATTTTGGTATGTGAATATCAGGAAGTCCTCCTGTGGGTTTCTGGTGCATTGTAAAGTATCTGGTTTTGTTCTACAGGTTTTCCGGAGACTGAATAATCTCACTTTGAATCTAGAGGTCTCAAACATTGTGTGTCAAACTTTATTCAATTGTTGGTACCTGTAGCAGAGATGTTGCACCGACAGAGACCTTGTTAGATGGAACTTTGACTTTTATTCAGTGTAATGTGATATTTGGGTTGGAGGAACCAGGTGAGACGCTTCAGTTTGCTGTCCCTCCAGGTCATCCATCACCTGTTGGCTGTGAGGATGGATCTACTGAAGAACTGGAACCAAGATCCAAGATGACACCCAATTACTGCAAATCAAAGCTGAATCTGTGCTTTATGGCTGATAAAACCTTTGTGTATGAGTCATTCTCTCTTACCTCAGGAGCTCAACCTGTATGTGCTGTATTTTCTGATAGCAAACAAGTGTCCTCCTTTTTTCACATGTCCTCTGTTGTGAAACTTTTTCCCCTTTGACCCTCACATGACTTTCATTCCTGACTGTGGGCTCACCTCCATTATTGCCCCACAGCTCTGCTTTATTTAAGGGGCATGAGAGGCCAGCGTAGATAAACAGAAATGGAAATCGTGATGGGGACATAGCCATGCAGAGGCAAACGGGATTCATGGCACACAGAGGGCAGGAAATGAAAGAGTAGAACAGGAGAAATGATAGGATAGAGGTGACTTGGACCTTGTAAAGCACCTCTGTTTCCTGCTTATTTCCCTCTTTTGTCTTCCATCTCTTCTCTCTCGCCATCTGTATTCATGGCTCCATGTTCCTCCCTCTGCGGCTGCTGTTTCATGTTTGTCTCATCGCTGTGTTTCGGCATGTCTCTGTCTCTTTCTATCTCTCTTTAATGAAGGCAAGCCTCAATAATAAAGACTGTCACTGGAGACTCAGAGTGGGCAGACTGACAGGGTAACACACACACACACACACACACACACACACACACACACACACACACACACACACACACACTGAGGAACGAGTGTAGAAAGACAAATGAAGGTGATGGTGTGAGTCAGGGAATACAGTGAGGACAGAAGGGTCAAAGTTAGGAGATATGAACGAAAAAGAAGAGAACAGATCATCTCATCATGCAACAATATAGTCCCTCCACTTCACTCTCCAGAACTAGGACTCATCTGGATCTTATGCTAGGCTCCTGTTCATGGACTTCAACACTGCTTTCAGTACCATGGAGTTGGATTACAGACTTCCTGTCTGACAGCATGTTAATCTGGGAAATCAGGTCTCCGACTCCCACTGCATCAGCACCGGTTCCCCTCATGGCTGCATCCTTTTTCCTCTGTTCTTCTCCCTGTACACTGACAGCTGCACCTTCAGTCATCAGTCTGCCAAACTCCTGAAGTCTGCAGATGACACCACCCTGATTGGCCTCATCTCTGATGGTGACGCAGATGTTCTTTCCGAGGCAGCTGAAGAAGTTCAACCTGCCAAAGACTGATGGTGCACTTCGACACCTCCATCACTGAGTCTGTCCTCATCTTCTCCATCACCATCCAGCATGCTGCTGCCACAGTTAAGGACATGGGCAGGCTGCAGCATATCATCCACTCAGCGAAGAAAGTCATTGGCTGCAGTCTTCCATCCCTCCTGCAACTGTACACCTGCAGAACCCTGAGGCCAGTAAGGAGGATTGTGGCTGACTCTGCTCCCCCTGGACACAATCAGATGGAAACACTCCCCTCTGGAAGGAGGCAGTGGTCCATCAGGGCCAAAACCTCACACCACAAAAACACTTTCTTCCCATCTGCAGCCGGTCCCATCAACAAGGCCTCTGACCCCCATTGACCCCCAGAGACATTTGCATTTATTTATTATGCACAATTGCTCATTTGTACTGTCATGCACAACTCCCACTTTAATGGTTATTCTGTACATACTTCAATCTCATCATCTCTTTGTGTATATTTGTATACATTTTATTTTTCACTTTTGCATGCAAACACTTTTGTTCTTCATATTCTTAATATTTTCATATTATGCTGTTTTTTTAACTATTGCACCAACAGGCAAAGACAATTCCTTCTTAATGTAAAAAACTGCTTGGCACAAATCTGATTCTGACAACACAAGATCATCATGTCATGAGATCTTCACAAGATCTTTATGAGATCTATACGAACCATACTGAACTGATGAGGTCATCGCATAAGGATCTCCTTACTGCTTCGTGACATGTTGGTGGGGCTTGTCATGAACATCCCATAACTCCTGCCCTGACAGGCCTCTAGAGGGCTGACCTATCAGAGGGAAGGGGATTTGTGAATCAGGGAGCCCTAAAGTCCATTTAAAGCAGCAATAAATTTGTGTTATGAGTTTATCACACCACAGTAACATGTGTCATTGACCACTGAGCCAAATTAGACAGACTGAAAAAATTGCCAAGTATATAAAATTAGGGCTCAAAATCATGGAAAAACAAGCACTTCTCTCTGCTATGGAATGTTGAGGGTGTGTCAGTTAGAGGTACTGTAACCATGCGACATGCAGGAGGGGAGCCACCTCCATGTACTGTACAAAGACGTTACCTACAGTAACAATAGAAACTAGCGCTAGCAGCATCATCGGACGGACCCAGCCCTTCCTGTTTGTGCCATCAGAGCCAGAAACTGACTCTGAGTCAGACACCGATAGTGCTCAGCCTCGTTCCTCACAGTCTCCATCAGAAGGGTCATTTATTTCTCCCATTTATGCAATTTAGCAACATATATTACTGATTAGTAACGTTATAGCCAAGCCAAATACAGTTGTTTTTAATACACAGATTCGTTACGGATTCTATTTGAGACTTGAGAGAAAGAAGGAAAACCACAGAAGCTAATGCACTGAATGTATTCATACCGCTTCAGTAGCAGGGTCAGGGTTTTACTAACGATGACTCCATAACGTAATGCAGCTATAATTTCTGACCCACCCATTAAATCCTGAACACACAAATTTGAAACACAGTTTGTGAAGCCAAGCTCCACAATGGAATCCTAAATGGTTCAATAGCTTTTACATGTTTTAAGGAAATACATTTGTGACCTGTTTAATGCGTTTCAGAGAAAATGTCTGAATTTGCTTTTACACAGACGTTAAAGAAGCAGTGGCTAAAACAAAAGGTTTCCGACTAAGGATGAATTAAGGGTTTCCTTACACCAGTGAGAGAAAAATAGAGATTTTTTTCTTCCTTTTTGAGCTGTAAATCATGTAAAGATACTATGGGCACCAGAGGGACAGATTAAAGACTAAAAAACAGTACAATACCCTCTCTGTAAAGGGTTTCTGATTTATTTCTGCTAATTCACTTTATAGAAAATGATTTGAGATCAGTTTCTGTAATCGATTTAGGTCCTGCTATATCGTGCAAAAGACAAATTAAAAGCAATTACTTCCTCTAAAACATGACATGAGTTATAGTTTTCATACTTATGACAACCCTAGCTGCTGTATTTGCTTTTAAGATGCCTTAAACCTGAGTCGACATGTTCGATTTGACCTCACGCTGTCTCTCCCTTGTCTGGTTTTAACAACCCAAGATCTCAAGGAACTGCTTTAATATTTAAAGCCTGATATTAAACAGTAAGTGCAGAGAAAGTGTGCATTCTAATTGACTTTAAAGAGTTGTCTCACGCCGACGGTCTTGTCTAAAGTTTTCTCTTGTTTTCATGAATCTCAGGGTTAGAAAGTGTATTATACTTTAATGCCTCATCATCCCCATTAAAACATAATGTTCTGAATAAATCTCTGTATGTAAATTCAGAGCTATACAGCCTTGGAGGCTGCAGTCCTGTCACGATGACTGAGTCAAGCTCAGGTGAAACTCTTTCCCTTTAAATGCTCCTCTCCAAGCGTGGTCTACTTTATTTTTAATTCCGTTCCTTCTTTCTATTGATCCCTTCATCCATTTTTCATTCCCTGCTCCAGCCTGACGCCAAAGTGTCCCGTTTAGACTTGTGATTGTCCCTATCAGTGCCGTGTTTCACCAGTCACTCCCTCAACGCTGTTGTGTTTATTATTACTTACCCACAAGGCATCACTCCGCCACAGACAAGAGCAATTTAGCACCTTTTAATGCAAAGTGTTTATCAATGTGTTGGAATGAGCGCCGATCGATAGCACATCCCTGCTCCTTGTTACGTCTTTTAACAGCGACTCTCTGCGCCGCACTCAGGCCTGTAATTGTTTCTCTTGGTTTCGTGGAAAATCAATCCAGCAATGATTGGATCCCAAGCCCCACCCCGTCTTCTCTCAAATGTCCCATCATGCTCTGGGTGATACCTACAAACATATCTGTCTTTGTTAAGTCATTACTTTTGTATAAATTCTGCAATTAGTGTATTCTGTCTGTTGTGTCTCTGTGAATTAATACTTATGTTCATGCTCCCTGCTTGGGCATTTTGACTCCATGTCAGTATGTGCAGTCTGTTACTTTTACATCCCTGAAACTTTTTCTTTTTTAAAATAATATAAAGCTCCAGTAGACATTTTTGTGTTTGTTTTAGGGGTGAAAGGAGCTGATCTTAAATGAGAAAAGAAAGAAAAATAATGAGGTGCATTCAGGCTGAACCCAGCTGATTCTGACACACTTACAAGTCATAGTGAGTGCTACGAAAGAAGAGCTGCAGATAGAGACTGAAAAGAAAAATAAAGACATCAGTTGCAGAGAGGCAGGCATTCCTCTGCATTTGAAGGTCTAGAGCAGTGTTTCTCAAACACCCACCTCCTAGTGGGAAAACATAATAATAATAATAATAATAATAATAATAATAATAATAATAATAATAATAATAATAATAATAATAATAATAATGACACAGATTAAGCCAAACTGTGCCAAAAGAAAGCTTGCCTGAGCTCTCTGCACTAAAACCTCTCTAATTTTGTTCTATTTCACTTTATCAGAGCAAACCTTTACAGGGATAATGTTCATATGTTATACTATGGTCTGATGAAGGTTAAGAGCTGAAGCTGCATCATTTTCAAAAAGATATTCATCCTGAATGTCTTCTTTTAGTTGACAACCCCCCCCCCCCCCCCCCCCCTCTCATACTTTTTTTTTTTACCATTACTTTGACACCAAAATTATTCAAATAGACCATGTGGTTGCAGAGATATACTCATTCTATTATGGGTATGCAATTTTCAGGCAGAGACTTGAAAATCAGCTCAGGGTTCAAAGGGTTAAAGCTGCATTAACCTGAATGGCCAGCAGGGGGAGGCGATGAAAGAAGTCAGATTTTCCAATTTTCCTCCTACATCAACATACTATTCAGACATAAGACAATTTGGCCTTTTGATAAAATATATCTTGAAGGTGAATCTAAGAAAATTACTACTAAAAACAAGACAGAAACACCTGATTAGATTTCAATTTTTGCAGGGGAGAATTTTTGGGGGCGGGGCCAGCTCACCAAATTTGGCTCTGTGTACACCGTCCACATTTCAATACTGATTCCTGTTTTTTTTTTTAATTGTGATAGAACCATTTCAAGTGGCCCAACAATGTTGCATTTCATTTTTTATTCAAGTCCTGGTGAATCTTTTTAGTTGATTTTCATTTTGAAATATGTACAAACTAGACTCACCTTTAATTATGTCTCAGAAACAGTGAATTAAAAAAGTACATTGTAAGTTCGCATGTCCTACATCTAAACCAGACAGCCTGGCAGCTTTCTACTCTACCAAACAGTTTGTTGTTTGGTTCACTGCAGCATCAAGAGGCACTTAAGTTTGAGTCAAAGTATGCAAGACATCCTGGACTAATTTTTTTTTTCCTTTTTTCCAAAAATGTCTCGTCCTGCCATCCTCCACATCTGAAAAAGCTTTGTAGTTCAAAGCAACGATCAAAGAAGCGTTCATTCCCTTAATATTTCACATCCTAATAAGTGTCGATAAACTTTCCCACTGAAGTTGAGTTTTAATGTGTTATTAAAGCTACAGAGCTTCACCCCATCACCTGCAGCCTTCTGTGATCACACACTTTCATTCTGTGTTTGAGTCTCTTGGAGGGTTATAAGTCTTCTTTTTATATCGGTGCTTGTTGTCCTCAATCTCTTCCTCCAAGATTTTCTATTTCATCTTCAGATGAATGCAGGCGAGCACACAAACATCCCGAGTGTCTGTTTCTGATAGTCAATCTCATGCCAAAGATGTGTACACACACACACAAACACACACAAACACACACAGCCTCAGTCTTACATTTACTTTTTCTACAGCCTCCCTCTCTCACATCTCGGCCCTGTCCTCCAAAAGTTTTCTTTGAACATCTCAGATCAAAAAGCATCTAAGAAATATCCATCTATCTCTGTCTCTTTATCTGGATCTCTTTTTGGCTCCTTGATACAAACCCGGGGATAATTTGGGGCCTCTGGGTGTGAGACAGGGACACTATTGCAGAGGGGATCTGCAGGGATCTAATGAGGAAGTCTGAGTCTGCTCTGCAGTCCTGAGCCAATCGGCTTTTGTCTGACAACTTTAAAGCTTCGGGGTAATGACAGCCAACTTTCTGTCTGTATTTTAGGTAAAAAACCAGTGAATAGCAATAAGCAACTTCCAGACATGACTTTTTTCCCTTTATTAAATTGTTAACAGTCGAACAACTGGTGTACATCCATCTGAATCTGTAAAGATTTGTCAGAAACCTCATGCAGATGTCTGTCCATAAAGAAAAACGAATGCTGCTTATTTGCAGTAATGTGAGATAAGATATCATCACGCTGGATTGTTTTCCTCCTGCTTTTGCTCTCCTAACAGACTATTTTGTCCTCAGACACCAAAGCCTGCCGACACCCAATAAGTCAAGACTAATGTAGAAATGGTAAATAAATGACTTTACTTGCAATAAAGTTTCTATCTGTATTATAAGATATCTTGAAAAAGAAATTAATTGGTTACAACAAAAACAGAGGTATAAAAAAAATCATAATTACCTCCACAGACTGGCCTCTGAGAGACAAACTCTATAAATGTAATTATTATACCAAATGTCTGAACTCTCCTTTGAATCATAAGTAAATTCTTCCTCAAGTGGTCTCTCTCTTTTATGGCACGACTTCATTTCTGAAGGCTGAAAAAAGGTTGAAATCACTGGGAAAAAAAAAAAAAAAAACAGACTCCAGCTCCCACGCCTCTTTAGCTTCAGATTTCTATTCCTCTGAGTAAAAAAGAACTCACTGTTTTTCTTCCCTCCTCTCCAGTGTGAAAGACGAGAGGATTTTCTTTCCTCCCGCCGACATGACCTTTTTTTCGATCTGGTTTTTCTGCAAGCTTTGAATGCAGTGATTTTTGCTCTTTGAGGGAAGTTTTAATGCAAAGCTGGGGAATAATGCCAGTAAAATGAGTATTTTCTTGTAATATCGGTTGCTGGTGAGGAGGAGAGAACAGGCAGTGAGTCAGGTACTGCAGTGTAATTGAAGGATCCCTTTGAGGACTGCCATAAAAACCCCAAAAGAATCCAGGTTTTTGAAGTCTGACCTTCAGAAAAAAGAAGAGTGTAATCTGTGCTTTCTGCTGTGAGCTCAGGCATTACACGGTGGCAGATGTGAACATTCAAACTTTTACATGTCAGTAGGAAATAGTTCTGTCATTTGGGTCTTCGGATCATTTGTCATCGTGTTGTAACTGTGTAAAATTATTAGCCGTGTTTGTTTGCTTATTTGTTGCAGATTTAGACCCTAAAGCAGCTGCTCTGAGTGAGCTGTTCAAAGTTTGTCGCCCATTTGGGTTTAATCTGATCATTCAAACAACGCTGGGCTGTTTTGAATAATACCAGAAGGTTAGCATTGAGTTGGTTTCAGGAGAGAGGTTTATGCAAAAGTCTTTCCTTTACATCAAATGAAACAAATAATGGATCTGCATGTTTTGCACCTCTGCACTAGCTTTAAAATCCAACACAGGTCTGCAGGGACAGGATACAACACCTTTTGAGATAACAACTTTTTGGACTGCAGTCTAAATAGCCTAGATATGTGGGCCTGATGTCTGTGTCCAATTAGAGCAGACCTGGGCAAATTATGGCCCACGGGCCATATTCGGCCCTTTGGGCATCTCTGTGTGGCCTGTGTGAGGTCAACCATAAATAAGAACATGAAGGAAAATCTCAGAAATTCAGACAGATTTCAATGTGTTTGTTCAAGCCCAAGACAGACTAGATTTTTCTCACTGAAGAGTTAAAATTGTTTGTTTGTTTGTTAAAAGTTTTCAGTATTTTTGGAGACTTACAAGCTAAACGTAAAATGAAACGCTGATACAATGGTTGCTTTTGTTTTTACTTTTTACTACTTCTGTTGAAGTATTTTCTAATTTGACCTGCAACACAATTTCACATATTCACAGAACATCCTCATTCTTCTGGTTATCAGTAGCAGCTAATCAAAATATAAATAAGTGCATTTACAATGGGAAAAAGTTAATACTAAGCAGAAATAAGTTCATGTTATTGTTGGTGAGGCCCTCAGACAGTTCAGGTTTCTCATTTGGCCCCTCATAATAATTAATTGCCCTCCCCTGAATTAGAGTCATAAATGGGTTTGACCCCTAACAGATATATGACCGGACTTCCACCAGATCTGTCTCCACTCCGTTGAGTGTTGACTGTGTGCTCTCTCAGTCCAACCCATATCAGGATCTCCAGACAGCTGGAGTCACAGATCGAGGAGTTCCCTGGATTCCCACCTCAATGATGCTCCTCTGCTTGTTCATGTTGGGCTGTTAAACCTCAAACCTGTTGACTCCTGGCCTGGCTCCGCTCATTATGTTGGTATGCTGTTGAAGTCCCAATAAATACCATCTGCTTTTGACACATTTTGTTTTATTTTGAAAGGCGCTGGACATTTAAATGTGGTTTTAGTGCCTGAATACCTGACCTGGCCGAGCTGCTCTGTGCAGATTTATGTATTGTTATCTGATCTCGAGGGCTGGGACCTGCCGGGGCAGATAATAATCCAGTGTGATTCAGCCTTGAAAGGAAATTAACAGCTCGTAGAGATTGTAAGAACTTCTTAACATTTAGAAAACTCCAGCATTTGCGAAAACAAACAACTTTTATCATGCGTAACATTTGTTTCATCCTCTGCTGAAGCTTCTGCTTAATCTTGCATTTTAACACCTTTTTATATCTTTGCTTTCTGCTAAATCTGGCATGTTTACATTGGAGCATGTTGTTGATATGTTGTCAGTGTGGGTTATCCCAGTTCGGTGCATGCACTTTAAAACAGTGAATAAGACAGAGCTTGTTATGGAGTAACTTGTCTTGTATGCAAAAATATCAACAATTAAAAAAGAAAGAAAAAAAAAAGTCTCTGGAGTACACAACTCTGCTTCTACCTTTAATCTGCACTGGATGGAGTTTCCTGTGGATTTTGATATAAAAACTTTTTCTGCTGATTTAGTTTTGGGGGTGAATTCTTGTGGGCTTTAAGCAAATGAGAAACAAATTTTAACTCTAACAATAGAGTTAAACAGCTCAGAGAGAGGGAGAGAGGAAAAAAAATTCATTTGTAGAGACCTGCAGAGTAAGACACTGAAAAGCATCACATAAAATCAATAAGAAGTAACTGATGCTGGCTGTGCTGTGCTGCAGCATCACAGACGTGCTTTGGGTGGAATCAGATCTGCAGAGCAGTGGCTGTATTTGGACGCTGTAGCAGAATCTCCACCTGATGCAAAGCTCCCACCTGAGGCTATATAATAATGATATGTTGACTCCGAGTCTGAACTCTCTGACTGCTGTGTCAGAGAGCTCCAGATAAATTTTAAGATCTGTGAGGATGTGCCCTGTAAGCTCATGTAAACATATGTAATCACTGTTATATACACTTCCCGGCCACTTTATTAGGCACACCTGTCCAACTGCTCGTTAACGCAAATTTCTAATCAGCCAATCAAATGGCAGTAACTCAATGCATTTAGGCATGTAGACATGGTCAAGACAATCTGCTGCAGTTCAAACTGAGCATCAGAATGAGGACGAAAGTTGATTTGAGTGACTTTGAACGTGGCATGATTGTTGGTGCCAGGCGGGCTGGTCTGAGTATTTCAGAACCTGCTGATCAACTGGGATTTTCATGCTCAACCATCTCTAGGGTCTACAGAGAATGGTCCAAAAAAGAGAAAATATCCAGTGAGTGGCAGTACTGTGGGCGAAAATGCCTTGTTGATGCCAGAGGTCAGAGGAGAATGGCCAGACTAGTTGGAGCTTATAGAAAGGCAACAGTAACTCAAATAACCACTCGTTACAACCGAAGTATACAGAAGAGCATCTCTGAACGCACAACACGTTGAACCTTGAGGCAGATGGGCTACAGCAGCAGACCACACTGATTGCCACTCCTGTCAGCTAAGAACAAGAAACTGAGGCTACAACTTGCACAGGCTCACCAAAATTGGACAAAAGAAGATTGGAAAAACGTTGCCTGGTCTGATGAGTCTCGATTTATGCTGCTACATTCAAATGGTAGGGTCCGAATTTGGCATCAACAACATGAAAGCATGGATCCATCCTGCCTTGTATCAACGGTTCAGGCTGGTGGTGGTGGTGGTGTAATGGTGTGGGGGATATTTTTTTTGGCACACTTTGGGCCCCTTAGTATCAAGTGAACATCGTTTCAACGCCACAGCCTTCTAGTACCTTTTTGAATCTATGCCATGAAGGATTAAGGCAGTTCTGAAGGCAAAAGGGGGTCCAACCCGGTACTAGCAAGGTGTAGCTAATAAAGTGGCTGGCGATTGTATCAACTGTATGTACTTAGGTTGAAAACAGCTATACAAGGATTCACCAGGAGAACAAACCAGAACAGGGCCACCAGACTCCATTGACCAAAACAAATATTCTGTGCAGGGTGTAAAAGTTGACCAACTTCAGTTGCCTTGGCAGACGACTGTTTGAGCTGTGATGAAGCTGTGTGTGAGTTTTGTGATTTATTGTTAAACTCAAAACCAAATGTGATAATAATTTAACACATGACAGCACCATAAACAATGGCAGTGGGAGAACAGCAAGTCTCATGGTGTTTGAGGTAAAATCGTTGTTTCTGTCAGTGGAGTCTGATGGCTTTAGAGGGTGTTATATAACTTTTCTTTCCTCTGTCTCTTGAAATACAGAAGTCCTTCTTTTTAGGAAGCTTAACTTTTATGTTCATAGAAAAACTGCATAAAAATGGGTTTCTAAGCATCAAAATGAGAACTTTCCATGGACAAAACTTGATTTGGAAGAGGAAACGCAGCCATTACGGCCTGTTTTGCAGGTGTCATCTTTCTAAAAGTCATTAGAATCATAACCCCTGTAAAAATACAGAGCTAAGGTTGAAATGTTTGAGAATAAACATTTGATATCCTTCAGAATCTTCTTTATTCTTCCAGTAGTTCAGCCCTTAGCATCATTGTCCATCGCTCTTGTGTCTCTCCCTCTTCACCATGTCTCTTCCTCCGGCTGATTGCTGCTCATTAACAATTTAAACTGTTTGCCTTTTTAGTCACGCCAATTGTAATATCGCTCTCGGAGAAGCAGTAGTTAATGAGTTTCTACTTTGGGGGCCCCCCATCGAGACGGCACAGGAATAGATCTCTTTCTCAGTTCCTTTCTTCTCTCTCTCTCTCTCTCTCCTTGCTCGTCTTCTCTGGTGGCTCTGTGACTATTAGCACATCATTCTTTTATTAACAGACTTTATTAAAATGACATCAGATCTGAGGGACGTACTGAGTAGTGTCAGGGCCACTCTCAGAGTGTGTGCAGAAGCTTCTGTCTGAATCTCAATGTGCATTTGTGTGTGTGTAGCGAGCGACATAGATTTATAAGTGTGTGTGTGTGTGTGTGTGTGTGTGTGTGTGTGTGTGTGTGCCCTGAGGGCTTATTGGAAGTGCCGAATGTGTTCTTAATGAGAAAGTAGTGAGGTAGAAAACTACACATGCTTACTAATCTCCGGCTGTCTTCTCTGTCTCTCTCTCTCTAAAAAAAAAAAAAGAAAAGGAAAAAAATGAGGTAAGAAATGGAACTGCAGATAAAACACAGACAGCTGTCACACATTACATTTTCACCCTCTGTAGCGATAAATGCCCCATCGTGGTCATATGACTGTCCTGTCAGGTCATAAAGAGGCTGTTAAAACTATAAATAAAGGAGTGACTGAGCTGAGGTCCATCATTGCCCCAGGCTGCCTCAGTTTACAGTGATATGCACATTATCAAGTTACGAAGCATTTCTAAAAGTGAGCTCAGTGGAGCTGTTTCTGTCTCACATTTTGGCCTCAGAGTAAGATCTGTTTGTTCCCGTTTTCTTTTCAGTTAAGTGCAACTGCAAAACTAATTTTCATGTAAGATGCACATTTTTTAGAGTGCTCCACCTCCACCTGCTTTTTGACTGAGCATCCAGGCATTGTTTTTATATGCATTTTACACACACACACACACACACACACACACACACACACACACACACACACACACACACACACACACACAATGTATTTAAAGGCAATGTTTGTAGTCAAGGAAGACAAGCATGAATTTGAGTGTAGCATCTCCTCAGGACTCCACTTGGAGCTCCTCCAAAATGACGCCCCCGCTCACATGCACAAGCAAAGCTGATTTGTGATTATATAATCATGACTGATACACAACCACAGACTCAAACCAGTCCTCTGCACATAGTTTTTGTTTGCACATGTTACCACCAACTTCAAGGCTGGTGCATGCCCGCAAAATGTACATGCAGGAGGTGAGCAGAATGGCAGGTCATGATTTGATTGGTTCAATAAATTGGATCAAAATAACTAGGATTGGTTGGTGTTTTCCCAGGTTTACTACAGCTGTAGACAGCGGATATTTTTTCGCTGTATTTTAAGGACACATCATGCATTGATTGCCATCAGGACATAAAGATCATTATAGCCAGTATAACAAAAAGTGTATCTAAATCTGATTCCTGTCTGAAGTCTGCACAACATATCAAGTTGAGAGGAATGCTTATAGAATAAAAATCAGGAAGATATACTTTAAATCTGGTAAGTTGACAAATAAATAAAGGAGACAAAAAACCCCAATTAACTTTGGGATTTGGGCATTTTAATTAATCAACAAAGCCACAGCAGGGCTCCACCTTTCAACAAACACATCTCTCTGCTGTCTCAAGGAGTAAGTTATTTTCTCTATTGAATAGATATCAGAAACTTTCTCAGACCACATGCCAAGTGACGGGGGCCCAGATTTTAACCACATAATAGTGATGCATTTAACTGCTGATGTCGCAAGTATTTGTAAAAGGTACTTTTTTCCTCTTTCATCAATTACCTTTCATGTTACACCCAGGAATGCCACCCTTGGATCCTTCAGGAAGTCTTGGTGAAACACTTTTTTATTATGGGGCTGGCCTGGAATATATGTGTGTGTGGTTGCCCAGCTGGGCACCACAGTTTGTTTGACAGCTTTTAAAGTCTCCTGTGTGCCTGGTTGTTCTCATATATGAACACTATGAACATTTTTTTAAATAAGGATAACTTCTAAGGAAGAAGTCTTGGGAATTTTTAAAAATTTTTTCCCCCAGATTTCTCAGGCTTTCTGGCATCAAATGAGTCTCATGGTTTGATATGATTTTCCTTGTGCACAAACATGGATCTTCTCGAGAGTACAGGAGTTGGTGGTTTACCAGTGTTTTTGTTGTCTGACTCTTGTGTTTTAAATCTCTGAATGGTGTATATGTAAAACACGAAAGAAGAAAACAAACAAATCAAGAAAGACAGAAATCTCTGCAGAAAGAAACATGACATGAGTGTTTACTTGGCTCCTTACATCTGAACATCTGACAGCATTAACCATTCCTCCTGAGTGGAAGATTTTTTTTTTCTGGAAAGGTGTTTCTATTAACCCTTTTTAGCAAACGAGTGGCTTAATATAACAAAAAGACATCTTAACATAGAAGCATACTGCTTAAAGGCTGTACAGCGACAGATTTATAACT
The DNA here is from genome assembly GCA_030710495.1 of Labroides dimidiatus. NCBI lineage: Eukaryota > Metazoa > Chordata > Actinopteri > Labriformes > Labridae > Labroides > Labroides dimidiatus. The sequence goes on along the minus strand of CM061143.1, from coordinate 12,327,585 downwards.
GTGTGTGTGTGTGTGTGTGTGTGTGTGTGTGTGTGTGTGTGTGTGTGTGTGTGTATGCAAGTTTTCTGGGTCTGTGACAGTGTGTCGTCCAGAAAACGTAGCTCTCCTCCATTCAATGCAAACAAAGCCCCTAAAACTCAGTGGTGGATGCTGAACGGCTGGATGGAGGAGGAGAAAAGAGAGAAGAAGGCACTTTTCTTGTTGGGATGAAAATGTATGTTCCAGCAATTAGACAGAGACAGATGTGAACAATCGGTGAGACAAATCGAGGAAAATCTACCCCGGGAGCCATCTTTCTGCTACCTAACACACACACGCACACACACACGCACACACACACACACACACACACACACACACACACACATACACACACACACACACACACACACACACACACAAACACAGAGAGAGAGAGAGAGAGAGTGAGAAAGAGAAGCAACAAATGCACAATCTACCACTACAGATTCTCATTGGACTTCTTTCTACATCTATAAACACTTCAGCACATGGAAAGGTTGTTTTTTTCAAACCTTGCTGGAATCTTTGATGCAAAACTTACAGGGACTGTGAGGACCTTTTGGCTGTAACTGCGCCCACTGTCATGATGACATGACTGTTCGAGACAACTTTTTTACCTGATACAACATGACAAGGTAAGGTATTTATCAACAGTTTTGCAATGCTGTTGTTTGAAATGTGACAACAAGCAAACATTTTCAGTTTTTCCCCTAGTTTAGTAGTTTAATTCAGTGCTACTTGCAGCCCCCTGGCGTATTCGTAGGCTAATGTGTAACATTAGCAAATCCTTATGTCCAGCTCATCTACCAAGCAAAGATAACGCAACCTCACTCTTCATTTTATAGATAGGCTCTCATGTTTGATCAAATCACTGCAGTATATCTGCTGTATGTGGGTAGGAATGAACATTATCACAAACAGTTTAGCTCATGGTTTAGCCTTTAGCTTGCGTTTTAGCCCTTAGCCTGTATACTATACTCTCCTGTTTATTTTTCTTCAGCTCTTCTGTCCTTTTTCTGTCTGAAAGTTCAACTCCAGTGTCCACCATCACTACGAAATTTACCCCAGAAATTGTTTTGAGAAAAACACAGATCTCTCTTCTCATTACTGAACTTTGTCAGTCGGCGTGGTGTTGTCAGAGAGACTTCAACGTGCCATAAATCAATCCAGTCCTGTCCGACCCAATCCGGAAGCTAACAAATAGTATTTAGAAATAATCTATGATAATCTCATTTTAAATTATGAATTACAATTAGGCATATATCTAGAAGTGAGACTTTTTCAATATCACTTTGAAAGTCCTCAAAGTCCCTTTAAAGGAAGTGCATGAATAAAGAAAGAAGAACATTTGTTTGTCTGTAACAAACATCTTGTCAATCAGCTCCAGTGATATAAAAAGCATTCTTTCAATACTCTGCTCCCATCTGTCTCTCAGATTAAATAAGAAAAGAAAAATGAGAAAACAAACTGAACACGTCCATATGTTCTTCCCCATCCTCATCAAGAAACTGTTTTACTTCACTTCACTTTGAGGAGAAGCTGAAAGAACACAAACTCACTTTTCTTCAGAAACAAAGACAGGAAAAAGACCAATTATAACTAACTGCTGTAAAACAATATTAATAAAAAATAATAATATAGAATAAAAATAAGATAGAAAAAACAGTGCTGATTAAAAGAGTGGGAAAGAAAGCCTCTTTGTTATCATTTAAAGGCTATAGCTGACCATCTCTGAATGGTGAAGCAGACACAGAGTTTTCATCTCTGCTTCCTTTCCTCCGTCCATAATACCATGACCTCAAGCTGTGACTGACTTGGTTTAATAACTCTACAACAATGGCCTGATAGTGTGAATGTGTCTGTTAGCTCCTGGTGTCACAGTTTAAAGAGTAACCATGTTAACTGGATACCTTTAGCTGAACGTGTCAGTGGATATCCAGTTTACAACAGCTGTTGAAACAGGAAACATCCTCAGGAATGCATCCTAGTTTAGTTTTATATATGTGTCATAATCCCCTCATCAGATAAGTATTTAATGATTATCTAAAGCTGTTTGAACAGCAAAGAAGCTCCGTCCCTGCCGTCTTTACGCTTTAGACGGGGGAGTGGTCCGATGTTTCTCCACTTGAAGCTGTTTGGGGCTCAGTGTTGCCAACTTAGCAACTTTGTCTTATTCTCAGACCCCTCTAGAAACTCTTTATCTAAAGAAAAAAATCTAGCTACTTTGTCTGGAGTTTGGAGCAAGCAGCAACCTCCGGTCTGAAAATATGAAACAATGCGGAAGTGCTAAAGTCTGCTGTTCCTCGAGTGTCCACTTGAGACTGGCTCCTTGAAGTACCGGAAGTCACATACACACCAAGCCAGAAAAAGCTGTTTTCACAGCCAAAATAAGCCTATTTACAAGCCTAGTATGAAGAATGTCTCCCATGTGAATCGTTAATTTTGCTAACGGCACGCACTGTACGGAGGGGGGGGGGGGGTTCTTTTCTAACTCGGCAGATTCATCAATATTAACAGCTCAGATCACGTGACTGTGGAGCAGCGTCCCATGGCTGTTACTGTGGAGACTCACAGCCTGCCTCATTTCCAATATGGCCGCGTTGGCCGTTTTGCTTCAAAAGTCTGTTTCAGAAACAGAAGGGTGACATCGCGGAGACTACGTCCATTAATATACAGTCTGACTTCATCACTCACAGACAGACAGATAGGTCTTACTTGCTTGTCTGTGCAGCAGACCCTCACAGCTACAGCCTCAGCAGGCGACTGCATGCAAATGAATTGCACATGCATTTGTCTCTTTGGGGTCACTTTTGCTGGTCCAAAGCACAGATAAAGGAGGAGGGTTGATATTTTGACGAAAAAAAAAACAGAGAGAAGTTAATTCTACATTTATGCTGTTTTTTAATCACATTTGTCCCTCCCACAATGTTATTCCTCTCTCCTACAGTGTCTATGATAAATGAACCAATTACAAAAATTAGTAATAATGTTATTTAGCGACGTCTAGGACAGTCAATTGCTACTTTCTGTACTGAGGAGTTGGCAACCTGATGGAGGTTTTAGAAATGGCTTCGACCAGCTTAAGATGGTTTTGTCTCTAGAGGTTGTCTCCTTCCAAGTGTTAACATATCCATCTGCAGTGAAACAAAACAACTAAAACCAGCACAGGCTGAATATCCTTCATGCTAACAGTGTTACACAGCTTGTCTGTCTTCTTCTATGGTGTCATTTTTGCTGAAAGGCCTTCATTTTTATCTTATTGCCTATTACTAGTCCGGTGGTTGGGCATAACCCACCCAGGTCTTTGGCCCCACGGTCAGACAAACAATGGGTCACAGGACCTATTTAGGTCTGGGGAATGTTTTTAACAGGAACTAAAAGTTTGCAGCTAAAATGTTTTGTGGAATTGTATTGATAATATTTGTCTTAAAACTCTTGGTTTGTGCTTGTTTTTCATTCCAAAAATCATCTGAAACTGCAAACCTATCTTGGTTAACATTACATTTTGGGTCACTGGATGAAAAAGTGAGCAAAGCAGCACATTAAATTGAAAAAAGGCTGCTAATGAGGGACACTGCTTCAAAGTGAGAGCAAACATAGTCAGTTTAAGATGGAGAAATAAAGTAAAGTTTGAAGAGTGAGAGAAGAAGAGAGTTAAATCACATCGGACAGTTTATCTCATCTGACTTTGAAGTGCAGGGTGTTAGCTAGTTAGCAGCCTTGATCAGTGTGCAGCATTTTCAAAGGCAGGGGTGTAAGACGAGTTTGACTGACAGATGGAATGATTGAGCGGACGACTGAGCCATGTTCATCTCCTCTTTTATCCCTCTCTCTGATTTATTCTCTGTTATGTCTTTCTTCCTCACCTTTTTTTATACTCACTCCAACCTGTTTTCCTACTTCCCTCTGATTTCCTTTATACTACCTCTCTCTCCTGAATCCGTTCCTCTGTTTTTGTTATTCTGCTCTCCTCTCCTCTCCATCTTTATGCTTCCCTGCTTTCCTATTTCTCTGTTTTACTTCCTTTTTTATTTTTTTTTCTCCCATTGTTTGATTATCGCTCCTGTTCCATTCCCATCCCATCACCTTTTTATTTCTCCTTTCTCCTTGTCTCTCTTTACATCCTCTGTGGTTTGTCTCTGTCTTTGCCTAATGGGCCTTGTCCCATTCTCTCCCTGATATCTCCCTCCTTATTTTGCCTCTTTGATTCCCAGGGCTGCTCCTCTGAATCTCTCTTTTCTTGTATTTCTCATGTTCTCTCTGTCCTCATTACCTCCATCAGGTGCATTTTTTAATACACCATGTTAACGTCATCTTTCTCTCCTTCCACCCTGCTCCCAACTTTTTCTGCCTCTCTTCTCTCAGTCCTTCTAATAGCGTGCCTTTTGCAGTTTGACCACAATAGCCTCAGCATTTGGATTACTGTAATGGGGCTTGCATCACCCTCATATGATCAGCCATCAGGGGCTAGCTGCCTTTTAGCGTATGGTTAGTATCTCCCCAGCAGTCTTGCTGAGGAAGCTTAGCCAGAGAAAGCACTAATCTCTCAGCTCTGACCATTGTTAAACGTCCCCGACGGCCCGTGTGCTAAAAGGGGGCTAATTGATGTCGCCGCCTGCTTATTGTGAGCCCTGAGAGGAAGCAGATGATTGCCGACTCGGGGTATGCAAAGAAAAGTGATGTGAAGCAGAGAGTCGGAGCTGTATAGGCTGCTGTGAACGTCTCACCTCTGGAAGAAATTACAGGAAATGATGGAGATTGTTTTGCATCATACCTGCTCAGTGACCGGCAAATCGTCTGCTCCCTTCAGCTGATTCAGCGACTCAATTGCACAAATGTCCTATAATTCAACCCGGAGGGACAGGTTGAGGAAATAAAGATAATATTTATTCCACAGAGACTGTGTGATGTGGAATTATCATCAGTCTCAAGTCTGTTGGCCCTGAGCGGCAGCAAAATTACCCTATGTGCAGTTTATGCAGTTTGATGGAGCAGTGATGGAGAGATGGAGGGTTTAACGCAACAATTGAATGTATGAAATAAAGGAAGAGAGAGAGAGAGAGAGAGAGAGAGAGAGAAAAAAAACTGCATGACGATTGGTTAAGTGTTGTGTGATGCACTGCTATTGGATGGATTCAAGCGTCATTTCACGTCAGACCATGTGAGCATGTGATATTTGAATATCTAATATTCATTCACCCTTTTTGACTCTGTATTCTTTCTAATCTCAGTTTCATCTCAATCCTCCACTATATCATCTCTCATATCTCAGTGCATCTCAGAGGTAGAGTTATATTGAGAAATGGACTTAAACTTTGCCCTTCTGTCTTGACAGACTCTCTCAGACTTTCACAGAAACACTGTAAAAAGTCTGCCCTGATTGATTACAAAAGTTCAAGTTTCCCATCATAATGAGAAGAAGGCTTTGATTTTAGACAGTTACATGAATTGATATCTTAATATGTGAAATCAAGCTTTGTTATTTTTAGTCAAGATGTTGTAAAACAACCCACAGTGATTTGTTATCATAAGGAAATGTAAGTTATAAAATATCTGTGTGTCATTCAAGGGATTTTGTAGATTTTTTAAGTTAAACTTTTTTTTTGACCTGAAGACTTGAGGCTGGAATCTTGTTTCAGATGTAAGCCACTTGTAAAAATCTGCCTTTAGCCTGAAGTAGCTGCTGTGTCAAGTTAAAGAGTGTTTTTGTAATTCAAAGCAAAACAACAGGAAATTACTAAGGCTTCATTCTTGGCTTTAAATAACCATCTCAGAGGGGGTATTGTGCATTTTTTTTAGTCTGTATTTTGTCCCTCTGGTGCCCCCGTACTATCTTTACATAATTTACAGCTCATATAAATCTCTATTTTTTTTCCTCCCTGGTGTTTTAGAAAACTCTTATTTCAGCCTCTGTCTGAAACACTTTGTTGTATTTGCTGTCTCTTTAAGACTCCCCGTTACACAAACCCCACTTCCTCCTGATTGGCCAGCCCTCTGGAGGCCTGTCTGGTGTGGAGCTATGAGCAGACCTTGGTGTTTGAGGCCCCTCCAATGTGTCATGAACCAGTTATGGGAACCCTTTTGAGATGATATCATTTCAGTTTTTCTGGCAAAGATCTGGTGCAATTTTTAGAACAGAGCATTTTGATCAGTTTACAGATGGTTTCAATGATTTCTACAGAATATGAATATGTAGAGGCTTGAAAATCTGCACACGTTTAGTCTGATCATCCAGCAGTGTTACTTCATATTTATATAAACAATATGGGTAAGCAAAATGTCCCTCTATCTAAATGAGTAAAACTGAAAATGTGTAGTGTGATAATTCAGTATTTATCGTTCTTTTTGCCAAGTTGAGTTGATGAAACCGGAAGTTTGCAAAGCCAGATAGTTTAATAAAAGCTAACAGTAAACTTTATGTTTCTTCAATAAGCTGAAGTCCTGCAGAATGTGACTCATGAGTCATTTTATCTGCACTGCATGATGAAAGCTACAGTTGACTTTAAGTTGCTCTCTCGGGACCAGATTTTCTTTTGGCAATAAGTGGGCGGACCCATTCATCATCGTATCCCTAAATGTAATTGGTTATGGTCCTCATCTTTTATGATTGGCTGTTGCAACTGAAGAAGACGCATATCAGAGCGGTAGAGTCATTACGAAAACTGGCTGACCAAAGTTTGAATGATGAAACAAGTAAAATCAAATAACTTACACTGCCATTCTTCAGGAATCTTTGAGAAGAATTCAGTTTCACTGTCCTTTCTTGTTTACTTTCACTGGCGACACCAAAAGAACAGCCAATCAGTAAAGACGAGGACTGTAACCAGTTACATTTAGGAATACGATGACGACTTGGTCAGCCCCCTTACTGCCAAAAGAAAATCTGTTTGCGAGCAAGAAAATCCACTCGCAAGCGGGTAAAGTCATGCAGCCGTGGGCGTAAATCTCATATTTGCTCTTGAATTTTGGCAGAATAATGGCATCATAGTATACGTGTGTGTGTGTGTGTGTGTGTGTGTGTGTGTGTGTGTGTGTGTGTGTGTGTGTGTGTGTGTGTGTGTGTGTGTGTGTGTGTGTTCCATCACGGTAGAAACAAGTGTTTTTCACCCCAGACAATGTGCATCTTTGTTTTCATGGAGTTCAAACTTTTTTATTTAGATGCAATACTGAAAAGAGTTGTCTTACTCTCTTTCTTTCTTTCTTTCTTTCTTTCTTTCTTTCTTTCTTTCTTTCTTTCTTTCTTTCTTTCTTTCTCCTTACTTTTAGAACATCACATATTGATTGATGTTAATGTTTTAGCAGTGACACAGAGAGAATGTTGTGGATTCAGAGAGGAGGAGTACTTTCTTATCTGTCAGCTTGCAGCAGGACCCCCCCCCCCACACACACACACACACACACACACACACACACACACTCATAAGTTAACAGCACTGACAGATGAACGGCTCCTGTGACGGTAATTTGATGCTGTGATAATTAAACAAACAGGAGACTTATTTCCACCATGTGTTGTTTGTTTGTGATTGAGTAAGTTTGTGTGTGTGTGTGTGTGTGTGTGTGTGTGTGTGTGTGTGTGTGTGTGTGTGTGTGTGTGTGTGTGTGTGTGTGTGTTAGTATGTGTATTTGGCTGTGTGTCCCGCTAATGGGGTCATAACTCAGTTTTTGTTGCTGTTTCCTACAGATGACTCTCAGAGAAGGAAAGAGCCTGTAGCGATCTTTGGATCACCGTTTCACTCCCTGGGAACTATCCATTCTGACCCTGATATTTGTTTCTTTTAGCTGTAATTAAAGATTCAGATTAATGCAAATGTCAAAATTCTCTTCACATGTTTCAGCCCGTTTATCAAACACTGCATAGCTGTTTTCCCTAAACATGCCACAATTTGAACTAGTGAATTTCTTGCTGTCAGGCGACAATGTTAATCTGTTGAAGAAGAGCAAGACAAAAAACAAACAAACATGAATGCTAGTTGATCCAGAACAGGATCGGGGTCAGATTTCAGGGCCAATATGCAGTATGTGAAACCTGAGCGCTCCTTCTTCAAAGATCCTGCAGTGGATCAACAGAAAGTGACTCTGCAGCATCTCATAATCAAACCGACACATAATCCACTCTCAGATTAAGCTAGTCTGTGGTATGCAGCCTGCAAACAGGCTTTCTTTGGAAGTGGACTTCTAAACTTTAGTTCTCTATTAATTCATAAAACAGTGACAGGACAGCATGTATAATCTTATTTTGCAGGGACAAATTGTTTTACACTCAGTCAAAAGAAAAAAAACAACAACATATGTGGTGTCACAGAGGACGTTTCTACCAGAGTGTTAGACTCTCAGTGTGTCACAGAGCAGAAGTGAATGTGTGTCTCCATCAATCACTGCAGACAGAAAGCAGCTGAGGGAGGAGACATGTCGGCAACAAGGCTGAGATGGTCGTTACTTACTGAGAGTACAGCGATCCCTCACAACTCACAGTCAAGAAAATGTTTCATTACAGCCAGAAGCTAAACAGCGTCAGGTCTCCACGCTGCAACCAACATGTCAGCAGGTCATTTTATTTGTTAATATTTCACACATGACTGTTTTCTTCAAAATATTTCAGAGCTGAACTGAAACCTGCTCTCTCTCATCATTGTATTTTATTATTTTTAAAATATTTAGCAGGATGACAGACTCCCGGAGCTTAACCTGTGAGAGACAATCAGAGTTTAGTTTTCTGCAATATACTGAGAACTAATCAAGATAAGCTTTTTTTTTATTTTTATTTCTTTACTCAGTCTGCTCCAGAAGTTCTCAGATTATTGATACTGCTGTTAGAGAAAGATGCTATGTATTGCTTTTATTAAAACAATTCTTCCAGTTAATAACAATGGTGAAAAGACACATGAGCGTACTTGCATCTGAAAGTTTCATCATAATCACACAAACCCCCCCCCCCCCCCCCACATAACTATGTATATGGCTCTAACACACTGTCAAATGAACGTGTTCCTTCCTGAAAACTTTATGTAAATGTCTGTTTTTTAGGCTGCTTTCTGATGTCCTGCACATAAAAAAAGTTTGAATCACATTGTTGTGCTTATGTTTTGAGATTAACAGGGAAAAATGCTTTTCCTTTTAGCAAAAAAATAAAAAGTGTGCTCATCCAATCAGCAACAAATCACCTGCAGGTACCTAACTTTAACCATTTCTCTTTCCTTCTTTCTTTTCTTTTTTTTTCTCTTTTCATGTTGCTTTTTTTGTTGTTGTTTTTGTATTTTCTTTTCTCTTGTTGTGTTTTGCACTTCAGGGCCACCACAGGATAGCCTATGATGTACTTATATACATACATACATACATACATACATACATACATAAATACATACATACATACATACATACATACATACATACATACATACATACATACATACATACATACATACATACATATCCTATCAACGTTTACAGACTTGTAACCCTGTTACAAGCATGTTGAAGTGTGAAAGTCGGTGGAAAGTTTAGGCTCTTAATACCTTATAAAAACTGCAGCACACTCACCACAGAGTGGAAAAAAATGGTAAATGGTACTAATTCTTAAACTGCTGCACTGCAAAAAAAAAAAAAAAAGGAGCCTTGATACAATATAAAAACACTAAATATGAGAAAAAAATCTTAAAAATACTTAAATGATCCGCCATATGGCAAGTCAATTTTGCTTGACAAGAAATCTTTAAATAAGAGTGTTAAAGCTTGAAACAAGTGTTCCTTGAAAGTATTCCCAAGTGTTAAAAGAAGAAGACATTGCAATTTTTTTATATCAAAATACTTGAAGACAAACTCTTTAAAGCACAATAATGAGTGAAAAATACTGAATACAAGCAAAAACAGTCTCCTTTTATTCTTTTTTGTATTCCTAATTTTAACAAATGAATGCTTAAAAAAAGAAAAAAATAACACTCAGATAGGAAAGATGCATGTAAATGTTTCAGGAGTTGGAGTTTTGGTGCGTATGGTAAGTTTTTAGTCTGAGGTATCTGATTGTTTAAGATGTGTTTTCAATCAATGCTTTATGGTTTGATCTTAAAGCAAGAAACTTAAAAAAAAAAAAAAAAAAGAAAAATGTTTACCCTCAATTTAAGATATTTTTTCAGATATTAAGATATCTAAAACTAAGAATTTGAATCCAGGCTAGTGCAGAAAAAATTGCAGTGTGTTTTCTCCTGTGTTTGTGAATCAGACATTTTTGGGGTCATCTTACCCAAAAGAAGTGCAGAACAGCTCATTTAAATAATGCAACAAGAATGGGAGCAGTTGGCTCCGTAGCACAGTTCAGGGTGTATTCAAGCCTTTGTGACTTATTGTCTTGTTTGCACAGATTTAACAAGTGCAAAAGCAGCACAATCCTGCGAATTAAACCTCTTGTTTTTTTTCTTGTTTTGAATACTGGAATCAACCTCCAAATGCAAAATAAAAGGACAGACTTTTGGTTTTTATTCTCTGTGCTTTGATACACTTTTCAGGGTGTGAAAACAAAAAGCGGTAGTTGAATAAAGGATGAGTGCTGCAGGAAGATCTAAACCTGGCATTGGATGATTTCTGTCCTCTAACATTTAATTACTGCAGCACTAAAGTGTGAATATCAGAACGAGCCGCTTCACTCCAGATAAAGATGGCTTTGGCAGGAATTTTTTGCAATAAATGAAAAGTTTTGAGCGCTAACTTCAGTCAAAACGACAAGTTTACTCGACAGCAGCATGAAAATGTCCTCGCACCGAGACCAAAGAGGCAAAGCTCTCCAGCTGGAGCAGCTTGTTCCTCAGAGATGTTGAAAAAGTGCAGCAGAGATGATCAGGAGGGGGCAACCAAGAGTCACCTGTGCACTGCTACACCCTGAGTGTGTGTGTGTGTGTGTGTGTGTGTGTGTGTGTGTGTGTGTGTGTGTGTGTGTGTGTGTGTGTGTGTGTGTGTGTGTGTGTGAAAAGCAAGAAGTGTGACTAATACAGTTGAGGCTGGGATTAACTTTTCCACCCTGAATATCATTCTCTTTAAACCCTCTGACACAATACACTCTCTAACACACATATTCTTGCGCGCGCACACACACACAAACACACACGCACACACACACGCACATTGTGCAAGAAGCTGACTTCTAAAATAGCAAATGTTTACTGAGATGAAAGGTTTGGCTTATTTTCTCCCCTCTAAGAGGATCGCAGCCAGAATGAGTGACTGCCAACACTTTCTGTGTGAGCGTGTGCAGAAATGTGTGTGAATGAAAAGCTGCTGTCTTTGTACCTTCGCACTTCCTTGGCGTGTCTTCAAACACCCGGGTGTAATCTAGGTCTGTGTCATTGGCATAACAAAGAGAAGTGTGCTCTGGTAACATGCATTATTCGTTAAACCTGCCTCTTTTTTGCTCGGTAATGAAGTGAACTTCAAATATTGTAAGTTTCTAGAAGGTCTGTCATCTCATCCTCACTGCTCTCTCTTGGTTTATCTCCCCAAACCTAAATCCTCTCACATGCTTATATTTACTCTCAAGTATTAGGGACACCTTCCTAAAGCACGCTATGGAAATATTTATTCCTTGAGCGTTTATCCCATGAGTAACTTCCTGTAAATAGCAGCAGAGGGTGCTTGAATCCTTCCTTTTTTAATACCGCGTCCTTGCGTGGTTGATGTTAAATGACGACATGCTTTTATGCATTTTAAATCCTGATATATGTATTCATACAGCAGCTGCAGGTCATCAGGTATGGCCTTCAGAGGTTTGAGGGATACTCTGCTGCGTTACATGTGCGTTGCATCACGTCTGATTGAAGCGATAAAATGAAAAGGAAACTCTCACCGTGGATTCATCCTCTGAACATGCAGAGGTGGTGACACTAACGTGTATTATTGACTCATAAATTAAACCGTAGAAGAATACACGAGAACCGTCTGAGAATCCTTCATCCCTTATAGTTCTATGAATGGTGATTATTTCCTCTTCAAGCTTTATCCCTCTCTCTTCCTAATGTGATTTATTTCATCTTTAATTCTTTGTTCCCTGCTTTAACACTTAACATTGATGCGTATAACACACTGAAGCGGTTTTAATCCCTCGCTGCTCTTCCTCTTTCCTTGACCTGTGGTCTCCACTTCATTGCAGCCTTCTCTCTCTCAGCATAGCTTTTCCCACCTGGACTGTACTTCATCTGATCTGTATCTGCATGGTTTATCTGAGAAAAGGGGAAAAAAGGAAGTCAATGTAGAAGAAACCCTCCACAAATCTTCCTCTTTTGAAAGGGATGATAAGTACAACCTTGGTAATCGCTGCACCACCTCTTTAAAAGATTGTAACTGGTGTAGTTTGGCCATAACCCTCTGCTCTGTCAACTGAGGTCCACAAGAAGACATACAGACCTGATTCTTTTTTACTCTTGGATCATTAAAGGTTTTAAGCACAGCTTCAAAAAGTAAAAAAGAAGAAATGGGAGTGAAACAAAAAAAATATATAAAAAAGTAAGCAATTTATTGCAAACATCAATTGAACTGAAAAAGGCTCTGCATCTGCAAATCAACAGTTTAAGACCATAGCTAAACAAACTAAGACACAAACAAAACCTAAAATAGAAATGGAGGTTTGGAAAAAAAAAAAGACCCAGTAATGAGGAGCTTCACTGTTTTTGTTGATCACTTCAAAAAATTGTTTGGGTATGTTTGATGCGAGTGTTTCCAGGAGGCTAGTGGGAACGTTGCTCCAAGTGGTGAGGATGGCTTCACGGAGAGCATCCACTGTCAAGAACTGATGTCCATTTTTGTAAACTTCCCTCGCCATCCATCCCCAAATGTTCTCTGTGGGATTTAGATCAGGGGAACATGCAGGATGGTCCGAAGGAGTGAGCTTATTCCTCTGGAAGAAGGCCTTTGTCAGGCGGCCATTGTGATCTGCAGGATCCACAGTCATTACCACACAGACCAGGGCCCTCAGTCATGAAGGACGCTCCCTGCAACATCTCCACAAAGCCAGCTGCTGTTTGACACCTCTGCACAACCTGAGGTTCCATTGTTCAATTGACAGAAACAGCACCGCTGATCATGATGGCGCCCCCTCCACTGTGCCGCCTAGAAAACATCTCCAGTGGGATCTCCTTGTCATGTCAGTAACATTGGAATGTTTTTTTACAGAGGATAAAACAGTCTTCCACCTTTCAGTGTCCCATGTTTGCTGCTGTCTTGTAAAGTCCAAACATAGGATTTTATAGTGCTGAAGGAGACGAGGCCTTTGAGGCAATTTTTTGTTCTTAAAGCTCGTCTCTCTCAGACGCTGCCTGATGGTTGTTGGGCTGCAGTTGGCACCAGTAACGGCTTTTATTTGGGTCGAGGATCGTCCTGTGTTTTGATAAACAGCCAATCAGACCCTGGCTGTGTGCAAATTTTGGGGGGTCTACCACTTGACTTTTTTGTCCCATAACACTCAGGATCTTTGAAGAAATTCAAAATGATTCTTACTGCATCCAACCTCTGCAGTGATGGCACGTTGCAAGAGGCCTCCCTCATGCAGCTCAGAAATCCTACCATGTTCAAAGAGAGAAAGCTTTTGTGCCTTTGCCATCAGGAGGTCAAGACAGTGTTCTTACCTGACAGAAAATTACATTTTTGCACAAGTTATGTGTGTGATTGTTCAGTTCCTGTCCAAACTTGAAAAAAGCCTGGATTCACATGAAAGGACATTGGAGACAACTCAGTCCATTTTTCTCCATTTATTGAAAGAATGTTATTTCTGTCATTGGAGAATTACTTCAATAATTCAGAATCAGGTTCAGAAGGTTTTCAGGTCCTTCTCACCAGCAGCTGGACTGGAGTTAGTTCTACATCTCAGTCATTTTTGACTGAACACATATTTTGGCTTTCAAAGGCTGTGGTTTAAACCTTTGATCTGCTGATGAAAAGCCTATTAGTTGCTTAGTTTTCAGTATTTTGCAGCTTGTCACGCCCTCTTGGAGTTCGGTTCTTTGCCCTGCAAACTGAGAAAACTTGTACTTGTGTATTTCTTTTAAAATCCCAGCTGGGGCCTTCATCCCAGTTTAACACCATCTGGTCTCCCTGAGCTCCACAGCCTCCCTGATCCAGCTCTGGTATCTGTTGCTCTCTGAGTGGATGACTTCAACCATGTCCAGTCCATGATGTGGTTTCCTCTCTTGCAGGGGTCTGAGACGGTTCTGTCACGCACCAAATTCTAGTATTTGGTTTTCAATGATGAATCTGATGCAAATGCACATTGAAGCTGCATTAACCTGAACAGCCAGCAGAGGGGGACTATGAAAGAAGTCTATATGAATTTTTTTTTTGTTTAGTTTAGGGTCTCAAGTGTGAGGGTTTTTTTTTTTTTCTAACTCAAATTGTCCCATGATTCAAACCAATTTGGATTATCAAGAAGGCTGTTCTTGAAGGTGTGGTCGCCTGTGCAGAAGTCTAAAACCAGAGACCATCACGCACAACTATTGCAGCTTCTACTTTTATCGATGAGATGTAGTGCCAAACTCAAGGCTTCCAAATGTCTGTTAAAAATGTTTATTTCAAATCAAGTTACTGGGTCACATATCCACATGGCCCTTCCTCTCCCCCTTTACTCCTCTCTCTCACCATTCTCCTCTGCATCCTTCTATCTTACCCTCTCACCTGTTCCTCCCTGCCTGGCGTCTCCTCCGTCTCAACACGATGAAATGAGCAGGACAGAGGTGAAGAGGGGGAGCAGTGGTTTAATAAAATCAGAGCAGAGTCATTACTGAAGGTCTGCTGAGGGGTGAGAGGTGTGTTTTCTTCACAGAGCCATCCTTTCATGTCTCAGCTCAGTTAGTGAAGGTGTTTACTGCAGCCCTGCATTGCCAAATAGATTCATTTGATGAAGATTATATAGCCATCATACTGCACTCAGTGATATTCCAGACTAAAGTGACTCATGTAATAGTGACAAAACACAACATGAGGAACCTTTAGCCTTTAAAATGAACATTTACCACTTTCCCATGATTCAGTTCACTCTGTTTTTAATTTTAATGTAACTAATGATGAATGAGGTCAACGACTTTGCGAGCGAATCATTTAGCAGCCAATAAATGTGAATTGATTCATAGTAAATGGAAGTTTTATAGAAAAACAAGTACAGCAGCTGAGCAAGAGGTCGAGAATTAAGATCTGAGAGAAAAAATGTGCAAAAGCAGCTCATCTAATGAAATCCAGTTACATAGAAAATAGTTAAATGAAGGTAAAACAAGAATAATGCCAATCATCTCTTGAATAAAAGCTCAAAAAAGTCCCTATTTTTCTCTCCCTGGTTTTTTAGAAAACTCTCATTCAGCCTCTCTCTGAAGCATTTCTCTTTTAGCTGCTGTCTCTTTAAGACTCCCTGATCCACAAACCCTCATCCCTCTGAGTTGCCAGCCCCCTGGAGGCCTGTCGGGGGCAGAGCTATGGGCAGATCTTGGTGTTTGAGGCCCCACCACCCCAATGAGCATTTAGGAGATTCTTATGAGATGACCTCATCATTTCAACAAGTCCCGTGAAGCTCTGGTGAAGCGCTGTTAACAGCCATATTCAGGGATGTCAACAACTTATAAACATGCAGAGATTTGAAAATCTGCACACGTCTGTGTTTGTCTGAGCTTCCAGCAAGGTTCCTGCAGTAATTACAGTTTTTAAGCTCCTTTACCCTGTAGTAACATTTGTTTTAATGCCAACATTCAGCCGGCCAGGCCAGCAGCAGTGCCCCAGACAGACACAGGGAGCTTTCTGCCAGACAAAGAGCTTATTTCAGTGCCAATCTGCTGCTCACACACAGGGCAAGGTGTCAAATGAGCCACTCTCCACTTTTAAGGGCAGTTTTTCAGTGAGGGGAATGCACTGTCACAGTCACGACGAGGCTGCAGAAAAAAAATACTTTATCAGAATCTTTAAAGCTATCAGACAGATAAGCTTGAAACCGTGTCGCTACAATCCTGAGTGACGCATGTAAGATCACACTGTCTTTAAAAAGGAAAAAGAAAGGGCTTGCATGCACATTTATGGTTTTATATGGCTACAGAGGAAGCAAACATTACTCATAGGTGAATGAGAAGAATGTCAGAATGCAGAAGATTCCAGAATACTCATCATATAAAGTGTGATATCAAAACCATTCAGTTCACAAGGACAGATGTTTGTCCAGTTCCCTTACTTTGTACAAGCACAAATTTTGTTAAAGTTATTTGACTCTAGCTGTGAAAATATTTCAGCTATTTTTTTTGGGATATGCAAAATCAGGGCTGATAAATGGAGATCTTTTTTTTCCGTCTAGCTGTGTAAGTCATGCAACGTGTTTTTTGCTTGCTTTCCTGCAGTTTCTATCGATCATATTACGTCTAATCAGAGTTTTGTTTTGTTTTGTTTTGTTTTTTTTTTACAATAAAACAAGATGAAAAACATTTTACTTAGATTTCAGTTTTTGCATTATGTGACTTCTGTTAAACTTGAGCAGCTGTTTTTTGCAAACTGCAGACAAAATCAAAGGAAAATGTATTCTCAATGTAATATAAACTTGTCCAAAGAAAGTGACCAGCTAGCAAAACTCCACATTTATGAAGCCTAATTTAAAATATCCAAAGCAAAAAGTATAGAGCTACAAATCTGAGGTATAATTGCAAATCTTACACACACAAGTGTTTCTCCAAATTTGGGTTTTCGTCCATGCCTTACACTTCCTGAGTTAAATAAGTCATAATAATAATAATAACAACGTGAGTTAAAGTGTGCATAACTACATGAAAAATAGATTATTAAAAGTTTTTCAGAAACAAGGACCAAAGTCAGAATGTTTGGTGCATAAACAGAAACTAGGCTAGGCTAATTGCTTGCAAACAGCTCCAAAGATGAAGAAATGTCGATCCATCTCTCCATTTGTGCAATCAGAGATCTTTTTTTGTTTTTGTTTTTTTTCTCTATGCCCTCAAAGTTCATCCATGTAGACATAAAACTGTTGGCTGGTATGCACTTCAGATGGTTGAAGTAAGAGTCCAAACCCATGCTACAAAAAGTAAAAGCCATTGTTCAGAGGGTTTAAGGGGCTTGAACATACACAGAAACTCTGAGCCCATAAGAAAAGCTGAAAGACTTTAACACACACAAACACACACATGCTCCAACCCAGCAGATGGGGTTAAACACATCTTAACACAATAGGAGTGTTTTTGGGTCAGCTCTCCCTCTGCGTGGTGGACAGACGCTTCACTGACAGAGCATCGCTTTAAAGACACTTTATAATGGACGCTGCAGGCACACTTACAGGCTTAGAGCGGCCTCTTTAACTGCTTAGACTAAGCTCCTTTGTGCCTCTGAAAATGAGCAGTATAGGCTGAAAAAAGGGGGAAATTACGCCATCCTCTTTAGATGATAGGCAGACAATGGACGCACGCTTAACAGATTAGACGGTCAGAAGGTTTTTGACGTACAGCAAACAAAGCTAGCACAAACCGCTCTGCTCTCCTCCCGTCACTCCCTCTTTGTTTGGACAATTATCCACTTTGCACCACTTTGTCTCTGTCTAAACGTTGGGATCTGCTTTAAGGGATGAGCCGTGTTTGGGCCTTTAAAGTGAGACTCAGAGCTCGGCTTAAATCATTGAGGGGATTGTGGTTGTAAATGTCACTGCTTCCCCTCGCCTCGAGGGAATCCTGCTCCTCTCTCTTTTTTCAAATGACTCGACAGACAAGTGCTGCTTTTGTTTAACCCCCCCGAGTGCTGACGAGGCTGGAATACAAACTGAGGATGAAAGTCAGGACAGAAGTGATGAGACATCATTTTTAAGATGCTCATTGTTTGGAGGAAGAGACAGAGCTCATTCTCCTCAGAGCAGATTAATCGGGTAAATTAATTTGATGAAACTTTCTCCTCTCTGTGTTGACTCTTCACTCTGAGTTCTTTAGCTTTTTTAATCAGAAACTTTTCCTAATTAATATTTTATCATTTCATTTAACAGCAGACTAAATAACCTTTGGAATGATAAAGATGTATTTCTGAGTTGTCAAAGTTTTGAAACACCTCTGAAGGTCAAACTCAACAGATCCAAACTTGAAACATATCCTGTCCTTGCAAACCCAAACCAGTTAATCTTGAAATCAACTGACAGAAAACCTCAACTTGACTATAATGTGAAGAAAATCTTGTAACTCAGAAGTTTGTTCGAATACAACTGGCTCTAGGATCCAGTACCTCCTTAACATGCCATCACTGAAAGTTTAGATCATTAAATGTCACCAAAATATCAGATTCTGCCACACAGATACATTTTTTTCCACACTTGCATGCCATTATGCAACAAAAAGTGCACAAACCTTGGAAAATCTTCTCAAATTTTTAGGATGGGCTGCATATCTGATAACAAATATTTGAAAATTTCGCCTGAACTTCATTCAGAACTTAAAAGTTGAATAAGAAGTGAGAATGAGCCGACGTGGAGAACTTTATCACTATGCAAGTATGTAAGGTGATGATATTTACGTCGTTAAATAAACATCAAAGGGTTGGAGAAAGAGAATCAGTTTCAGGTTGAGAACAGTGATGTGATTATGTGTGTGTTTAGTCAGCTAAATAATTGCTAGCATCAAAGATACAAGTTAAAAACATGAGTTATGTCATGTCTGTAAAGTTCTTTTCATTTTTCACATTTTGGTTCATGTTTTGGTTTCCTGTCTTATTGTGAAATGTCTAACCCTTGTCTCTGTCTCCTAGATTTGTTCCTGTCTGCCCTGCCCCTGTCTGTCACACCTGATTCCTGATTGTTCTCCCCAGCTGTGTGTCATCACCCCTCATTACCTCTTGTATTTAACCTCATGTGTCTCTCTGTCTCGTTGCCAGTTCGTTGTACCGCACAGTCCTCGTTTCAGCCTTGTATCACAGTCTTGTCTTGCCATTACAAACCTTGTTTTGATTCTTGTAAAGCTTTTTTCGCCTCACAACTTTTGGATACCTCCGTCTGTTTTTGGACTGATTCTCCGTGTATGATCTCTGCTTGTCTGACTGCCTCGTTTTGTGTACCAACCCTGCATGGCTTATTACCTCCTCTGTGTACCGTACCTTGAATGTTTTATTAAAACCTTTTGTCTACGGATCCTGGTCTGAGTTGTGCATTTGTGTTATTATCTGGGTCAAAGTTCATGACAAGTTATCTGCACAGCCAGAGACTTTTCCCATTCTGCTCCAGAGCTCTACTACCTGGATGTAAACAGTCACAGATATCATGTTGCAGCATGACATGGTATTTCAGTATGTTGTTCTAGTAAAGATGCAGATGAAGCTGTATGTAGGGTGTGTCTGTTAAAGCAACATATAACCACTCCACCAAAGACACTGCAGGATAAAGACTGCTGGAGCTGCTAGTGTTAGCCGCACCCTGCCCCCCCCTTTTTTTTTTTTTTTTTGGTCCTCACCATCAGACAAATAAATTAGTCAGAATTCCAATTTCTATCTCAATAGTGAGGACATATATCATTTCCTAACATCTCAGTGTACCACAAACAAATTGTAACTAGTCCAAAGTCAGAGAGCAACGGGCGAAATTTAAGCCCCAGGATATGCTGTTTGTGAGGAAACAAATCCTTCACTGCAAAAACTGAAATTTTATCAAGTGTTTGTGTCTTTTAGTAAAAAGTCTCATAAGACTTAATATGAGCCACATTCACTTGACAAGTCCAGAAAAATGTCTTGTCAGAAAAATGATGCCTGAATTGTTTGTAAAGCGTAATAAATAAACACATAATAAAAAGTTTACTCATTTAGTTTCTTATGTTAAGAAATAATAAAAATAAAATATTTCAAGTGTCATATTTTGTCTTCTAATATCTTGAAATAAGACATTTTTTGGGAATTTTCTGAGTTTGAGGATAATTTTTTACTAAAAACAAGACACAAACACTTGATTAGATTTCAGTTTTGCAGTGCAAGGACTGAAGGCTGCTAGCTCTGCTAGTGTTAGCCAAACTTCGAGAACCAATCTGACAATGTTAACCCGCAGACTCTGAGATCTTTTTTTGCCTCTTTTGATAGATTCTGCTTCATTCTGCTAGTTTTCAGAGCATTTATCAAAACTGAAGTTTGAGCGTCAGGACTTAAAGAGACAGTCACTTCAGAGCATCCCTCATGAAGTTGTTACACGTAGCATTGATAGAAATGTAGAACTGCCTTCATAGCCTTGGTCCCTGCAGCTTTTCCCACTTCAGTTTGTGAACATCACATTGTGGAATTCACAGACTTATTCTGATGTAATTTCCTGCTTCCTTACCTTCAGGAGGCCCTGAACTGTTCTTCAAATGTACAGTTGTGCATTTGTGAGAGAGGCTGAGGTTGAGACTGCAAGTTTGCACCTAACATCATGTTCAGGGCTTTTCTTCAGAGCTTCAGAGGGCTCCTGCCTGTTTACAAACCCTTATAGGTTTTAATCAAATGTTTTTAAAAGTCATTTAACTTGTAAACTTTGCCTAATACTCCTCATCTGTCTTCCCCCTCCCCATATTTCCCCCAAGTATTAAATAAGTCATTTGCTGGTTAAGGATTGGACGCACACGGAGCAGCTTATCAGTCTTCTCTCTTATCGTAATGAGGACTCAATAGCAGAGCAAATGGTTGTTTAAAATGTGATGTGATTGGTCACAGTGTTGCTGTATCAAAGTGCTCATGCATTAGCCAGACAGATGGTCGATGTGAGCTTCACGCTGCAGAGCAAATAGAATCTGTGCAGTTTGGTGTTTGCACGGCGTGTTTTTTAGAGAAGAGGGAGAATGTTTAAAGGTGGAGGCTGATGTCTTCCTCTGCAGATCAGGTGCAAAGACTGCAAAGACAAGCAAGGTGTGGTGCTAACCTTCTATCTGCTCAGCTGACATCTGTTTTAGCTTCTCGTCCCCTGACTTATCTTCCTTGTTAAGCTCGAAGAGCTAAGCAGCACTCTTACAGGACTCCCTGATGTTTTCCTTGCATCAGAATGGGCTCTGTGAGTAAAAGTGGATATATATTTACTTAAATGCTGCCTGGCTGTCAAGAAAGCACAGCGGAGTATAATTTATACTGAAAAGAACAAAATGAGGCCGTTTTCATGAAGATAGAGTCCCAGTGGACCTGTTCCCATAAACATCAGTAAGAGGACTGCCGTGTCTGATTATCGTCTGAGAGGAGAGGAAAGCAGAATTTAGCCTTTACAGCAGTAACACAAGCTGGACTGGGCCTTCACATTAAAGGAGAAACTGAGGGATGCAGCATTTTCTTTCAAACATGTTGCAATGAAAGGCTTTGGACAAGCTTTTTAAAGAAGCATTTTAATATCTCGTCTTTATTGATGTTTTGACATTTTTAACCCTCACAATAAACCAGGGCAGGCTGTGTTTAAGCAGAATAAAACCAGCTTCAGTCAAACAATAGGCATAGAAGCTTTAAAACAACTGTCACTGAGGATTAGAGACACATGCAGCTTATATAAAGTCATTTAAACACAGGAAGGAATTATTGTATTAAAGAGAGAGAGGACTTAGCCATTAGCAGCCTGACCTTTCTGAGGGTTTAATGTAAGACACTGACATGATTCTGGAGGTCTGTGAGGAGAAGAGGCTTACTGTTAGATTATAAAAGCATATATGTAACTCACATCCAGCATGTCAGCCTCTAAGTGTCAGTATAGACCAGTTTGGACATTCTGACCACTCTTTTCACTGAAAGTCACCCATCACTGCTGCATTAAGGGACCGTCACTATTAGTTCAATTCAGTCACACACCGCTGACCAACAGGGGGAGCCGCTTAGGATTCAGTTATATTATATACTGTGTAGTTCACTTTCCTCTGAGCGAAGACAGACACAGACAGATTATTTTACAAACATAGTAACAACTCGATGGCTGCAAGCTGTTTACAACACAGCACTTTCTTTTCTTTGCAGTTTATCATTGCACAATTTGCGTCCCGCCTTCTGATTTGGTGCTATGAACTGCAGGCACATTACTGCTTGACTGACAGGCAGTTTAAAAAAATAACAATTTATAATGCATGCAAAATAAAACAACTTAAAAAATTTCAAAGTAAAATTTGTTTCAACACATTTAAAACACAGAATCTAAGAGGAACTACACACACTGATGATTTTAACGTTAACTAATGACCTACCTATTCAGTCTGGCTTTTATAAAGGGTTTTATAATTTCATAACTACAATATTCTTTATGAAATTTAATCATTTATGTCTCATTTTTAAAAAGGATTTTCATTGTTTCATTATTTTAGCAACTTGGTATTTTAGAGCTTTAATTTGTCTTTAACTTTATCCTTACCCTTATTTCATTTCATTCATTTTAGCGATTAAAAAAATGTGTGTGTGTGTGTGTGTGTGTGTGTCTATATATATATATATATATATATATATATATATATATATATATATATATATATATATATATATATATATATATATAATTTGTGGGGGGCTACTAGTCCTTCTCAACTAGTTTAGAGAATTTATTACCCATCTTATCTTTTCAGAAAAGAGTATTTATGTATGAATATGTAAAATTAACTTTGTCACTAGAACTTTGCAGAGTTTTATAAATATTCATCAGACTATCATTTGCCACACCTCTCTGTAACAGTCCACATTGAAATACCACAATCACGTTCTACATGTACGTCCTTCTGAAAGCATCAGAAATGTTTTCTCCTTTAACAAATGTTTGAAATACTTCTTGAATATAGAAGTATAGAACTCTTTTATTAACTTTTCAACGATCTTTATTGTTGTTTGTTATAACTTGTGTTATTCCAAGAAAAGAGGCCTCTTCATCAGTCTCTTCTGGTCTTCAAACCACCCTCGGCAATGTTTAAGATACTAATCATCTGCACTGTCAAATTAAACTAAGGGGTGAAAAAGCTGCTCTGGGTTATCTTGTAGTCAAACGCTTCAAGTAAACAGTGCTGTCTGTTAGTTTCCCGTTTATATTCCATTTGGTATATTTCACCTGAACTCTAAATGAAAGCTCTCTATTGGCTACATGTGCAGCAGGTAAAAAAAAAAACTGAAGCCAATTCACTTTTTTACTTGGGAGAACTGATCTTAAAAGGTGGAAGCCCCAGCAAAATGTTGGGGGTACCTATCAAAACAGAAGGAACAATGCTCCTTCAGTAAACTGCAGCCTCCATCCGTCAGGCTGCAAAGTGAACGCAGTGCATTGTGCTATTACCAAAGCAGAGCTATTTAAAGTCTTTCAGCCGCTCCCTCTAAAAACGGTGAACTGTCTTTGCTTTCTTTGGTGATGATATTCAACAATTTAGTCAACTAAACATGCACAGTAACATCTGCAACTCCCTAAAGTCCCTGAGTTTCCTGCAAAGATTGAATTCACGTCTTTTCTTTTAAACACATTTTGTTTCGGTCTTTTTCTTCTTCGCTCTTTTTGCTCCAACAGTCATAAGCTACAGAAACAAAAGATCTGTCGTCCTCCTGGTTTGTTTTTATTACGATTATAAAAACTCATTTATCC
Source organism: Labroides dimidiatus (assembly GCA_030710495.1). Classification (NCBI taxonomy): domain Eukaryota; kingdom Metazoa; phylum Chordata; class Actinopteri; order Labriformes; family Labridae; genus Labroides; species Labroides dimidiatus. The sequence goes on along the minus strand of CM061143.1, from coordinate 12,304,049 downwards.
TCGAATTAAGCATAAATACCCCAGTGGGATGGAACTACATGGTGGAAAAAGGCCTTCAGGGATCAAATCCAAACACCACATCGCCTTTATTTTCATCTGTTCCTTTATGCAAATGGAGTTTGTTTCTTAGCAAGTTAAATCAGATATGTGTTCATGACCCATGGGTTTTATTTGTCATCTGCCACATATAAACGTTCTACGCTGCAGTTTTATGTTTTAGTGTTCATCAAAAAGCCTCAATATGACCTTTCTGCTCGTGCTAATTACCAAATCTTGAAACCATTAAGTCAAGGTTTTTAAAAGAGATGAGAAAGTATGGGTCATGGAGGGTGAGAGCTATGATAAAACAAGGAAAACTGACAAGCAGAGAAATGAAAACAGAGATTTGAAAAGGTTTGGTTGATGATTAGAAGAGTCTAATAATTTAAATAGATTAGTAACCCAACACTCAACATCCACCTCCTTCAGGGAGCAGAGGAAGTCTTTCACTGAAGCAGAAGGAAATTATTTTCAAGGTGTCTTTTTGTTTCAACTCACTCTGATCTTTGCTAACGGGTCTTAGACTGCCACAGATACTTATGTGCTGAAACTCTTACGTGCTTCCTCACAGGTCGGTTGATGAGTAGCGTGTGCAGATGTTTGAGGAGTTTAAGATGGGAGCAGGTTTTTATTTCAGCTCTGAGCTCCTGCAGCATGCTTTGATAGCCATGATTGGTTTTTGATAACAGAAACACAAGCATAACAAGAGCCCTCACTTGTTTACCTGCTCAGCATGATGTCGGCCTCGTAAACACACACAAAAACACGCGTGTGTGGTCACACGCTGATACCTGCTGGTGTTGTCAGGATTTAAGACACAGCTGTTGGTTTAGTGAAGATCATTTCTCTGTATTGCTGCGATGTTCCCAGAATATGGATGAGAGCAGGGATGACAGGACTGTTAATGATGGAGCAGAGAAAAACTTCAGGATTAACTCATAATAAGCATGAAGAGAATGAAATAACATGTTGTCTTGCTTCTGTGTTTGCAGTTTTTCTTAACATCCCCCTGATCGTGCAGAAGACTTAAAGAATCAGATCATTTGTATTCATTTGTGGCATTTTCAAAATGGTTTTTACCTTTTAAAAATAACCCAAACCAATGTTAAAAATTCTTCAGGGCAACAGTTTAACAAAGGGAAATGAAAACTGATGTCCAACTCTACTAACTACTATCTCATATCTTAATCCAACGCTGCATGTTCAGACTGAGCGTGTGCAGATTTTCAAACCTCTACATGTTCATATGTTGTTGAAATCCATGAATCTGTCTGTTAACCCATGAAAACACTCTCATCTAAAAAATATCACCAGCTCTTTATGAGACTTGCTGTTATGATCAGGTCATCACATAAAGATCCCCCAAGTGGTTGATAAAACATTAGAGTGTTAGGGCCTCAAAACAGCCCTGCCTCTAGAGGACTGGCCAATCAGAGTGAAGGGGGTTTGTGGAGCAGGGAGCCTTAAAGAGACAGCAGAGAGGCTGAAAGTAGGGTTTCTAAAGCACCAGTGACAGAAAAACAGGGATTTTTTTTTTTTAGCTGTAAATCATATAAAAATACGGGGGCACCAGAGGGACAAAATAAAGCACAATATCCCCTCTTCAAGAATAAAATATTTACCCAACACATTTCCTGCTGTTTATTTTCCTGATTCTCATAAACATATCTCATTTGTAAAACACAGACAGCATAGCAGGTCCCCCAAAACATGAAGCCATTGCATTTGAAGCTCCCCCTACTGACCGGATCTGTTCATACACCTGTGTCCACCATGTTAACAGCTGGGATATGGATCAAGGTGTGTTTAGTTCATTAATTCTTGCCACAGCACGCATTGCCTTGACTTTTGTACATCAGAAGAGATGGAGGTGCTATGACAGAATAAAGACTATAAAAATGCACAGTATCCACTCTTCAAAGATCATTTTATTGCATTAATTTTATTCCCAAATCAAGGCCCTGGATAGAGTTGCTGTACATGGATAATATGGACTTAAAACCATTCCCAAAAGGAAAATATTGGACTTGCCATGACATGCCATGCCATTGAAAATGCAATTCATGACAATGAAGTGAAAGTCAGTGATGTATTACAATTCTAAAAATGAATTGTTTTGTAGCCATGCAAACTTAAACATGAACATATGTTTGAAAAGACTGGTGGAAAATGTGAGAAGAAGAAAATAAAGAGATGGAGTAAAAAAAAAATTTCCTCTCTTTGTTCTCAGTCCAGTAAATGTCAGAGATAACTCAGCTCACCTTAAATAACATGAAATCAACCACGTACTTTTCAGATCAGCAGTTTATAACTTTCTTTCTCCATTTCTCAAACTTCCTCTCCCTCCCTCCCTCCCTCTCTCTCTCTCTCTCTCTCTCTCTCTCTCTCTCTCTCTCTCTCTCTCTCTCTCAGCGTGATTCTCCTCTCTAAATATTCTCTATCTCCTCCTTTGTTTGCTCCGCATCTCATTTTGTCTCTCACTTTCATTCCCCTCCTTTCTTGCTTGAGCTCTTTTGTGTTTTTATTTTCTGAATGTTTGACTGTCACATCAGGCGTGCATTCCTTTCTAGCCCTTCTTTTCTCTCTCTCTCTCCCTCTTATATCTATCCATCTCTTTTCAGGGAGAGAGACTGCAGGAAGTATTCACGGATTCTTTTTCATTTCTCCGATTTACACTCAGCTTTTCTCTCCTCCTGCGGCTGCTCGGGTTTGATCTTTACTTCCCTCAGAGGTGTGAGTAAGAGGATGTGTGCAGGCTTTTCAGGAACTTCTGGACTTGATTTTATTTTTTATTTTTTCTTATTTGCTCTTTAAAGTAGAGACCTCAGACTGAGCAGGGAAAAAAAGGATTTTCTGATTTTTACTTTAATATTAAGGAACTTCCACATCCGGAGTGATAAGTTTGTGGTGCGGTGGCCTGTATAGGACAAGCTACAACTTTATAAAAGACAAAACTTAAAAACAGACAGTATGCAAAAGAATAGATAAATGCAACAACAGAAACACACCATACAGCAAAAAGCAGAAATGCATTCACATGTTCTGCATGAACAGACGCAATGCAAAGTCTAAAATGCGCAAAACACATGCCAGAACAAAAAGCATCAAACAGCAAATCCAGGAACTAAAACTCAGGTGATTCAGGGCCATGAGGACCCTTTCAGGAGTAGGTGAGGTGAGGATGGGAGAGGAATACCAGGATAACAAGCCAGCATGTCAGAGATGACTTGAGCCAGACTCGAAGATGTTTCTCTGAATGTTTGAACACATGCAGAATCATTTACAGCTCTTCTCTTGGATGTCACAACTTAAACAGATCAGTTGCTCAAATTTTGCAGGTGTTTAAGTGCCTAAAAGTGGACACACTCCTCTTCCTCCCCTCTAATCGAAGATAATGTTCAAATTTTAGGGAAAAACTCAGCAGAGCAGCGTCTTCGTGAGCATCCTCAAAGCTTCACGAGGCGTTAAACCTCTAACCTTCTCCCTGTGCTGTCTCATTATACGAAGCAGCAGCAGCTTCAGACTCAGTGTGCATTAGTGAGGTTTTATCTTTTCTGCTGCAGAAATTCTCTGACATGTAAACAAGAGCGTTTATGTTTCATAACGGATTTTCTGAGGCAAACAAAAGAGCCAACAAAACTCTTTAAGCAGCGTGATTTTGTCTTCCCTGAGGGGGGCACTTTGAGCGCGGCACAGATGAATTGGGCGAGCTTATGTTCTCATTAAAATAATTGGTAGAACAGCCAACTCACTCGCTGCTCCGACGAGTGATTTATCCAAAGGCTGTCAACCAAACCAGAGGAGGGGGAGGAGGAGGAGGAAGAGAGGAAGTCTGCAGGGAGGCTACAGCGTGTGTGTGTGTGTGAGTGTGTGGTGGTGTTCCTTCGCAAAGAAGTTTAGTACTTTCATGTTTTTCTTATGTGGGTGTTTTCTTTAAATGTGCATAAATACAGCTACACAGTTGCATGTGTGTGTGTGCGTGTGTTTGTGTGTGTGTGTGTGTGTGTGTGTGTGTGTGTGATGAGAGCACTTGAGGGCACTGGATTTGTTTTTCCTCTCTGCTTAATTTTTGTCTTGCTCTTATTTTCCATCTCCTCTTTCATCCCCACCTCCCTCCTCACCCACCTGAACACATTTCTTGTGCAGAGCCACTTTGCATAAATGATCAAATCCCACTTTGTCTCTGTGCGTTTGCATGAATGACATCGATCGACACCGCAGCAAATCAGAGGCAGACCTGCTGCGTTCATCAGAACAGGACTGTGAGGAAAAAAATACATTTCAAATTAGCTCAGAGCAAACTTTGTTTCAAACGTGGGTGTGGGTGTGTGGGTCCGTGTGCCTGGATGTGTGAGACGAAACAAAGCTCACCTGCTGTACTCTCCAAAGTCAGCTGGATAATCAAATGTACTCTGATGGAAAAAGGTAATTGTCCAGCTGTCTGCTCTCTGACGCATGGAAGGAGGAAAAATGAAGAGAAAGAAGGAGACGAAGACAGGGCCGAGAGAAATTTGGAGGAAAGACAGGGGGCATGTTTGGTAACAGGAAGTACAGCTGCAAAACAAAAACTAAATAAGGTAAAGAGAGGCTTTAAAAAGAGAAACCTGGAGTTCCATCAGTGAATAAGCTGCCAAAGCTGCCTCAGGCGTGTCCCTCAGGTGTGTCCCTCTCTTTGGTGTGTTCAGTCCACTTTATAATAGATCCTTGTGTGGGTTTGAAACAGATACTCACAAGTAACGAAAGTTCAATGACTCCTGTTGAGACCACGCTGCAGGAACCTCATTGGTTGGCACAGTTCTCAACCATGATGTCACAACTTCTCTCTTTTTTTCACATTAAATAACTAATTCAAGTTAAACTGGTCAGAAAAATCAACACTTTGACACTTTGATCAACATTCATGTGACCTGGATTTGAATTTTACAGTCCGACCCATGTTCCATCTGCTTACATAGAGGAGGCGGGGCTTGAGACCAGATCTAGACAGTAAAGGGAGCTCCAAATGTGGTGGCTTCATGTTTAAGGACCTGTCATGCTGTCTAGGTTTCAATATGGTCCATTTTATTGAGCGAAAGGAAATTTAATGGAAGCAAAAGTCATGATTAACATAAACATTAAAATTTTAAAAAAGCTCTGTTTATTTCTCTGTTAGAAGACCCTTATTTCAACCTCTTTGTTTTAGCTGCTGTCTCTTTAAGGCTCCTTGCTCTACAAACCCCCTTCCCTCTGAGTGGCCAGCCCCCCCAAATGTAGACCTTGGTGTTTGAGGCCTGTCCCTCAGTATTTTGATCAGTTTACAGACAGATTCAGGGATTTCCACAACATGAATATGTAGAGGTTTGACAAAAACTGATCAAACTGTTGTGTTATTTTGATTTTGCATTCAATACACTGGTCAGTAATTTTTGTTTCCTTACTTTTCTAACCTTTTGATTTAGTTTTGACAGGTTTAAGCAATTCGAAGTGTTTAAAGACAGCTTAATGAGTAACGTAAGAGCAGAAAACAAAGGTGAATGCTCCGTTAGATGAACTGCTGCAGAGTTCAAAGGGTTAATAAACATCCTGATTCTTCCCTGCATCCTCTTCATCTTACCCCCCTCACCTCCCTAAGCACTCCTTTCCTCTCTTCTCTCTGTTTTCATCCTCCTCCTTGCCCCCTCTCACCCCCTCTCCTGTCTCCCTCTTCACCTCCGTCCTCTCTCATTAACCCCCCCCCCCCTTCTCTTCTCTTTAGTATTTCTAATCCATAAAGACTTTGGAAGTGACAGTGTGCAGATTTGAAGGTCTCGCAGGCTTCACGCTGAATTACCCACTTAACCAAACACACACCAAAGCATGTATGAACATGCGCGCGCACACACACACACACACACACACACACACACACACACACACACACACACACACACACACACACACACACACACACACACACTGATGTGATGCCAGCTAACGAGGAAAATGCATCAGCTGCTAATGAGCAGCAAAGCTCTGACAACACCTTGTAGTTTAATGACGTCTGCTAATCAGGAATGACAGCTACACACACACACACACACACACACACACACACACACTTCTAGGTTTGAATTTATGATGAATTCTTTTGATTTGTGAACGTCAGTGAAGGAATGTGTTGAGCATCGCTCAGTTTGATTGGGAAAGACAGAAGAGAAGAGGTTGAGGCACACATGGACGTGTGTGTGTGTGTGTGTGTGTGTGTGTGTGTGTGTGTGTGTGTGTGTGTGTGTGTGTGTGTGTGTGTGTGTGTGTGTGTGTGTGTGTGTGTGCGGATATGTGAATGAGAATAAATTTTAAGAAACACTCTGACATAAAAAAGAATAATTAGTACATATTTACAATATCTCTGTGCTATTTTTATCATCAACTTACACCAAGACCAGGTAACAAAACCAAACTTCCATCAGCATAAAAGACTGCTTGAATTTTTCAGTCACGTATCTATGCCGATAGATTTAAATAATGTTTCTAAAGAATATGGCTTCTTACTTTAAAGTTTATCTTTTAGAAATTGTGTGCTGACTTTAATGATTGCTCTGAACCTCTGAGAGCATTCAAGTGATCACAAATAAAGGGTTACACACTATTAGATTGCAGGTTAACTTTACTTCTCAGAGCATCCTTGTTATTGTCCTGATAACTTTCTTCAGGAGGTTTAAATATGGATGTAGTCCCTGTCATATAACCCACCTGTTTCTGATGGGTGTAAATGTGATCTCAAGGAGGGGACAGTCTGTGAGCTTAGCAAGAACAACTCTGTGGCTTTAATGTCAGCAGTGTGGAAATGAATCAAACTAGAATATGAAAACCATGTGTGAATACATTTCTGCTCTACAATCTTTTCCTGAGGTCTTCAGTATGACCAAAACATCCTAAAACAACATGCAACAACGCAACATAGTTCACTAACACAGGAAAAGCTGCACCAATGTTTTGGGCTTTAAAGGAACTGATCAATATCCATGGAGAGAGAAAGAGTTCAAAAAGCTCTGGGAAGAAGGTGGGACGTGGGTTTATGCCATCTCTGTTATCCACAGTATGTCCTGCCGTTCAGACACTTGGTTTCTCATCCTGCCTCACTGGAGCTGTACAGCAGTGGTTCCCAACCTGAGGGGTGGGGTAGGGGTTGCAGGACTGACTTGCATCATCAGATGCAAGATAACAAACTAGTGAATGGGCAAACTAGCAGCACACAGTTTTTTTTTTTTTTTTTTTTTTTAATGCATCGTTTGAATGATGAAAAAGAAGAAGATGAAGCTATGAAAGGGGGATTGGCATAAAATTACAACATTAATCAATGTAGCATTCTTTATCAGAGGACTGAAGCAACACGTCGATTCTGTCTGTGAGTTTGCTGTTTTGCAGTCACATGAGCTTAATATGTTTGTTTAGGATTTTTGGAACAAGTGTGTGTGTGCATGTGTGTTGTTGTTGTTGTTGTGCTGCAATATATCAGTTTAGGTACTCTGTGTTGTGTTAGAAGCTGCTATCTCCTGACTGCAGCTGGATGGAACACAGATTGGACCTGAGCTATAAATACTCTGAGACTGTCCCCCTCTCTCTCTCTCTCTCTCTCTCTCTCTCTCTCTCTCTCTCTCTCTCTCTCTGTCACACACACACACACACACACACACACTATAAATACACCTTGACGCCTAGCTTGAGCTCAGTTCGCTCTGCCAAACCCGATTAAACAGGAAATAAATCACTCCAAAACACACACACAAACACTCTCTCTCTCTCTCTCTCTCTCTCTCTCTCTCTCACACACACACACACACACATACATATACAGTTTAGCACATACAGATTCTTGTACATAAACACACACACTCGTACAAAGAGATCACAAGTGTCAGCCTGTGCTCTGGCTTTTGGATGTTAAGTGGTTGAAACAATTTGAGCGCTGGCAGCTTGGACGTGGCACTCAGAGGAATAAATGTGATTTAGAGTTTAAGTGAATCAGCGCCTCTAACAAAGAGCCCTTCAGGACGCTCGCAGAGAAACCTCACAGAGGAATACGTCCATGGCTGTTTGTGACTTTACTGTGACAACTTCAGTCACAAATGTGCTCCTAATGAAGCAGTGTACCCTGGGAGTTTGAGTTAAACTACTTTAAACATGATTTCTACAAGAAAAAAAAAAAGAAAAAAAAGAAAAGAAAACAGGCAGAGCAGTACACTGGAAGGCACAGTTGGTAGTCATGTAAAACTAGCATGAATTTGAATGTAGCATCTCCTCAGGACTCTTTTTAGCCCAGTTTAGCCCCAACCCTCCCACACTCGGAGCTCCTCCAAAACAACGCTCCCACTCACATACACAAGCCCCGGGATTCACAACCATATGATCATGACTGATTCAAAACCACAGACCCCAAACCGGTCCTCAGTATATCGTTTTTGTTTGCACTACACTATCAGTAATTGGGGTATAAGTAGTTTTTTCTGCCATTCTCCAGCATACTTGGATCCCTCTTGATTATGCACATTGAATTGGGGCTATTGCATGCCAACGAAATGTACATGCAGGAGGGCGGGCAGAATGGCAGGATGGTATTTGATTGTTTTTTTGCTATATTTTAAGAACACGCATCATGCATTTATTGCCATCGGGACACAAAGATAATTTTAACTGGAATTAAAAAAAAGTGTATCTAAATCTCTATCTACCAAAAATGGAGCGACGATGCTGCTGGTGTCCTGCATTTGTGTTGCTGCATGTTCTTTCGCCCCCACCGCCACCCCAGCATCCACCTGCAGGCTCAGAGGGGGGTTATTTTCTGTATGTTTTACTCATCACTCCTCAATGTTGCCATGTAAACCTTTCTGCTAGGAGTGATAAGATTGGAGCCTGGCGCCAAACGTGAAAATATATTTGTTGCTGCAATAAACCATTTAAAACGGGAATTGTCTGACTGAACTGCCTATGGCACTGTTACATATGCTGGTCAGCGCTGGTCTCAAAGCAAATTTGTGAAAATCAAACCTGAAATCACAAAATCATCTGCAAAGAGTAAAATCAGGAGATGCTCCCCAGCCAAAATAGACTTTACAATGGGATCAAAAGTGATCGCTGAGCTGCTGATCTGATTTCACAAGCAGGAGTTTTAAGACTATGAAACACTTTTTTTTACTGTTGCATGTTGACTGCAAGCTCTTTTATCCGTCAACTCAAACTGACCACATGTTCAGTCTGGCATGTATCAGGACGTCTTAACAGCTGGAGTCATAGACCTAGGAGTTCCTAGTCCCCATCCCAATGATGATCCACTCTTTATTCATATTAAGCTGTAAAACCTCAAACCTGTTGACTCCTGGTTTGTCTCTTCTCATTATGTTGGTTTGTTGTAGTCGTCAAGATAATCACTATCTGGTATGCACATGCTTTGTCACTGAGCGTTTTTAGGTGATTTCCATGCATGACTTCCTGTCCCACTTGATCTTTCTTTGTGCAAACTGATGCATCACTTCTCTGACTGGCAAAAATTGTGTGCTATGTATAGTATCTTGCGATTTCCTGGAGCTGCAATGTAGCCAAAAGGCAACATAGTGGATCCAGTGTGAGTTGACACACTGACTTGAATAGAAACCTATCAGATCCAGTGCTCTGACGGAGCACAGCAAGACTGGAGACACATCTGGTGTATTGTGTCCATTAATTGGACCTAAAATCGGGACCAAAAGTTTGACTTCATTTGATGTGTGAAGATGTGTTGCATAATTCAAGCTGCTGGGGGGAAAAGACATTTACATAGCAGGAAAAAAGAAAGCAAAACTGTGACATTGAAGGACTGGTTAACTCTGACTGCACTTTGAAACTTTGACCAAGTGTTGAGATGTTTTCAGGCCGTGAGTAAAACAAAATGTGACATAACTGAATCATAAAGAGTCATTGATGTTCCTCTATTCCTATCGGTTGAACTTTTTCATCCCAACAAAATATTCCTTTGTCCTGCAAGCCTGAAAAATATTCTAGGTGTCTTGAAATTGCACAAGGCAAATATTCAGAACTGCATCAAAAAATTTCTTGCACAAACTTGCAAACAGGTCTAAAGCATGCAAAACAATGCAAATTGTAACTATGTAAACATTCATGCATTGGGGATTCTGTTTTTGTTGCTTGAAAAACAGAATAGAATTCAAAAATTACATCAAGTATGCATGTTAAACAACCTCAATCACATCCCAATTCATAACTGATTAGCTCATATCAGCTGAGAGCAAATAAGTGCATGAAAATACCAATCTGTTCTGTGGTGAAGTTTCTCAGAACACTCCAAATATGTGCACTCAGACCCAGTTTACTTTTACACACACAGTAACTCATTCACACTAAGCCTTTTCTCTGCTAATTTCTGACCTTTTGTTTGCCGATACAAAGCCCAGGCTGCTTCATTATTTACAAAAATAGTGATAATGATCAGTAATTGTTGTTTCCCTTCATCCCAGAGCCTAATGCTAATCAGGCAGGCTAATGAAGTTAAGTCAGTCCCATCAGTAAACAGAGAGTTGATGTCGGAGAGCAGGCAGCAGAGTTCAGTCTATGTTTGTTAAATGCATGTTAGAAAGTTCAGAGGTCATTTGTGGAATATCAAAAGTTTCATACTTGCAGTTTGGCATTGAAAGAGGTTTTTAAGAAATAGAGACAAACATACACACTGTCCTCAGAATAACTCCTACAAATACACCTCCATGTTCAGATTTTTTTTCCCTCCTAGCACAGCTTCTTTCACACATGCTCCTGAAAATTTCAAGATTTTTTTCCGTCTGTTCATGCATATTCCTTGAATGGGTGGAACTGATTTCTTCTTCTTCAACTTCTCATGTTTTCGTCATCCTGTTATGTCATGTTTTTCTTCTCTGCACCAGTCACACAATATAAACATGATCTTACCTGTCATACTGTGTTCACACAAAGCAACAACCTCCATTTTAAAATATGAAGCCCATGCAAAAGTGCTAAAAATTGCAGTTCCTGGAGTTTCCACTAGAGGCTGTCTACAGAAACAGCAGCTGGTTCAAAACATGATTTCAGTCTGAATAGGTCATTAGCTCACCCTGACCTCTTGCAGAACTTTTACCCAGGCATTAGCAGGAAACAGCCTGGCTGAGTTTGCTAATGCATTTCTCCAAGAAAGTGTCATAAAGTTTTCAGGAGTTTCATGCATGTGTGAATGCATCTCATGTCTCTATTTTAGCAGTGGATAAAGTGGGTTGTTGGTCTCCTGTACTCATGTCATTAACAACTCTCACCTGCGCCTGGCTCACCTCTCCCTGCTTTTAACTGATGGCTGCTGGTCGATGCAATTTCAGACAAATTAAAACTAATTGTCGGGTTATTTAAGTTTGTTCCCAAGGTTAGATGCAGCAGGTATTTCCCCTTGAAAATTACTTATTATATCACTAAAAAATGCACAACTCTGTGTTTAAGAATTTGGCGAACTTTGGATGACATAAAAGAAAGTCTTCTATAGCATCTGCCTTCACTGTCACAGGTCTGCAGAAATCTGTCCAACCACAGCACTACAGAATCCTCACATACCACTGTATTTGTGCATGAGGTAGCCTGAAAACCACAGAGAGCTGATGATGAATTCTCCTCTACGGCTTTCAGGGACAATGGTAAAATCAGATGCAGCTCAAATTGGTTTACAAGCAGCTCTAACGGAGACAAATTGAAACACAATCAGAGTAAACAGAAAAGAAACCACATTAAGAGCAATAACTGTCGTTTAACAACAGAGCGGCTGCATTATTTCTACAGATTAGTCCCAAAGTGATGCCAAACACTCAGACTAACTAATGCAGGATGGAGCTCCATTTCTGTGTGAGTGTCGCTGATTGGGCCGTCAGTAATGCTGGTGTTATAGTGAATCACAGTGTTTCTCAGCGATAAGCAAACAGCAGCTGAACGTGAACGGGCCGACTGAAGATGGCGGTAATTACTGTCTCTCCGCTGTGGAGAGATATGTTAGCATGTCACGCACATTATTCTACACAGATCAGCTGTAGCGTGTGTGTTTGTGCAGCATAAAGATGAGTGTAACAGTAATGTGTCTTTGTCCCCCTCTCTCTCTCACTGATTTCACATGAAACATGTCGGGGTACACGGAGCAGCTCTCTGCTCTTCTGTGCCAAGATTTAAATTAACTTTTGCATTTGCTTCTGTGCAGATATTCATCCAGTTGTCAGCGTCTAAATGGTCTTTCCTCGGAGAGATGGAGAACAGAGAGTACTCTATACTCATAACACACTCTGCAATATATTATGTATATATTTTATTTGATTAATGACTTGACTTAATCTGTTTCAGACGTTATGTCATTACAAGATTAAAGCCTGTGAAGAAGTTAATAACGTGAATGGAAAAGTATTGTAGTGAACTCAGCTGTGACAGTTCTGCATTAGAAGCCAAAATCATCCAAATACATTCATTCGAAAGAAGAATCGTCAAACAGCATTAAATTGTCTGCCACTAGGGAGCAGATTAACTCCTTAACAAGCCAGCAGACACCAGCTACAAAAGAGGAAGTAGTTTTTAGGATTCAGGGCACTCATTGCTGCAAGTTTGATTCCCAGTCATGGAATATCATTATATGCAGTGTAGAATAGCTACATGCACCTCCCCCTGCGGTCCTCATCATCTGTCTGTTGTTTTGGTTGTCTGTGATTTATTTTGAGCTGCTTAACATCTGAACCATGAAGTGTGACATTTTATTCAGATCAAGCAACAGGCTCTGGCCATGAGAAATGAAGCCACATGGAAACCAGAAACCACGTACACACCAAACCAAAAGAAAGTGGATCTTTACAGCATAAATATACCTATTTACAGCCTGGTTCAAAAGTGTCTGAATGTTTTTTATAACTCAGCAGTTTAAACGATATTAAGATCAAGAGTTAACCAATCAGATGCACAGCTCAGCTGACTGACAGGTGGGCATCCTAAAGCTGTTAGCGAGAAAGCTTAAAGCCCGCCTCATTTCCAAAATAGCCCCCGTCAACTATTGGCGCCAAAAAGTCATCACAGAAACAGATGGGTGACGTCATAGAGACTACATCCACATTTTATATATCTACATTTGGCCACAGAAGTGAGGCAGCTTTCATGAGAAGACCAACTTAACCTGTTGCATGCTGGGGAAACAAAAAGTTGAGGCTAATGTTCACTTGCTTTTTCCCTTTTTCCTTTTTTGATATTGTCAAGGGCAGAGATACAGTTTCAGTTTGAACTTTAAATTTGCTCCTTTTACTTGGCATGAGTTAGAGAAGAGCAGAAGCTTACTTATTGAGTTTAATGTGATACTAAACACTTTGGAGGGAGATGCATATGTGTTTTAATGGTAGTTCAAAGGAATCAACAAGCAACAACATTCCAATCACAGGCGATATTTGATGCAAGCTCCTCTCCTTACCTTCACTCTTCAGCTTCTGTGTAAAAACAAAAACTGTTCTGAAAAAGAGAAGACAAACTTTCTGGGCATGATCTTTGACAAAATCACAAAAAATAATTGCAGAAAAGAAATTCACGTGGGCTGAATGAAAATTCAGTTGGGCTGAATGATACTTGGGGGATAAAGGGTTGAGCCATAAAGCTGAGTCTAAAACCGAGTCTCCAAAATATCAGCCAATAGAGCCATGGTTGAAGGAACAATAGGCAGGTCTTACTTTTTATATTTTGAGCTGGCTTAGTATGGCCTTGTTATTGAAATAAAGCAAATGGCAGCTTTAATGCAGTGTTAGCAGTCATTTTCAGGTCTGAATCATCAGTAACATGAAGAACGACCTGTATTTATAGCAGGTGTTGCCCTTTTTTTGGTCCCAAAGCAGCTGAATCTGTGCTCTCTTTGTTGCCTCCTCAGTCTGCACCAGTTCACCGCCTATTGTTGGAAAATTGCTGGTTGAGTGAAAGTGAATGAGAAACCAGAGTGTGTGGTTGTGTGTTTGTACATTTGTGTGTGTGTGTGTGTGTGTGTGTGTGTGTGTGTGTGTGTGTGTGTGTGTGTGTGTTTGTGTTTATCTCATTGTGGGGACCAAGAGCAGACAGCCCACTCACAGTGTGGGCACCAAAATAATGGTGGGGACCAAAAACCTGGTCCCCACAAAAAAACCTCACATTTAGTGAAAACAGGCTCTAAACAATGCCCTGTGAGATTTTTAGGGTTCACCCCACAATGCACAAAAACCGGCCAAAGTGTGCTTGGGTGTGTATGGGGGTTTTACTCATTACTGGCCCCTACTGGCGGATGGTGGTACTGCCCTTACACACTCGTTACATACACACGGCCAAACTGAGCATGTGCAAGCAGCCATCTTGGATGATGGCTAACTCAATTCGCTGTTTAGCTGCTAACAATAAGCTAAAAGTCTTAAAGTTTAATTAATTTACTGAAAGACAGTACATTTGGTACTTATATGGAGTAACTTCTATGTTTTTTGTAAATAAATATATTTTCTACAAAGTATTTGCTATTATTTTTCACAGCATTTCACAGCGTGTATACATAGACACTGTCAATGCTAAGGCTAAACCTTAGCCTTGACTGCTACAATAACTAAAACTATTAACTTCAGATAACACAAGCTGGTGATCAAATATCCTGACTTCAATGAATAAAAAATCTGAAAAAGAACCCAATTGAGATCATATCAGCAAAGTTCTGAGTTATGGTTTAATAAATTAAACATTTTACTCCCTGAGAAACGTTTAATGTGTTCGGCTGAGACAGATGGTGTTGCCTTGAAGTTATAGTGACGTGCCAACCGGGTGGAGACTGGAATAAAATGGTTCAAAGCCATACCACCCATGAGGGACATGCTTGCTCTATATAACAAGCGCCCCTCATCTCATGCAAAGCAACATGTGGGCGGAGCAGGCCTGTGATCATTTTGGTATTCTGTCGGAAGAAGATGGGAGCAGGACTGCAAATTTCTGCTGAAAGGTGAGCAATATTAAAACTAAAGTTAATTTCAGGGCATAGAGCAATTATTCAGTAATGATGCAGCATGTGTTGAGAATCAACGAAAGGTTTATACAAGTAAAGTGTACATTTTGAGATGAGCATGGGGAATTAGCTTAAACTAGAGCTAGATTTTTTGGGTGTCCCTGGATGCGTCTCCGTGTCAAAACCGCGTGACCGATTTAAGATGACTTATCAGCAAGACGCAGCCTCGCAGAGTCTCAGTTTCAACATGTGTTGAAAGAGCAGATTTTTAACTATTTACCAGTTTTTGAATTGTGTTGATAGGCCAAGTAAAACCAGAGATATGATCAAAAATAAACGCCATGTTTTATCCTGAATGTTTTTTGCGTGTGGTGCAGGATAAAAGAGTAAAAATGAGTGATTCTGTTGCTAGTACAAGCCAGCCGAAAGTGCCGGCAAGGAGAAAAAAAATCAACATGACACTCCTTTCCTATTGGTCGAAAGTGCGCAACATCAGCCAATCACAAGAATTATACTGTTGCTAGGTGAGAGGGGAAGATTTTGGAATTACAGAGATGGAAAAGAAATTGTGAGTTTTGATCGATTTGTGATATTTTCCACATTTTTATTACATAGCTAGTGTGAAGTTTAGTGTGTTTAGTGTGAAGTTTAGTGTGTTTAGTGTGTAGTTTAGTTCTTTTTGTTAACAAATAAAGCGATTCATGAATGTGGAGCGTGCATTGCAGCCCCTCTTTGAGCTGGGTGAGGCTGAGGAAGAGGCAACACCAGAGTCTGAGGGAGAGAGTGAGGACCTAGATGATGGAGAGGATATTGGGAAATTTATTGCTCAAAATGGAGATTATTTATCAGGCACCTCAGAAAAAGGACTAAATGTATTTTACCTCTGGAAAAAAAGAATTAGATTTTAATGGTTCTAATGAGTTTATTATTTTCTTTAAGTGTGGATGCTTCAGAGGAAGATTGCAGTTTTGGAAGACTTGTCAATGATGACCACAAGCATCCCAATAGTACTATAAAGAGGATAACTGCAGAGGGAAAACCATACCTCTGCCTCTTTGCACTAAGGGATATCTGTGCAGGGGAAGAGATTTTATATGATTACGGAAAATCTGACTGGCCTTGGAGGAAGCAGGTTTGTTTTAATTGTTTTCCAGTATAGTCTTGAGAATTGGAAAAGTAATACTGGTTCTCGGTTTTTATTTTTCATAATTTTTCAATCTACTAATAGGAAATGTTGAAAAAATTCTGTTTCTGTTTGATCAAAAATAAAACATACTGCTTAATAATTAGTCATGATGAAGGCTTGTCAACTTGTGGTACAAGGTTACATTATTTTAATTGATGAATTCATAAATTGATGAAAGCTTATTTGTATTATTCTTTTTAAACCCCTAATTGATCTTAATGAACGGTAACTGCAAATAAAAAAAGAAAGTGTATGACAATATGACAATGCTGAAGTTATGAATGTTATTATTTGTGTTTAAAGTTGCATTTTATTTATTTCTTTGTTTCTTCAGGACAGCAGCCAGTCACCCTCAATGGAAATCACAGAGTCTGAGGTCTCCAGAACCAATGAGCAAGATGCCCAGGCATTTTCAGTTTCTCAGAACAAGGTAAGGAGAAATTTTACGACACTCTTCTTGTACATTGGTCTGATAACTTTGATTCCACTCCTGTTTTAATTGATCCATTATTGATAGATAATCTCTGGATGTCCATCTTTGTTGAGAATCATAATCAAACTGAGGACAGGAGTCTGTCAGAAGGTGCATTCAGGGTTGTTGTTATTTCTGTGTGAACCAGTTAAGATTGTTTGATTTATTAGCCTCCCACATTCACACACACGTCAGGTCTCAAGGATTTGTGGGGTCCACGGATACTTATTAATATTGTTCATATTTGTGGGCACCAAATTGTCCTCTTTAATCCAAAACTTTAGTTGAACATCAAGACTGACACATGACAATGAATTTGGGCTTACCCTGATAGCTTCTGCACTAAAGTTAGAGTCCTTAAATATACACAATATGAACTGGTAAGCGTGGACCCCACAAATCCTGAAGACCTGACAGGTGTGTATGAGTGAGGAAGGGGCAAAAAATTGACAGTACCCTGACTGGACCCCACAACTTCATGAAAACCTGAATATCCCTGAATGCAAATTTGTATTAATCAAAACTAACCAAAATGAGTTGACTGTGTTTATCTGGGGAAAGAAAATAGAGTGTGTAAAAAGTACAAAATTGGGAATGGTCTTACATATGTAGTTGATGGTGGATTATAATGGGTATTGACTGATTTGGTACTTGTTAGGGCTAATTAATGTTAATCAACAATATAACAATGTTCTTTAGGACAGAGGCCAGTCACCATCAATGGACATCACAGAGTCTGAGGTCTCCAGAACCAATGAGCAAGATGCCCAGGCATTTTCAGTTTCTCAGAACAAGGTAAATAGAAATTTTACAACAATCTTCTTGTACATTGGTCTGATAACTTTGATTCCACTCCTGTTTTAATTGATCCATTATTGATAGATAATCTCTGGATGTCCATCTTTGTTGAGAATCATAATCAAACTGAGGACAGGAGTCTGTCAGAAGGTGCATTCAGGGTTGTTGTTATTTCTGTATGAACCAGTTAAGATTGTTTGATTTATTAGCCTCCCACATTCACACACACATGTCAGGTCTCAAGGTTTTGTGGGGTCCACGGATACTTATTAATATTGTTCATATTTGTGGGCACCAAATTGTCCTCTTTAATCCAAAACTTTAGTTGAACATCAAGACTGACACATGACAATGAATTTGGGCTTACCCTGATAGCTTCTGCACTAAAGTTAGAGTCCTTAAATATACACAATATGAACTGGTAAGCGTGGACCCCACAAATCCTGAAGACCTGACAGGTGTGTATGAGTGAGGAAGGGGCAAAACATTGACAGTACCCTGACTGGACCCCACAACTTCATGAAAACCTGAATATCCCTGAATGCAAATTTGTATTAATCAAATCTAACCAAAATGAGTTGACTGTGTTTATCTGGGAAAAGAAAATAGAGTGTGTAAAAAGTACAAAATTGGGAATGGTCTTACATATGTAGTTGATGGTGGATTATAATGGGTATTGACTGATTTGGTACTTGTTAGGGCTAATTAATGTTAATCAACAATATTACAATGTTCTTTAGGACAGAGGCCAGTCACCATCAATGGACATCACAGAGTCTGAGGTCTCCAGAACCAATGAGCAAGATGCCCAGGCATTTTCAGTTTCTCAGAACAAGGTAAGGAGAAATTTTACAACACTTTTCTTGTACATTGGTCTGATAACTTTGATTCCACTCCTGTTTTAATTGATCCATTATTGATAGATAATCTCTGGATGTCCATCTTTGTTGAGAATCATAATCAAACTGAGGACAGGAGTCTGTCAGAAGGTGCATTCAGGGTTGTTGTTATTTCTGTGTGAACCAGTTAAGATTGTTTGATTTATTAGCCTCCCACATTCACACACACATGTCAGGTCTCAAGGTTTTGTGGGGTCCACGGATACTTATTAATATTGTTCATATTTGTGGGCACCAAATTGTCCTCTTTAATCCAAAACTTTAGTTGAACATCAAGACTGACACATGACAATGAATTTGGGCTTACCCTGATAGCTTCTGCACTAAAGTTAGAGTCCTTAAATATACACAATATGAACTGGTAAGCGTGGACCCCACAAATCCTGAAGACCTGACAGGTGTGTATGAGTGAGGAAGGGGCAAAACATTGACAGCACCCTGACTGGACCCCACAACTTCATGAAAACCTGAATATCCCTGAATGCAAATTTGTATTAATCAAAACTAACCAAAATGAGTTGACTGTGTTTATCTGGGAAAAGAAAATAGAGTGTGTAAAAAGTACAAAATTGGGAATGGTCTTACATATGTAGTTGATGGTGGATTGTAATGGGTATTGACTGATTTTGTAGACAACACCCTGACTGGACCCCACTACGAAATGAAAAGCTGTTTTATTTTCTTGAAGAATATCATAGCCTTATTCACACTGTAGTCTTTTTTTATAAATATATTTACACCTCAGGTCTAAATCTTCTTTTATTTTCTTGCTACTGTAGATTTTTGTTATCTTTAATTGACTTCTTCATTTATTTAAGAAGAGAATCGCTAAACCATGATCAAAATATTTCATGGTAATTTTAGATCTCAGTGAGTCATATGCAACGTTTATCCTGAACAAAGTGTTAGTGCCTGTTCATAGCAGAGATACTGTACATAATTTAGTATTTCAGCCCAGAGAACAAGAGTCCAAAGTTATTTTTTTTTTGTTTTTTGGTGTATTTTGATGTACTGTACCATCATGGAAAATAAAAACTGCTTAAACAGTAATCATACTTGCCTTTGGCTTTAGAATTAACTTTACTGGCAGAATATATGAACACAACAAGGTTCTGGGTTCCAGTAAAGTTGGCTGTCAATCAAGTGACTGTCACATCCATGAATTGCCTACATTCTGTAGAAACACAGATGTTAATGTGTTCACTTTTTTTTTACAGCTTGTCAGCCTGTCAAGAAGAGGGCTTGGGAGAAAGAGGAGATCCTTGCAGTTAAGAGGCTCTTGCAGTCCTTCATCACTACATGCCGTGTCCCTGGAAAAAGGGACTGCGACAAATGTCTTGAAGAGGAAAAAGAAGCACTTAAAAACAGAAATTGGTTGGCTGTGAAATTCTATGTAGGAATTATCACTCACTCTTTTATCACTCTTATAGTCTATCAAGGGAGTTTTGACTCAAAAAGACAAGACAATATTGACTCTTGTGCTGATTTAATTGAAACTGTTCACACAATTTGACACATTTGCTGTGTGATAACCACGAAGCCTAGACATCATGTAAATATAAATACTTCTTGACCAAACAAGGTAAAACTGTGAAAAATTGCTGAGGAAGCTTTGTGAACTAAGGAAGAACATTTGTGAAGATGCACAGCAGGGTAACAGATTATAACATGACAGCAAACCTTATACATGTCAAAGCTAGATTACTATTTTGGATTTAAAATAAATGTATTGAACAACAGTTTTGTGTGACATAAATTAGTTATTACTAGTTCCACAGCTCTAACCTTCACCATTCAGTGTTATAAGGCTTCACAAATTCAGTTTGACCTGAGTCTGTGTTAGGTGGTGCCCAGAAAAATAGAAAAAACAGACAGTGTGTAGGTTTTAGTCCCACATGTAGCTAAATACCTGAAAAGTCCCCAGAAGGTGGTTCCTGGTCTGGTCATGGTCTCTACTTCATCTGATTGTCAATTTAAAATGATTTTTGTGTTTCTAGATAATCCAGGATACTGCCTGATTTTTTTCAAAGCTGTACTACCTTTAGAAAGGGTAGTTCCCACAATTGATGATCTGGTCTTGTTGTCTGACAATGTAACAGAAACAAGGATGTGTGTGTGTGTGTGTGTGTGTGTGTGTGTGTGTGTGTGTGTGTGGTAAAGCTCAAAACAACTGTGCCTCAGTGTCTATATTTAAATGATGAAAAGGTTGGAGAGGTTGGAGCACTTTGTACATGAACAAAGTTAGAGATGTAATTAATTGGGCTTCAGCTGGGTTTCTACTTTTCTGTTTTTAAAGTTGTGATTATTTAATGGAGTGTTTGCCCTTGTAATTATGTCTTTGTGAGGACCAGTTTTTCATATTCAAGTTTATAAAAGGTGGAATATTTCGTCCTGTCCTTACTCCTCTGTGAGGCCTTTGGGCTTTTTGGAAATATAAAGAGGGGCTTCACAGACAGAGCAGAGTGTGAGCTAAGAGCTTGTACACCAGTATTCCTGCAGTCCTGTATTGATTTCCAGGAAAAAAACATTTATGTAGAAGCATCAATTAAAATGATCTCCCCCCCCTTTCTACAACTGCACATAATTATCTCATCGCCTGGGGCCGGAGCTCATTTGATTTCCTAACCACTGTTTCTCTTTATGATCTGTGTGAATCGATCGCTGCTGCATGGCTGCCGATACATCAAGCAGCTGGAGAGGAAAGTTTACATAGCACAGAGTTATCTGTGCACATGCTAATTACATGTCAGCTAGCTCAACAGGATATGATGGATTAATTGGAGGGAGCTTTTATTTTGAAATGTGGGAAAAGAAACGCCCACACAGACGGTTCTTACAATTACAGTTTTTATCCCTCCAAGCAGCAGCGTTTTTAACTTATGGTTTCCAAGACACAACCAAAATATGAGACAAATAATCATGGTTTTTAATTATACAGAAGATAAAAGGAAAAAAACTTTCCCTCCACAAAGTCTAGAAACTTACTGCAGGGATGTTTATGAGGAAACACTGAGTCTAATAAAGGCAGTTGGACTTGGATGAAGGCACTTAGCGACACATTTTTATTTTGCTCTGTTTTACCCTCTAAATGTGTGGCTGTGATTTAGCTTTGTCCTTGTTTGCAGTTCAAAGCCAGTATTCAGTTTGCTGTGAAAAAGTTGACCTCAACCTCATCCAACACCTTTGGGATCAACTGGAACACTGACTGCAGCCCGGGCCTTATCAGTCAAACAGTTTTGGATCTATCTAATCTTCTGCAGCTGGATGGGAACAAATCTCTGCAGCCAGCTTAAAAAGTGACAAAAAACCTGACAACCAAAGCTGTTGTGTCGTCTTTTTCTAAAGGCTAAGTTGCAGTGGGTCTTTATGGATTAAAAACCCTGTCATATCTAAATGTTAAACTTCAAAGTATTCTAGTCTAAGTCCAATCTTTAAACATTTCATTAAGTCTTGAGCCAGGTCAAAAAAAAAAAAAAAGATAGAGAGAGCAGGAGTCAGCAAGCAGAGTCCATGGATATATTGAGCCTTGTTGCAAGTCCAAGTGCTGAAAAATGTGGTCTGATTGGCACATTTTATATTTACAGAGTAGGCATCTTTACTTATGCGAATCAACCTAAAGACAACCCCTATTTTTTTTTTTACTGTTGAGTACGGTGGTGCAAATCTGGAAACTCCCTGGCAGCTTCTGCTGTGTACATGTGAAGCACAAATCTTAAAGGTGCCATCTCAAGACCAGAGGCAGAGGCAGACAGAGGCATCAAAGCAGCAAGTATCTCTCAAGGACAGAGACAGAGGCAGCTGCACATTCTTTAGCGGGGTCAAACATGAGGCACTGTCTGAAGCCTTTTTTTACTTAGAATACGTTGGCTTGAAGAGTTTCTGCACATTAAAGCTGCTGTTGTTTCTTTATTAGTAAAAGATATGCATATAATGTATGTAAATATACCTAGCAATGAGTGTGTGGAAATCATATTGGCACTGTATGTTTTTGTAATATGTGTATAAAAATGTGTGATCAGTCAAAATGTCTTTAAAAAAATGTCTCCATCAGCTGGATGAGGAGATCAATGCCTGATCAATTGGTTTGGAGTAATATGGTAAACAGTCACATAAGACTAGCAGGCTGAGAATTAAGGACTCTAATCATTAATCGAGCAAAGGTACGCAAAGAAGTCAGAAATGAGATCTGAAGCTGGGTCAAATGCTAACAACTAATAGACTGGAAGACATGTAGGATGTATTGAACAAGGCAGAGTCGTGAGGTAACACTTGCACTGAAGAGGCTCCTCCTCACTCCATCACTTCATCTCTCTGTGCCCTCTGCTCGTCTCAGCACCACGGAACTCTGGAACTCACTTCCAGCAGACATCAGAAACACTGACTCACTGCCTCTATACAAATCAAGACCCAAAATCCATCTGTTCCAAGCTGCATTCTATCTTTAATTTCACTCATCCTTTTAGCCTGGTGATACTTTTGCTTGTTGTTGTTATTTATCATATTGTGTTATTTTATTTATGGTGTTTTAAACCACTCTGTAGAATGTCCTTGAGTGTTGAGAAAGATGCTTTCAATAAAATGTATTATTATTATTATTATTATTATTATTATTATTATTATTATTATTAATAATAATAATAATAATAATAATAATAATAATAATAATAATAATAATAATAATAATAATAATGAGAAGTAAAGAGGGAGTGAATGTAACAAGACACAGGCGACACGAGACAATCTGACAAAGACTTTGTAATATTATTGCCCACCTGGTTGCTACACAAACTGGTTTCCATAATCCAGCTGTTTTTGTGTTTACCTATAATGGGATGAATTTTCTTCTGCTTCTGCTCACATGCAGGAAAACAATTTTTTTTTCAAGGACAAATCTAGCATTTTTTCTGGTGCAATTGAAGACTTTTGGGGTCACTAAAGAGAAAGCACATATGGTTCTTGCTCTTCTCAACAAAGGACCCTCCCATGTCCCTAAACGCAGGTAGCCCAGTCCTTGTGCAAGTGAACCACATACTACAAATAAATAGCATTTGTCAAGCTGCTGCTGGCTGCTTCTGACCTGGCTTAAGTGTATTTGTAGTTCTAAATATATTTCAGATGTATTTCACCCACTTTCTACAAAATGTGCAACTTTCAGGCTAGAATGGACTCTTTTCATTCCCTCTTGGTAGCTGTTTTTGTCACGTTGGATAAAACAAAAGCAGGAAAATATGATGATGACCAGACCAAGAAGGATGATATGATAAGTCTTAAACTTTCACATATTTGAGGATGGTGTCAGAATTGTTGGTGTATTAAATGAAATGTCACCAAACTACTCAGCTGCTAGGGTCTTCATAATATTTAATCCCTGACTTAAAAAATGCACTGACCTACCAGTGTTACTGAACAAAGAAGAGTCCAATCTAACTTTTTGAGTTTGTTTTGAAGCAAAACCTGATACCAGAATTGGATCATTCATCCCTACAGCTAACACGGCTAACTTCAGCAAGAGGGTAAGGTGTCTTTTTGCATCTTTCAATAAAGCCAGTTCTCTGTTTTCTCATAAGCACTGTGAACACATTCATTATTATTTTTGTCAATCATTTATGTACTTATTTATGTTAGTTTTACTTTGATGCACATGAAGCGCTCATCTTTCGGCTAACTTCGTCTGTGTGTAGTTTGTATGAAATTTAATGCATTCAGGGAACAAAAACACTAACACAAGAGTCATGGAACCTTCCATAACCATGAGTGTCTGCTTCAGTCATACACAAGAATCTGTTTTGCTGTGGACTGGACCTACTTGAATGAGCTCTGATGTTTTGTTGGTGAGTTAAATGCATGTTTTGGTCGGTGTAAGAGGTGTGATGTCAGTCCTGCAGCCTAACCAACTGGGTGCAAAATATTTACGCCCATCAAGGTGGAGAATGTCTCACAGCAGGTCGAGGATGGATGTGTGGTGTCCATTTGAAATCCTGTCAAAGGATGACCTCCTAACTTGACTCCATTTCTGATCAGAAGCTCTACAAATAGATGCACTAAAAACAGTCTGAACCCCATCCACAGAGACGTGTTTTGTGAGTGCAGCGACAGTAATGTTTGATGCACTAACTGCAGAGTGTTCAGGCCCCACAGTTTGGTTATGTGTTTACTCTGAAAATCTCATCTCCTCTGAATCAATACTCCATTTACCTCCAACTCTCCGGACCTGAGCCGAGAGTGGAGAGCTGTGCACCTCCATCTGCAGCTCGCTGGATGTGTTTCCTTTTATTCATCCTGATTCCTTCTTCTTTCCTTAGCTTCATCTCCTTCCCCTCACTTCTTTCTTCTTTTCCTATCATCCTCTGCCTTGAATTCAAGTGTCTTTCCATGTTAACATGTTTGTTTATCCTCTTTTTACTTCCCTCCCTCCTTCTGATGCTTTTTCCTCATCCATTCCCCAGTGTCTGTCTTTCCTTTTCCTTCACAGACTCCTTTTCTTGCTTCTCTTCTCTCCATCTTTGATTTCTTCCTTCTCCCCTTTCAGAATTTCCTTTCGTACCCTGCTTCTCCCCTCATTAGTGCCCCCTTCTCCTTTTCCCAGTCCCTTCCGCTTGACATTTCCTCTCCACTCCTCCTTCATCCTTTCATCCTTTCTCTCCTCAGGTCGTGTGTGTGCGCGTGCAGTACGTCTGTGTGTGTTTATGCAAGTCAAGCAGCAGCCGTATTAAACACTTAGCCTTTCTCCCTCTCCTGAGCTGAGACAATTTATCCGTGGCTCAGGGCGAGAGGAGTGAAGCGCCTAAATCACATTGTGCCTTTAATTTAATTAGCTTGTAATTGACATTTTAAATGCTTCACATTTAAATCAGCTGGCTTGGCGTTACAAACGGAGTCACAGTAACAGAGAAATTGATTAAATCTCAGCAAAGCAGCACTAAGAAGGGGGAAATAAAAGCTCATCAGGAAAAGACAACAGAGACAGAACAAGATAAACATCCAGAGTTTGAGGTTCAGATTTCAGAGGTCGTCTCTTCTGCTGAATCATCCTGGTTTAATCCACTGATCTACACTCAGACTAAGAGTAGATTCAGCTGCAGACGAGCTGCTCACTGGTGTCAATTTGGCACAGAGATACGAATCACTGATGATGCAGGATAAACTCACACGAACACCAAAAGGTAATTGTTTCAGTAGGATCCTATATCCAGCAGCACAGCTCCACCAGTGTCCCATGCATCCACCCCCTATTATTCCTTTTCTTCTCTTTGTGCAGCCATCAGAATACACATCACTTTTTGCAATCATGCATTTTTGCAGAGAAACTTTGGGCGTCTGAATATCATGCACTCACAGTGAAGTTTTAGCTGCCAATCTTGATTTGCAGTTTTGTGTCTTCTCAAAGATGGAGCCAAATACAACCCCACCCAAGTGTATATGTAAGTTATGATGCACCTCTTCACACACACATGCACTCATGCATCGCACTCCTGAAAGTACCTGAACAGTTTCCAGCTGCGTGTGTGAACCCAAATATTTGGATCTTGCGTCTGGATTTCAAGCTGACTTCTTCCTCTCTGGATTTTTACAGATGGTAAAGAATAAAAACACTTAAATTAAGTAATGAATAAATAAAGTGAGAACTTTCTAAGTGATCCTGAAAAAGTCTCACTTGTAGATATATACCTGATCCTAATCCACAAATTAAAATGAGATTATCAGCACCATTATAGGTTATTTCTAAATGCTTTTTCTTAACTTCCTGATTGGGTCAGACAGGACCAGATTAATTTATGACATTTTGATATCTCAACACCACGCCAGCTGATGAAGTTTAGTAGTGAGAACAGAAATCTGTTTTTCTCTACTGAAAACTATTTCTGTGATTTATTTTGTTGTGATGGTTGATAGTGGAGCTGAACTGTCAGACAGAAAAAGGACAGAGCAGCAGAAGAAAGCTTAATAGGAGAGTGTGGAGCACGGGCTAAAGGCTAAAACACAAGCTAAAGGCTAAAACATGGGCTAAGCTGTTTGTGACAATGTTCATTCCAACCCACATGCAGCAGTTATACTGCCATGAACTGATTAAACTTGAGAGTCTGTCAGTAAAATGAGGAGTGAGGTTATGTTAGCTCTGCTTGGCAGGCGAACACTAACGTTACACATTATTAACCTACAGATACATCTCAGAGCACCAGGCAACGAGTAGCGCTAAATATAGCCGGCTACTAAACTACGGTACAAACTGACAAAGTTTGCTCCTTGTCATGTTTCAAACAACAGCGCTGTATAACTGCTGATGAATATCTTACCTTGTCACGTTGCATCCGGTAAAAAGTTGTCTCGAGCAAAGAAAAGTAGTGTTAAAAAGATGATCCAATCTCCATTCACTTACAAAACAAACACGCCTTGCTAAGAGTCATGTCATCACGACAGTGTGTGTGTTGCTGTAATCCACTTCAAACAGACAGTCCTCACAGCTTCTTGAAGGAGAAAACATTCACACAGCCTTTCATATTTTATTCATGAGAGGGTTCAAATCATGTTTCCCAGACACACGAGCACCTGAGCTAACTAACTTAAGTGACGTATTGGATCTATGTCCTTCTTCTAGCATTTTTGATTTACCCCTATAACTTTACCAATAAGGGTAGTCTGTGTACGGTTTTTGTTTGCAAATGAGTGAAAAGTGAAAAAAAAAAAAGTGAAAATTCAGCATACAGCAGAAAGAAAAGGCACCCCCCCACACACACACTTCTAACATCCTAAATCATGTTGTATTGTATCGTGCGCTGAGTGTACTGTTTTGTTCTTGGCCCCTTCTTTGTCCTGCTCCTTTAAGCAGCAGTTAAAGTATGCAGAGCTAACATCAGAGGTGTGTTTCTGCTCCATGCTGTATGCTGTGACTGAATGAGTGTTAAAAAAAAAGGAATTGATACAAGATTCCACCGCATACCTGATCTGAATACCTCCAACCACCGAGAGGGAGGAAAGCATCGATTCAGACCTTTGGCTGAATTAATATGATTAGCACGACTCTTGTCAGAGTCTAATAACTGTGTGTTTGTGTGTGTGAGATACATTCAGAGTGATATCTGAATTAATCTGATCAGTGTGCTTCCTGGCCGTGTCTGAAATTGTGTTTATGTTTGGAAACAACAATGACGGGACAGAGCGTGACCGAGTTACATTCAGAGATAGAGAGAGGGAGGTCTGATCGTCCATGAAAGGGAGAAAGAGAGAGGGAATGTGTGTGAGCAGCAGTCTGGATGAGTGTGTGTGTCTGCACTGCATATCTGAGTGTGTGAAGAACAGTGTAGAAAGCTGGAGTGACTGCACATGTCAGCACTTTTCATCTATTTTCAAAGAAGCCCTTCACATCTCTCTCTCTCTCTCTCTCTCTCTCTTGTTCTCTCTCTCTCTCTCTCTCTCTCACTCTCTCTCTCTCTCTCTCTCTCTCACACACACACACACACACACACACACACACACACACACACACACACACACACACACACACACACACACACACACAGGTACCCGCCTGCTTCCTGATCTCTCTTCCACAAGCTGTTTTAAAATTCTTTCAGCTGCACTTTTTCAAAGGAGAGTCCGTCACAACGCTGAGCTTTTGATCTGCCCGCTGTCATCAGCAGACAGAGGACAGAGGAGAGGATCTGCAGGTTTCACTACAATGAAACAGAATATTTAGGTTATTTTCAGCACACATTTCACATTTAAAGTCACACAGACACAGCAAACTTTACCTAAATGACTGCTACTATTTAGTGTGAGTGCTCTATGGAAAACATAAGGTGGAGGATTGTTGTTGTACAAAAGTTAAATAATATCTCACATCAACATGATTTATCTATTTTATTTTAAAAGTCAACTGTACTAACTGATGATTGATGCATCGTTGCATTCCATAATCTTGCTTTTCCTAAAAGATTCATTTCCTTCTGTCTGCTCTTCAGTTCATCATGTCATATTGGATTAAAACCCCTGATGTCATTCCTCTTTCAAACTAAGATTTGTTTTTCAAGCCTTAAAAATAAACTAAAATCTGATGCATTTGTCCATTATTGTTGTTTACTCCTTCATGAGCTGCAAAAACGGAACTTGAAGTGAAGTGATTATATCCATTCCTTCATTCATTCATTTATTTAGTTTTTGTAAAATTGTCTTATTAGAGTTAATATGAGCCACATTCACCCTTAGTTATTTCTGTGGTTTAATCATAGACTGTATAAAATATCGACATAGTCTTTGTGACATCACCCATCTGTTCCTGATACCGTCAATGAAGACAATTATTGGACAGGGCCATTTTAGTTATGACTAGACTGTATAATTAATGGACGTAGTCTCTGCAACGTCACCTGTCTGTTTCTGAAGCAGATTTTTGGAGCAAATCGGCCAGCGCGGCCATATTAGAAATGAGGCGGGCTCTAAGTCTCCACAGTAACAGCCATAGAGGGCCCGGTAGTCATGTGAGCTGCACTGTGCCCCTGATTGGACGAACTGGCGATCTTAATATTGTCTAAATTTCTGAGTTAGAAAAAAATTCCCCCCGAACAGTGCGTGCTGATAATGAAATTAGAGATTCAGATGGGAGACATTCTTTGTACCAGGCTGTAAATAGGCTTATTTTGGTGTGTAAACTGCTTTTTTTGGCTTGGTGCATATGTGACTTCCGGAGCCAGTCTCAAGCAGACACTTGAGGAACAGCAGATTTTAGCTCTTCTGCATTGTCTCATATTTTCAGAAGGTTGTGATGCAGCTTTGAGCTTCCTTCCCACAGCTATAGGCAGGGCAACTGTCAGTCACGTTGGCTGAGCTTTACCTCTGATTAGACAAACTCGTGATCCTAATATCTTCTAAACCACTGAGTTAGAAAGATATTCATCCCCCATACAGTGTGTGCCAACAGTGAAATTAGCATTTCAGACCAAAGTCCTTTTTTGAACCAGGCTGTAAATATGTGTTTTATTGCCGTAAAAGTCTATTTTATTCGGCTTGGTGTGTCTGTGACCTTCGGTCTTTCTGCAGCTAGCCTGTAGCGGATTCTCGATGAACAGCAACTCTTAGCACTTCCGCATAGGCTTCGTGTTTCTCTACTGGATGTTTCAGGAAGTAGACTAAAATTAAGACTTACAGACTTGCTTAGATTTCTTTTTTTGCAGCGTTTAAGATATGCCACTCTGCAGTTGGACTCAGCCGTGTTTGTTTTGCTTATATCCTGCTGACTCCACCCTTTTAGCATAAACCCTGGATCCACTTTTCTTCACTTTTCTCATCAGAGTTATGTGATTATTGGACAAGGCCTGGTGAAGTCACATTACCTGTGTGTGTT
Source organism: Labroides dimidiatus (assembly GCA_030710495.1). Taxonomy (NCBI): domain Eukaryota; kingdom Metazoa; phylum Chordata; class Actinopteri; order Labriformes; family Labridae; genus Labroides; species Labroides dimidiatus. The sequence goes on along the minus strand of CM061143.1, from coordinate 12,274,352 downwards.
GAACTGAAGCCTCATTTCATACAGACAGAAATTAGTGTAAAGTAACATCTCTGCTTGATGGACCTCACAGGTAAATAAAGGTATCATGTGATGGAGGACATGCATCTTCTGTCTGCCTAATCTCCTCTCCCTTTCATTTGATTCCTTTATTCCCCTCTCTCTCTCCCTCTCTCACTCCCTTCCTCCTCCTCTGGGCTGTATTCATTCTTCTCACCTCAGTGAAGATCTGAAAGGGCACTGACCCTCATCACCAAATGCATTACAAGCACCAGACAGGGCAGGTGTGTGTATGTGTGTGTAATAGATGAAGACAAAAGTCGAGGATGATAAAATGGACCTGTAGCATGGTGTGTGTGTGTGTGTGTGTGTGTGTGTGTGTGTGTGTGTGTGTGTGTGTGTGTGTGTGTGCGTGTGTGAGAGAAATAGAGAGAGGAAATTCCAACAGGAGCTTGTTTCACTCTGTGTGTGTGTGTGTGTGTGCGTGTGTGTGTGTGTGTGTGTGTGTGTGTGTGTGTGTGTGTGTGTCTGTGTGTATGTGTGTGTGTGTTATCAGAAAAACCTGTGGACCTTCAGATATGAGAATTTGTGCTTGTTTCTCTTTTATAAACTTGTCTCATCTCTGACGGTGTTTCATGTAGAAGTCACGGTTACTGGTTCAAGGTTTCAAACATAATTATCAAATTTAAAACATTATTCGTTAACTTCATTAATGAGAGTATTAAATGTTGCTGAAGAATAGGCTTTGACTGCAGCTTTCTCTCAGAGGTTTCTGATTTCAAAAACTAAAAACAGACATGACTCTGTAGTGGAAATCACTGCATCGATGCTTAACAATATCTACAGGTTTAGGAGCAACATGTGCTGCCATCCAGACAAAGACTTTGTAAGAACAACAAATCGGTTTACTTTATTTCTTATGTAAACTTCTGACTTACATGGGGGACAAGTCAGGACTGCAGGTACGTAAATTTATCACTCCTCTACTACAGAGCCATGCTGTTGTAATCTGTTCAGAATGTGTTGTTTTTTCACGGTAGACATTGTATAATATTCATACATACAATCTATATAAAAATACATTTTCTGGACTTTTCCAGTGAATGTGGCTGATATTAAGCATAATCCAAGAGTGAGAAATAAATCATCATTTAATGTTGCCTTCACGCTATTTTCAGTCTAATACAGGCTTTTCATGAAGTGCAAACTATTATTATCTGTCTTTATTGACATGTTACAGAATGTTCCAGTGCTTAAATGTTTGCAGAGAAGACAACCATGAGTATTTTTTGTGCCCCTCACCATGTTTTCTTATTCTTTTACAAAACCTGAAATGTGACCTTTTGAATTGCCAGTGCTTTAAAAAAACAACAACAAAAAAAAAACTGTCAGCAAATATTTACACTTGTATCTGCTCCTCACACCTACACCCACCAAACTGCTCTCCATTTCATCATTTTTAAATCCTTCACGCCACAGACGACTGCAGATTACATGTGTGATGTGGCGATTTTCAGCCGTGACAGAAAGAGCTCCACTTAATAAACAGCTTCTACATAAAAAGCAGCAATCAAACGGGCCATTTGTGCCTCTGAGATGGCAGCACTTTCAGTCACAGTAAATACAGAGTCAATAATCACACAACTGCCCCAGGAGACAAGTCTATTTGAGAGAAAACACACAAACATTTTAAGTGTTTATGCGAACAAACTCACACCAACAGAGCTTTTGTTCTGATGTCAAAACTGTCTGAGCGAACTCAGAGGCAGCTGCATAGATCAAAAATATGATTCAGTTATATTCAGAAAACTCAAATTTCCAGATGATTAAAAGGAATATGTGCTTGGGAGTAAAATCTCTGCTCTTTGTCCGACAGGGTTTTATTTTGTAGGAGTTGATTTTGTGAGGCGACAAGCTTTAACAGCTGACAGTGAAAATGTGATGACACATCATCTCGAGTGTTTAGAAACAGCCTTTCAGAGGAAATGGAGACATAATCATCCTCATATGAATTCAAACAATTCACCACGGCTTCTCTTAAACAACTTCCAGGGGAAATGAAGTCGGACTTTAACAGGCGCCTGTGAAAATGACGGTTTACAAGGAGCAACATGTCAAACCTCAAGTGCTTGGCAGCGGACCAGGCGGTGCTAATGTTATTCATAGGCTGCTGTTTATTCTGAAACATGCCGTACAGGAGCAGAAACAGAACATTTATTTGGACTAAGAAGCCAAACAAACATTAAAAGCCCAGTTCATCCTTCATCATGTGTGTTATTTTCAGGTTTTACTGCCTATCTTCCAAGAACTCACTTACTTAGGTGAGGCAGATTTGAACACACAAATGTGCACACAATAAAGTACATGAGGCTGAGTACAGCTATCAGACCAGAGCAGATCATAAAGTTGGGATGCTTAAGTTCTTGGTTTATCTCATAATGTCCTCAAAGTTTGACGTGCCTGAAAATCTCCAGAGAAATCCTTATTAGATGCCAAAACGACCTTAACCAGCTCCTTTAAAGTGGTGGGTGGTTTTGATGTTTAGTCCGTAACCCTAAAACCCCAAATCATACACCACCAGGTCATTGCATTTCTTTTGTATTCAAATTGACCCTGCAAAGCTCCAAAATGCAGACAGCAGAGAAACAGGAAACCAAAGTGAAAGCTTAATGCAGTTAAAGGTTGTGTAATCATTTTTAATTAAGTGATTATTTTGGTACAAAATATTTTTTCTGCTATGGGCAAAACCTCCAGACCCTTCAGTATTCTCTATTTCTCTTTGGAAGTTTTCTTTTATAACATTTCTTTTAAAATGTTATGAAAGATGAATCATGAACAAGCCTTTAAACAATGTGCCAAAGTTCCTTTCAGTTTGAATAAAGGGGGAAATTTTGTCTCAGGTTTGTTTCTCTTATTGTAACAAAAATGTACAAAACAAAGACTAACAAACCAAGAACTGAACCAGATCGGTTGCTTCTGGTGGTTTTTTTTGTACCATTATGCCCTGTTACTGAGGGGACAAAGTGTGAATACCCAAACAAAACAAAATTGGATTAAAAAGAAAAAGAAAAAAAAAAAACGACTCGGAGGAGTTTGTTCAAATACATACCCAGCAAATTGGCTGGCCATAATTTCATAATTTCAAAATGACTATATATAATATTAATGACAATATAATAACAATAACAACAATTTCCTGTTGGGTTTCGAAAGCTGAGCAAGATAATTTTATTTATTTATTTATTTATTTATTTATTTATTTATTTATTTATTTAAGTAGGTTTTGGCATGATACATATACCTACCAATTTTCATGACTGTAAGTTGAGAATTGAAGGGGGCGCTGTTGAGCCTTTTTTGGAAACGTGTTCAAGGGACCAACAAATTATCACATTTTTCACCAGGCCTGATTTGTGTGCCAAGTTTTGTTAGTAAGAAAGAAAGAAAAATTGGGGTTACAAGTGGGTCCTCATCAATCTAGGGTTGGGCTTGTGCCCTTATGATTCCTTAAGACCACCACACCACGCCCAATTCCACATACATGAGATCGCTTTTAGAGATCCTCCAATTACAAACTCAGTGTTCATGGCAATAATTCCACAGATTTCACAGAATCTTACGTGATCAAATGTGACTTGAAAAAAAAAAAATAACACGGAGGACAATCAATGTCATCATCAGCAACAAAATCTCTGAAAAGAATCTGGGTGAATAACTCAACAGGCTGCTATTCTTCTTCACTTCTCTTGGCTCTGGAGTCATTTAGTTTATATTCTCTGCCATGATTCTGAGCCGGAACATCTGGTTGATGACACTTCACACTCTGCTCCTCTCATTGGTTGTTGCAGGTATTCAGAGGACTAGGAATCATAAATATTAGGATGTGGTCAGGAACAGTAGTGGCATTGACTCCAGACACCTGAGGGTTATTTGTACAGATTTGGTTATTTTGAGCCCTGAATCAGGCCCTCAATCTGGATTAAAATTGTTTCCTCTCATATGATTTTCCAGACCATTACTACCTGTTGCACGGGCACTTTATTGGAAGAGTTTTGCATCATTGTGGTGTCATCCAAAGTCCATGTTATAAATCTTTACTTTCTATACAGTTTACATTTCTCTTCTTGCAAACAGACGTCATGAAGCATGAAATTTTTAACAAGTCTGCAGCATGATGAGGTTATTTTCGCACTTTGTCAACCTTTGTAACTACTTCTACCATGAAATCACTTTAAGACATGGTTAGTTTTAGTTTGCAGCTCTCCAGTGAGGCAGATTTTGGTTATTGTGTGACTTGCTGCACACAGTGAAACTCAGACTCAAAGACGGTGATGTTAACAGTGTGTAAGATGGAATGTATTCTCTTTTTGTTGGTGTTCTGTCTGTGGATAAATGCTTGAGTGTTTGCATTTTTTAAGGCATGTGTAAGTGTGTGTGTGTGTGTGTGTGTGTGTGTGTGTGTGTGTGTGTGTGTGTGTGTGTGTAAGCATGGGCACACACTTGCCTGAGCGTCTGTTGATTGCAGGGGGATGGAAAAACAATTGGAAACACCTCTCTGGCTGATGGATCCATGTAATCAGCGGTTACAGAGTGAGATGTGTGCAGAATACCAATGTTTTTGCACACAGCTAGTTAGCATATAGATAAGACACATATAACACACCATCATGCTATTTTAACTCAACATAAGAGCGCAATCAGGGACTCACATCTGCACCAACAATCACTTCAGCTGAGCAGGGCTGTGTTATCCACTCACAAATAGCAATGCAGAAGTGGACAAACCTTAAAAAGTGCATCGCAGCTCATATCTGAAGTCTCCATGAGTAAGAGAGAAACCAAGATACTTTAACAAAATTTGAATCCTACACACACTGATGTGAAACCGGAGCTGGAGCAGCAGGAGATAGAGTCCGTGTAGGAGTATTTTGCCTGCAGGATTCAACCTCTCGACCTTTAGGAATACCTGTCAGGTACCCAGCCCGCCGATGCTGCAGAGAGACGCGCTGGTCTGCTCTCCTTCTGTCTTATTTTTCTATTACCAGGAGCTACAGGGAGCTGCAGCCAGGAGAGCAGAGGGTCACTGTGGTGTCAATCCCTGCATGTGTGTGTGCAGAATGAGGCAGGTTGTGTGTGTGTGAGGGAAAAGAGAACAACAGTGGATGTGTGTGACCTACCACCAAGCGACAGGCCAATGAAAACAACTCCAGGAGATTGCTGCCCTCCTGCAAAAACATCTCCGCAGCAGTACAGGTCAAAGGTCACCCTCAGTGTGTGTGGTGTTTATGTGTGTATGTATGTGTGTGTGTTCACCTTTTTTATATTGAGTAATCACCTGTGTAGTGACATGTAGCCTAACCTGAAAGATTATGCATACATTAGCATATTTGTGTAGCCCTGCATGTTGTGGTTCACGCAGCAAGAGCAGGGGTCATGTTTCCACCCAGCGTGTGTGTGCATTGTGCGCATTATTTGTGTGTGTGTATCAGTATGAGCAGTGAGCGCACAGCCAGGGACTCAGAGGTGATAAGTCAGCCTTCTTCATAGAATCATAATGATGTCCGCTGCTCGGGCTCGTCTCCTTGCTGGACATTGTCCATGTCTTTGCAGCAGCATCCTTACTGTATGACACACAGCTTGAATACACACACACACACACACACACACACACACACACACACACACACACACACACACACACACACACACACACCTGCAGTGTCCATACCTAACTTTGTTCTCTGTTGTTTCTGCTCTGTCTTCCTCGTGGGGAAAGTTTTTAAAATATGAAAGTGTCAATTTATTCTGCAATAAACCAAAGAAGTGACACAAAGGACATTTTTTATGTGAACACTCAGGATGATTCTTTGCTGTCGAATCTCCTATCTTTATAAAAATCATGACAAGAAAAGTTTTAATTGCATATTTTTGATCATTTTAAGAATATTTCTATTTTATTCTCATCATTTTGAGAATATTTATTTCTGGTAAATTAGAGAAAAAAAAAAAAAAAAAAAAAAAAAAATATATATATATATATATATATATATATATATATATATATATATATATATATATATATATATATATATATAAGAACAAGACAGACAAGAAGACTTCATTCCAGCCATACCCCATGTAACAAAGAGACTCCATGAGAAGGGCTGCAGTGGTGGGTGCAAAAGCTCCTGGTTAGGATCCCCAGTCAACCAGGATGCTTTTTGAGTAGGGTTTGAAGTTATTCCCATGCATCCATGCATGGGTTCTCTCTGGCTTCTTCCCACAGCCTGTAAAACGCCCACAGGTGTGTGTAAGTGTTAGCCCTGTGGCAGGCTGGTGACCTTGTCCATGGTGTTCCCGCCTTGCACCCAGCTGGGATAAACTCAAACACATTTTAATATTCAAACATGCTGCCCAAAGTTCTTCACAAAAGACAAAGACAATAAATTACAGCAACAGGTGAGAAGAGTCATGCAAAGTGCCTTAAAGTAGAAATAAAACCCATATGACAAAATCTGATTTCTACCTTAAAATCAGTAAATAGGGAAAATTTATTAAAATAAGTTTAATAAAAGATAAAATAAAATAAAAATGTTTAAAAGATAGTGACTAATCAAAGGAAATATGTGTTTAAAGTGCACTGATGCATTAAGACCCAAATACAACAGATTCATCTCCAGTCAGGCTCTGCTCCGTCAGGGGACCGGACTGGAGATAGATTTCTATTTAAGTCATTGTGTAAACTTGTAGTGGATCTGCTCACCTGGGGTCTGGCTGCATCCCTGCTACCACAGGTTGCAGCAGATACACAACTGTCTTAGATTTGCCTGATGCCTGAGCTGTGACACATAAACTCACTGTAGGGCACATTGAGTGGGACAGGAAGTCGTGCAAGGAAACTACCTAAAAACACCCAGGGACAAACAAAATGTGTCCCGACCAGATGGTAATAATCTTCATTACAACAACAAACTGACATGATGAGCAAAGCCAGACCAGGAGTCAACAGGTTTGAGGTTTTGCAGCTTAACATGAATGAGGAGAGGATCACCAGTGGGGTGGGAATCTACTTGGTCTGTGACTCCAGCAGTCTTGAGGTCCTGATATATGCCGGACCGAACACACTGCCGGTGTGAGTTGACAAATGAGAGAGCATGCAGTCAACATGCAACCGAGCAAAGCCAGATCAGAGACGCATCTGGTCTATTTGGGTCATTATTTGTGGTCTTGTATACAATGTGCTGTGGAAGATTTCAGCTTGATACTCGAGCACAAGTTAGGGTGGATCCCATGATTGCAGACAGGTATTTCACACACTGCATGGAACATTTCAGTATTACTGCTTTTAAAGATACGGCACCCAGTTAAACATGACCTGCGCCTCGCTGTTTGCGGGGAAATACACAAGCTAAATACCTGATGTGTGTCCGTCTGCACCATGAGTGCAAAACAGTCCAGATCCGGAACTTAAAAGAAAGATGAAAATCCTTTTAAAAAAAACATCAAAGGATCACTCTTTAAATTAAATCGCTGTAGATGAATGCATATATTGTCTGTTTTCTGTTTTTACCTTTATGTTTTAACGACTGGTGCTGATATCTTTAAACCTAACTTGACGTAGACTCTCTGTACCTTCTTGCTCCACTCCATCACTCTATTCTCTGTCCTTCTTTGTCTTTTTTTTTCTTCTATTGACCTCAACTTTATATTCTCATCCGTGCTTTTAACCTCTTCCGCTACTTCCACTTTCCTCTTCTCCTTCCTCTTTCCTTCCTCTGCATCCACCTCCTTCTTCTCCACCTCTCCTGCTTGGCTTGAACATTTTAGTGGCACAAAACGGGGAATAATCTCTTTGGCATTTAAGTGAACCGATGCTTTCTGATGACCTAGCTGTGGCACCATGTTCCTCCCCAGGCACAGAGCTAAATTACAGCAACCTTCACATCGAGCAAAGAGCATCGCTGAGAAAATTGTCTCTCTTGGGAAAAAAATTGTATCTCTATTTAGTCCTGCAATAACAGTGCAAGGAAGCCAGAGGGGTGATTCAACCCCACTACTCCACCTAAACACAGTTTAAATAAAAGAGGGGCGTTTTGATCTCCTATTGTACACGTCTGATCCCGTCCTCCTCTAGATCTCTTATTCTTGCCTTTATTTCAGGTTGTGATTCTCTTCATATCCATCTTTCTTTTTGGTTTTTCCATTTCATTTCTCATCCATCTAAAGAAGCATAATCTTAAACTCTTTTTGGTGCTTAACTTAAAGTTTCTTTCCTCTATTTGAGAAAGATAAAGGTCACACCTTGGTTTCTAGTTTCATCTTTGGAGACGATAAAAAGTGAGAATGTGTGAGAGTTTTATTTTTTTTTAATGCAAACCAGGTTGGTTTCTGTTGGCTGGAAGTAAACACAGCAATTATCTCTGAGATAAAGTTTTGGGGAAAAGTCTCAACCTCTTCATAGTTTCACAGGAGAGTTATTGGTTAACAGCTGTAGAAAGGAGTGTCTCACAAATTCATGATTACAGAAGAATAATCCAGGTCAGGTAAAAATAAAACATTCTTTCTGTAAATACTGTGACTTTTTTTCTGGCTTCAATTACAAGTGCTATGTACACACAATACAAGGACAGTGTTTCACTTTTATGGTTTGGACAGGCTTTGATTTATTTTGAAAGTCCCTGGGTGCTTTTATGTGGTGACTAATGAGCCTTCTGACTCATGACTAACAGGCTTCCTGACTAACAGGCTTTCTGACTGCGGGGCCTTCTGATACTTGCAGTGGCTGTAATAAAGAACAGTAAGCTGAGATATGCTTGCAAACAGTACCTTGCTATCTGTATGAAGCACATGCAGAGAGAGAGAGAGAGAGAGAGAGGGAGAGAGAGAGTTAGAAATGCCCAAAACATGAAAAATAGACTTAGCTATAGAGGTGAAGTGCACAGTGGCATATGCACTTATATATATATATATGCACATTTCAACACTACGCTCCGGCTGTGTGCAGATCTATAGCTCCTTCATAAGGTATGGGCGCACGCACACACACACACACACACACACACACACACACACACACACACACACACATACACACACACACACAAACACACAGGCATGCTAAGGGCAGGCTGATCTGACTGGAGAGGGAATGATTTCTCCATATACTCATCTCAGTCTCCATGATTATGGCCGTCGGTACAAATGGCAAATAATGGCAGCAATGTGCTGTGAAATGAAACCCCATTATATGTGAGTGCGTGTGTTCATGTGTGTGTGTGTGTGTGTGTGAGAGAGAGAGAGAGAGAGAGAGAGAGAGAGAGAGAGAGAGAGAGAGAGAGATAGTGAGACAAAACGACAGGGTTACTCTGGTCTGGGTGAAAAGAGACAGTCTGCTGAGGTTAGAGAGAGAGAGAAACAAGAGATGAGTGAGGATGATGAACCCGCTGAGACAAAGCAGTGTGTGTGTGTGTGTGTGTGTGTGTGTGTGTGTGTGTGTGTGTGTGTGTGTGTGTGTGTGTGAGTGTGTGTGTGTTTGTGAGAGAGTGAGAGAAAGCAAGCAGAGGTATGATTGCTGGCAATCATCCTCTACAATATGATCAGGTCATCAAAGTGTCAAGCTACAGCAGTCCACACAGTCACAAACACACACATACACACAGACACACACACACACACACACAACTGCTCACACACACAGATATAATGTCAGACAGGGTCTTTGAGGCCGTAGACTCACTCCTCCTTCTCAGAGTCTCACTATCATTAACTGACCTGTTGTTTCCAAAGCAACAGAAGACAGACAGAGCGGTTCATCAAAAAGCATTTAAATAATCAGACCAGATTGATGAACAAATTCTGGTATGGAATTGTGGCCAAACTCGGCAGAGAAGTGGAATTTGTGAAAAAAAAAAAAGGTTGTGTAAACAGTGTAAACAACTGCTTCTCCAGTTTAGCACTATGGTGGATGTGTATTCGCGATACACGCATGCTGCAAGGAGAGTGAAAAATGATAAAAGCCACATGTGTTCTCTTGCGTCTCATTTCCATCCGTCACGTTAGTGCGGAAAGCATGATCAGCCCTTAAGACACCCTGCTCCACAAACCTCTTTACCACTGATTGGCCAGCCCTCTGCAGGCCTGTCAGGACAGACCTTGGTGTTTGAAGCCCAGATCCTCCAATGTGTCACCAACCAGTTAGGAGATCTAGTAAAGATACCTCATGAAGATTTCTTGTGATGATCTGGTTCTATATTTAGAACAGAGTGTTTTGATCTGTTTATAGACAGATTCAAGGGTTTCTACAACATATGAATATGTTGAGGTTTGAGAATCAGCACACATACAGTCTGAACATTATTACGTTATATATGTGATTAAGATATAGAAAATCAGAACACATACTCTTCAAGGTGCTGATTGCATGAGTTTTCAGTGTCCACACTGTTTTCAAGTCTCCTGCTTTCTGAAATAAACCTGTTAATTGCTTTTCTGCTGTTAAATTGTAAATCCTCAATGTCCCTTCCGGGATTAATAAAGTATATTCTGTTGTATTCTATTCTATTCTAAATCTGCTAAAAAAGCTAAAATCTGCAGTTCATCAATGTCTGCTTGAAGCTGGCTCCGGAAGTACCGGAAGTCAAAAACACACCACGCTAAAAAGAGCCCTTTTCACAGCTGTAATAAACTTGTTTACAGCCAAGAACAAAAAAAATGTCTCCCACCTGAATCTCTAATTTCACTAATGGCATGCATCGTAAAGGGGGTAAAAAAAAAAAATTCTAACTCGGCAGTTTAGACAATATTGAGATTGCCAGTTCGTCCAATCAGAGGTACAGCTCAGCTCACGTGACTGCCAGGTGTCCTATGGCTGTTACTGTGGAGAAATGAGCCCGCTACATTTCCGATATGGCCGTTTTGCTTCAAAAATCTGTTTCAGGAATAGACGGGTGACATCGCGGAGGCTACGTCCATTAATTATACAGTTTATGATTCTCTTCTAATTTTAGCTCACGAGCTGAGTTAAATCATTTATGCAGTTTGTCATTTCAGATTAAAAAAAAAAAAAAGATACTCAGGTGTGTTAAGCCTTTGAGAGAATCTACTAGAGAAGTCCCATGTGCAAATGGCAGCAGGTGAAATGGATAACAATTGATTTTAATCAAAATTCCTGTGAGGAAAAAAAAAAAATTAAAAGTTTGTATTAATCATCAAAATCAGGTTCAATACAGGGAAAAAAAGAAAAAAAAAACCTTGGCAACCTTGTCTGGAACCAGCTGAAATAAAAATTCCTCATAAACTCCTTGGAACAATCACAATATTGATGACAAAATACTGAATGATACATCCAAGATAGACCTTCCTCGGTAGGTAAAAGTAAATAAGTAAATAAAAAAAAATCAAACAAACAAAATCAGGACACCAGAGGCAGCAAGAAGAGGCTACAAAAGCTTGAATCTGTAGTTTTGATGTATAGATATTATATCCAATGACCACCTCTGTATCTCTGCTACCCCCCCCCCCCCCCCACACACACACACACACACAGATATATAGTTAGAATACTATCTGAACCTTCCTCCAGGCTGTTATACTGGGCTGAAGGCTGTAAAATAATAATCACATTTATTAACAATATTAATATTGCATAACCCCTGATCCCAAGGTATGACCTTCTGTGTGTGTGTGTGTGTGTGTGTGTGTGTGTGTGTGTGTGTGTGTGTGTGTGTGTGTGTGTTTGATGCAGGTGTGTACGTGCTTGATGTGTTGCATTATTGCCTCTGCTCAGCCAATAATGCTTCCCACAGCTGTACACAGAGAAGAAATACAGATGAGAGGACGTATCCCTGTACTTGTTACAAGTTCTGTTTGTTTATCTTCTGTTTTTCTCTCCTCCTTCATCGTGTCCTCTACATTAGTAACACACAAAACACAAATACACACTCCATTACCTCAGCTGCCCTAGGCTCATATGGAATATAATGAGCAATACTTCATCTCAGTCATTTTACAGACAAACCTGAGGGAGGTAATGATCCACACATCCGCACACATGCAAGGTGGATACAAGCATACATCCCTGATACATGCCTCTTTCTCTTCAGTGTGTGAGGCTAATATTACTCTCTTTAAATGCAGATACTCTGAGTGTCAACTAGAATCTGTCTCCAACAACTCCATATTAAACTAAAGGCAGAAATAAATGAGTTTTGGTGGAAGAAATTTTCAGTTGATGGTTGATTTTTTTTTTTTTTTTTTTTTTTTTTTTTGAGACTTTACTTTTAAGATTTGCATTGTTGACAGACAGCTATTTAAATTGTTATTATTATGACTATTTAGAGCTCTTATAAACTATTATATTACCAAATAATTCCCTTGTAAAGCCTCGTTAGTGTATACTTATATTTATGTGATTGTCTTTTGTTCAGGATTTTGTAAAGCTCTTGTCCTGAAAACTGTTAACAAATAAATAATACTGTTATTATATAGGTGGTCGTAGCCTCTTTGATGAACAGGTGGGTTGCTAGCTGTCTGCTAGGCGCTATATTTCAGCTACTGCCTCTTTAAAACACTTTAAAGCATTCAAGAACTCAACGTTTTGGAAGCTAACATTCCAGAATATTCCTCCAAAGATAAAAGAACATAGCAGGAAATTTCTGATTGGCTCCTGTTAGTTTATGATGCTCTAATAACTCATTTAGACTGGATACAACATATTTGAGTGTATACCTTTAAGGCCGGGTGTGAGGTAGGTCATTTGATGATGTCATCATTTTCAACACATGCAACTAATGAAAGTATTTTTTTCTTTTTACGACTGTTTTTTTTTGATGATGTCATTCCAGACCTACACATCTCATGAGAGGGATAGACACGCATATGTGGCACCTGGCTTCAAAAGTATAGATCCTTCAATGTTGCATCCAGTCTAAATGGAATAAAGACATTCACCAACTTGTGATGTCATAGACTGAGTAATTCTAGTATGACCTTTAAAGTGGTGTTTTATCCCGGGATTACTCTGACACACAGAAGCTTCACAGTTTGAAACTTGTCTCCACATTTAGAGCCAACATTTCAACTTTCTGTTTGTCTGTAAAATATAAACAACCTTTAACCTCTGGCCATGTTTGTGAGATTTGGTCTTGTAAATATAAGACAGATAACCTGTCTGTATGATATACTGGACTAAAAGACCATCTAAGAGAACTTGTATGCTCACTTTCAGTTTATTTTTGGGTGTTAATTATCTATTTAGAAAAACTACACAGAAATGCTTTATGGGACATTATAAAACACACCAAAAAGACAATAAATACAAAAACAAATAATATGAAATAGAACATAAACCAAACTAGTGAATGCACAATCTTTAAACTGCCGCAGAAAAGCTTCAGCAGAAAGTGAAACAGAGAGAACAATAGAATAAGAGCTTGAAGGCCTTCACAGTGTGTTCCCTTGGCTCTGCGCAGTAATTAGCATCACAATGTCTCTGTGTCTGTATAATGTGTACATTCATGGTGAATAGTCGCTGCATGGTCAAGTGAGGCATGAATACATTAAATGGGCATTGCTATGGGGACTGTTATTCCACCTTGGAATAACTTAACCATTTTTAAAGCCTCTCGCATCTCGAGTGTTTAAATGAATTTCAGGTGAGTAAGGTTCTGGTCAAGGTAAGTCAGCTGCTAAAAATTCAGAGTTTCATGTTTGTGAATGAGAAAAAAGACACTTGATTACTTTCATTTCTGAATGTTTTCCTCTCTTGATGTTATTTACGTGTCTGTCCGTGTATGTTGCTCAAATAAACAACAGAGTTACATTCATAAAAACTGTCAACCAAACCAACATTATCTGAAAGATGTGCTCACATTTTGGAAGTGGTGTTTGCAGTAAAACTACAGTATATTATGAGTACCAATTATTAACTCTGATGATTATCAATCCTAAAATACTAAATCATTAATATTCTGACAGATTTGGAGCAGTTCTCTGTCTGGACATAGTTTTCTTGCGCCTTTATCACGAACCAGGTCTCTGACTCAATGGTTTGTGTTTTCATCTTTGGTTTGGGGGGGTTCTGCTTTATTGACATGTTTATGTCTTCATATTTCAGTTTGAACATTTGTAATGCCATAATAATCGAGTTACTTGATTTTTCACCACCTCTCTGCTGGATTATCCAGTAAAATCACATGTCCTCTGAATATTTGTCCACTCGCTGATGTCCTCCATCCACAAACTGATTTTTGAAGTAAAAAAAAAAATGAAGGTATGCCAAAGGGTTAACGTTTCCCACCCATGTAAAGCTTTTGTCCCCAAACTATTTCCAGTAAAAACTGTGCATTAATTATTCCAAGTAATTCAGATACTGCTTATAACTTACCACTAATCCCTTATTTTGGCATGGAAGAAGATTTCACAGATAACAACTCGGGCTGATAAAACTGAACCATGTTTTCTTCTTCCTGTGAGTGAACAGAGTTTTAAAAGCATCCGCATAAACACACTGAGTTTGATACTGTCAATAAAAGTGTTACAGAGTGATCTGGGGAATAAGAATCATTTCACCCACTTCACACCTCCCCGCGCTCCGTCCCAGCTGACACACACTGTAAACCTGTAGAGAATACTAAACATTATCACCTCGTCCTCCAAACACTCCATGTGCATCATTCTGGAGGTGATTTTTATTACGCAGAGGAACAGTTGATCTGTTTGTTGTCTGCTGCTCTGTCGGAGTTTATTTCCTTCTCCTCTCCGCGCTGAGCCTGTTTGCAGGTTGCTCTGTAATTGCCTCTTCGTGTCCGACAGCCGTTTGAGGAGTGAAGTGTGTTACTGCTAGCTCTGGTACATCTGGTTCTTCCTTCATGTTTTCTGTCTCTCTTCATGCCTCTGTGACCAGTTACGCTTCTGTGAAAGAAAATGTGTTTTTCAATGTTGTGTTAAAATAAATTGGCTTTAATACGTCCACACTCTGTCTATATTTTTATGTCTGCATTGAGTGTCTTTGGTTAAATAAAACCTGATATGAGCCGCCTAGCTTTACTGTGATACAGCACAGTGTTATCTTTTAACCATTTACAGAGAGAGCCTCCATGTGTCACCATGTGTTTAACATGAGTGTGCTCAAACAGATGGGTCAATAATACCATCAAAGCTGTAGCTTTTCTTCTTTTTATAACTACAATATGACCACTGGGTGCTTTATTTTGAAAGAAAATGCGTAACACTGCAAGAGCTCTTGAGCAATGGTAATGAAAGACTGTAGCTTTCTTTTAAATTGATCTACCATAATAATTTGGGCAAGACTGAGAAACCTAGGAAACATATAGGTGTGAGGGGGCGCAAAGTGGTGAGGTAATCATCAAAGGTCCAAGGTGTAAGAAGCTATACAGACTAATGGGTTCCAATTCCCTGTCTGACTCTTTATCTAACCATCAGAGGAAGTGAGAGGATGCTAATCCCTGAGTCTTTAAACTGATCAAAATACTGCATCTCCTAACTGGTTACTGGTTCATGACGCTATTGAAGTGGCATGGCCTCAAACACCAAGGTCTGCCCATAACTCTGCTCCAGACAGGCCTCCAGAGGGCTGGCCAATCAGAGGTAAAGGATTTTTGAGGTAAGGGAGTGTTTCTGACAGAGGCTGGCATAAGGATTTTCCAAAACACCGGTGAGAGAAAAATATGGATTTTTCTTGGAGCTGTAAATCATGTAAAGATACTAAAGGGTCACCAGAGGGACAGAATAAAGACTAAAAAAGAACAATGCCCAGTATATAGATTACTGAATGGTTTAGGTCAGAACACAGCAATTAAATATTAATGAAATATAAAGGAAGTAGTCCACAGAAACTACCTAAAAAGAGCCTGAGACTTTCAAAATAAAACAAAGTGTGTCAAAACTAGATCAAATTTAGCTTTACCAGTGCAAGAAAACCACAGAATGAGTGAAGACACGCCAAGAATCAAAAGGTTTGAGGTTTAACAGCACAACATGAATGAAGAGAGGTTTATTAATGGAGAGGAAAGCACAGGAATTCTGCGGTCTCGCTACTCCAGCTGTCTGTCAGTCCTGCAGCTTGTCGGACTGAACACATGCAGTCAAAACACAGTGGAGCGGAGCTGCTGGTGTATTTGAGGCGTTAAGCTGGGCAAGACCAAACTATGGTGAGAAAAATCACCACATATAGGAGGACTTGGTTGTAATGCCAGTAGAAAGTGAAAAGCCTAAAGGTTAGGTTCAAAGAGGGTAAAGATTCAAAACAACGCAGAAATGAAGAGAAATTAGACTACCAGCTGCTGCCATGTTTGTTCCCATAAACACTGTTCTGTGTGTGACATCACTTTTGTTCTGCTGAGCATGCGGGTCAATTCTGCAGACAGGCCACATTTAAAAATGTTATTTGAACAGCCAAACAAAAATATCGGATTGGAGCTATAAATGAGCATTAAGGCCTGCGGTGTGAAAGTAGCCTTATTCTAACACAAGTCTGTTTAAAGATAGAAGCAGTCACTCTGAAAAACTCCCTGTGATACTCTTACTCTTCTTTATATTTTCCAGCTGGTTGCCATCCCTCACTCAGATCCAGCCTCATCAGAGTGAGCTTCCATCTAGTTTGAAGTTTAGAAAGCGGAGCAGAGTATCAGATTAGCTTTGTCTGATATAATATTCCCTCTAAAGTGATGGCTGTGCCGAGCTGCTCTCTTCTCCAGCAGCTTTGGAGCAGATTCTGAGTCATTTTGTCTGCAGCTCTCCAAGTCGTTTGAGGAGACAAAATGCTCCTCAACACGATAACAGGCCCTCTGATGTTTGGTTCCTTCTGCTGCTCTGCAGTCAGCTCACACTTGATGTTTTTTTTTTTTTTCCACTGCTCTGGGAATGTGTGTGGGAAAAGTTCTGATCAAACGGATGTTTGTGTTGATCTGCTCTAAACCTACAAGATAAATGAAACACTTACATGCTTTTTAATGTACAACGTGAGGGGTATCACTGTTTGAGTTAAAGTTAAAGCACCATTTATTCACAGAGTGAGCCAAAGAGCTTTAAAGAGATAAAAACAAACATTTAGAGAGGAAAAAGCATGAAAAAATATGACATTAGGCAGAAATAATAAGGAGTCTACACATCCTGCTCCTGCAGGGTGAAGTCATGCACTGTTTTCCTGACACAGTTGAAACTTTGCTCTCACAGCAGAGCCGTATTTTGGGTTAGTGCTGCGGTTGAATGTGCAGTTTCATTTTCTCTAATGCTCACCTTTTCTCGATCTCATAAATGTCATTTTTATTTCCCAATGTCCTCTATTTTATTGCTTTCCCTCCATCTTTTTATCTCCACCCCTATTCCTCACTTAAAGACACTCGTGTGCGCAGAGACACACACACACACCCAGTCTTTCTAAGCCACAGTAACCACAGAGGGATTCCTCCATATCAGCTAATGTGCTGCGTTAAGCTCAGCGAGCCAGAGTAAGCACTCTGAAATTAGTGTTGGAGCCAGTCGCACACATCTTCAGCACACAAAGGCTTCACTCTCACATCCTCTCTCTGACAGTGAGTAAGTCTGGCTGTGTGTGCGCTCTGATACTGAGCTCCTTAATGGGAGTCAATGAACTCTGCCCAAAGCCCTGACAAGCAGCTCAGTATTCAGACAGTTAGCCAGAATAATAATCATCACTGCTGTCAGCCTCCAACAATGCAGATAACTGCAGAGTGAAGGCAATTTAACTGATCTCGCTGACGCTGACGGTATAACCACGATTTAACACAACAGTTGTAAATTCACTCAGTGCGTCTTTCTCTTTTTGTTTTCTGTCTTTATGACTCATGACTGCCTCACGCTCACCATACATTAACTCTTACACAAGCAGCATCCTAGACAAGAAAACACTGAACACAATCTTAGCTTTGAATGTTTTCACCAAATTTACCAGTAGCAAAATGTATACATATACTTCCGTAGAAAGTCTTTATCAAAAGCAGTCTGTTCCTGGAGACGATGAGATACAAAATGATACAAACTGAGTGACTCAGGACGCGGTCACATTGGCCAACCATACTGTGCTCAACGAACTTCAGCTCTAAAGTCCAGTTCGTTTGGCCAGTGTGACCACAAGTATACCATGCTCAGGCACAGTTCACTTCTCCTCTTCGGCACGCTTTCAGAGAGGTGTGCTTTGGCGTGGTACACTTAATGCACGAGCATGCGGACATGATTGCCATGACTGCTAGTTTCGACAGTCATTTAGGGGTGTTAGAGAGCTGTGTCGGACCTAAACAACTTAACATAAGCCAAAAAGTCACTAAAGTTTTTGTGGTGTTCTCTTTGTCTCATCGGCTGACTGATGAGACTGCGCTTTATGTAAACAAACACTTCATGGTGATGTAGGCGGGCCATGCATGTGCCTAAAGTCTGGTTCATATTGGGGTAATATCAAGCGGCAACCTCCGGTCTGAAAATATGAGGCAATGCGGAAGTGCTATAGTCTGCTGTTCCTCGAGTGTCTGCTTGAGGCTGGCTCCGGAAGTACCGGAAGTCACGTACACACCAAGCCAAAAAAAGCCGTTTTCACGGCCAAAATAAGCCTATTTACAGCCTGGTACAAATAATGTCTCCTGTCTGAATCGCTGATTTCACTGCACGCACTGTACGGGGAGTGAATCTTTTTCTAATTCAACAGTTTCCACAATATTAAGCTCGCCAGTTCGTCCAATCAGAGGCACAGCTCAGATCACACGACTGTGGAGCGTCCTATGGTTGTTACTGTGGAGACTCATTTCAAATATGGCCGCGACGGCCGTTTAGCTTCAAAAGTCCGTTTAAAGGTCCCATATTATGCTCTTTTTCTGCAGGTTCATATAGCTCTTAGAGGTCCCAGAATAGTCAATATGAAGTTTTTTATCTCAAAAAACTGTTTTTTACTGGACTTTAGCCAGCCTGAAAACTCTCTCTAGAGAGCTCTACCGAGAATAAGCTGTTTTTGTGGGCTGTCCCTTCTTCAGCGCAGGCCACGCCCCTACCTGCCCCTCTTTTTATAGAGTTGGGGGGGCGTGGCCAGCGTTCAGGCGCGTGCTCTGATGTTTACAAACACAGTTCGCCGGTATGATGGCTAGACACAAACAACCCCAATACTAGTGTCCACAACAACAACAGCTCACAGCAGCTGCTTAAAAAGCACCGCGAAAAAAAGTTACATGCATGAACAAAACACCGAATTCTGTCTGTATAGCTTTTTATCTGAATGCAGCCTTATCAGCTTGATTTTTTTAGACACAAACAACCCCCATACTTGCGTCCACAACAACAGCTCACAACAGCTGCTTATAAAGCACCGCGAAAAAAGTTACATGCATAAACTAAAGAGATATTGCGTAAAGATAGCTCTATATGACATATATGGTCACAAAACTTCTCTTCAATTATTTATTTATTGTGTGACGTGTATATTACCAACACCGACTCACGTTAGCTGCCATGCTAACAAATCAACAGGCTACGAGGCTGGGTAGGCCACTACAGTAAAGCAGCATAAAATACTGAAACTTTAAGCTCTTACCTTAGTTGGGTCACGGATAGTTGGAAGTGATCCAGGTTTCAGCTTTAAAGTCTTTGCAAATCCTGCTTTGAGCTGTCCCTCGTACAGAAAGCAGTCCTCCATGAAGTGGTGAGCACAAACATACAACATTTTCGGGGTTGTTGTAGGTATTTCGCCGGCATAAATAAAATTAATCCACTCTTCCATCAAAGTTTCAGGTGAAGATGGAGGTAAAAAAAGACTTTTGTGCTGCTCCATGCAGCCAACACCAGTGCATTTGCCATGCTTTGTTCGTACCTTTGCCATGTTAGACTAGTGTTGACTAATGACTGAGGACCGGGAAAAGGGTGGGGGGAAAGCTTTTGGAGGCAGAACTACCTTTGGTAGGGAGCCAATCAGGGAGCTGGGCGGAGTATTCGCGCCCTTTGTGACGTCACAAAGGGCGATTTCTAAAACGGCTCGTTACTGCACCCAGGAGCAGAGATTTTCTGAAAAGTGCAGCTTGCAGGAGAGGGAGAGGATAGAATTTCCTCATGTTGAGGGGTGTTGTTAACAGGCTGGGGGTGCATATTATTATGAGGAAACCATTCAAAAGTGAATTTTGCATAATATGGCCCCTTTAAGAAACAGACGGGTGACGTCGCGGAGACTACGTCCATTAATTATACAGTCTATGGGTAATATGCCGGCTGGGGAACGGTGAAACCACAGATCATTCAGTTTCACTAAAACACACAGGAATTGGGATTCCAGCAAGCTTTTTACACAAGCTTGGACTAAAGTGAGTTTTGTGTCATTAATAATCAAGAAGAATAGAATTTTTCTGATGTGAAATGTGGTGAACCTCATGGCTCCATCTTCAGGCTTCTGATTTTTGCTTTCATCCCATATTTTCTTCTCATTTTAAGGACAGGCATGACAAAGCTTTACTTTTGACTTTTTGACTAATCTGCATCATTGTTATTTTAGCAAACTAAAGAAACATTAATGAAGCATATGCATAGGATAACACAATGGCAACACAAGATGAAATAGCAACACAGAAGCTCTAAGCTCAAAAGAAGGAAATAAGGCTGGTGGAAAACTTTAATTAGACTCAAGAGACCTCAAAATGGGGGAGAAAGGAAATAAATTAATATCCACTTAGAAGCGTTCTGAAGACTCGAACAAGGCAACTGGACTGTGTAGAGTTGGAAAGATGTTTCGCCTCTCATCAAAGAAGCTTCATCGGTTCCAAAAGTCTGATAAGGTAAGCAGGTAATTATGTTACTGGGGAAGACAACAGCATCTGGGAGGAGTTGGAATTAATGAGTGGGTCATAGAAACCCATCACAGAGTGTTTCATCTCCTGAGTGTTATTATCATCCCGAGTGGACCGTTAACTCCCACTTCCATGTGAGGTGTTGTGATCACGTGATCCATGGTGTGGATGTTTCGAGAACTTCCTGGGGAGAGAGCTCAGCACTGCGTTGTATGTGGCTGAAAGATTATGCCTGAGACCACCTCCTCTGTTAAGAAAAGATTTCTCAAGTTTGGTGGAGCTGGCTTCTTCCTCACCAGAATTTTGGAACTGATGAAGCGTCTTTGATGAGAGGCAAAACGTCTCCCCAACTCTACACACACCAGTTACCTTGTTTGAGTCTTTAGAATAAGAATGACATGGGTGAAAGAGAATCTACATGGACATTCCAGAGGCATATTTTTCAATAGATTAACTTCTCCAAATCACATTGTTTCAAAAACACAAGATAAACAAAAACAGAAAATATTCTTTGATTCTTTAGTTTACTTTTAGTTATTATCTTACCTGTTCAACTTCAAAGGGCTGAAAGAAGCCAGAGTGGGGCTTCAGTGGAACTTACAGTTTACAGTGAAACTCAGGCCCAGTTTACACAACAATGATTTTAGGATGAAACGCAAATGTATTATTGTGTTTAGGCTGCTGAATCTGCTGACTGCCTTTCTACAAAATGTACATTTGTTGCACCATCTCAGACACATTCCAAAGCCTAAGCCAGATGATCAGACCACCTCTGCTTCAGGGCTACCAAAAGACTCTACAGTTATATTGCCAACTACAGGCCTGGCATGCATACTACAGTGTTTTCAGTTTATCTGTGTTTCTGTGTAAATGCAGATTCTTTTTCACGGCTTTTTTTTTTTTTTTTTTTTTTTTTTTTTTTTTTCATTTTTGAATGAAACGCTGTCGTATAAACAGGGCCTCAGACTCAGATGAACAGACACTCCCCTTGGGATCTGAAGAGCTAAGAAACAACAAGGTTTGAATGTAAGTAAATCTCATGAAAGATACCTCTGTTGGAGGCCGCAGTGATATCTCTGTAGAACTTACTATTTACATTGAAACTGAGACTCACCACAAACAGATAAGTGGGTGATTCTTTTAGGGACAAACCAAGAAATAAAGTTTTTTTCTGCTTTGCATGCTGGTAACTTAAAAAAAAAACAGGAAGTTCTGTGATTGAAATGATGCACGACTTGGACTGACTGGCTGATGCAACCTGAAGTCATTAGTTTGAATTCATCAGGCTCAAAATTCTCGGTCATTATTTTTCTGGTTAACATTCAACATTGACACACATTTTAACATTTGCTTTCAGCTCACAGATATCATCTGAAGAATTTACAAAATCCCAGCAGAAATATTTGAGCCGGTGTGACTGTGCTGTAATTAAAGTATGAAGGTATCAGATAATGTGTGAGCCTTTTTGTGAGGCTGACAGAGGAGAGAATGGAGGGAATGTTTTCCAGCCAAACGCCTGCAGAGTGGGGTGAACCTGTGAACCTGTGAACCCTTGGTGTGAGAGCCGGGTGGATGAGGGCGATGAACAATCAGGCTGAAAGGAGAGAAGGAACTCATTAAATCATCTGCTCACATTTGGAATAATAAGATTTAAAATCTGCTTTGTTAATGGATGTCTGCACATGAAAAGTAACTCTATTAAATAGTTTCAGACTATATTCATTAATCCTGATGTATGAGTTGTGATGTGTGATCATTTTGAGTGCAGTGAAACAAAGTTTGAGTGAACTGTAAAGGTGCTGGAACATAATTTTAAAGTTTGACTAAATACAGCAGATCCAGCATGGTGAAAATGTTATATTTTTGGATTAAAATAGCAAAGAATTGTAGAGACACAAATCACTAATTATTTACAGGAAGTTTTGTCTGTCGATTTTGATGCCTCCTGTGGACTAACATTTGCTGGTCTTTACAGACTTTGCAGAATATCTTTTGGGGTCAATGGTCAGTACTAATGAGATATTATTACAATAGACATTATTCTACGTTTTTAAGATATAGCAAGCAAATATGCACATGTTTTAATCTTATGCACTAGGGATACATCTGAAAATAGCAAAAACTCATGATACTGTGTCACGCCTCAAATACACCGGTTGCGTCTGCATTGCAGCTACGCTCCGTGTTGACTGCGTTCTTCAACTCACACCGGCTGCATGTTTTGGCCGACAAGTCGCAGGACTGAGAGACAGCTGGGGTCACGAGACCGCGGAATTCCCACACTTTCCCCTCCATTAATAAACCTCTCTTCATTCCTGTTGTGTTGTTAAACCCCAAACCTATTGACTCCTGGCGTGTCTTTGCTCATTGTGACGTTTTCTTGCATTGGTAAAGCTAAATATGATCTAGTTTTGACACATTTTTTTTTTTTTCTTGATTTTAAGTTTGTTTCCAATGCACTACTTCCTGTCTCGCTCGATCTTCTCTACTCTGAATTGACACGTCACAGCTCCAGCATCTGGCAAAATTAGGATGGCTGCGGATTAGCTGCGATCTGTCAGACCAGCCACGCAGCTGAACTGCAATGGAACAGATCCAGTGTAAGTTTACACACTGACTTGAATGGAAACCTATCTGATCCAGTGCCATGACGGAGCGGAGCTGCAACACAGACACAGCTGGTGTATTTTAGCCGTCAGTCATTGTATTAACTTTAGATTGTCTCAGATCAACTTTCTGAAGCTCACCTTTATAGCACTGTCTCATATTTCTTCTGAATATCCTTTCTATGACAACACGTCACCGAAAATAGTCATATTGTCATAATAATCTCAGAATAATTGCAGCACATTATTTTGACTGAAATGGTGTCATCCTTTTCATGCTCTTGTCCACTGCACACGTCACCCCCTACTGTGTTGTAAGTAGTTTGTATCACAGAGGAAATGACTGGTAGACATCTCCTGACATCTGACTTTGTTCATTCATTCATTCATCTTCTATACCGCTTATCCTGTTCAGGGTCAGGTGGCTGGAGTCTATCCCAGCTGTCTTAGGGCGAGAGGCGGGGTACACCCTGGACTGGTCACCAGTCAATCACAGGGGTGACACATCGAGACCAACAACCTTTCACACTCACACCTACGGGCAATTTAGAATCACTGATTAACCTGTTGAGCATGTTTTTGGACTGTGGGAGGAAGCTGGAGTACCCAGAGAACCTACGCATGCATGGGGAGAACATAAAAACTTCACAAAAAGGGCAACCCGGCGGACCGGGATTTGAACTTGGCTGCAGTGCTTACCTTTATGCCACCATGCAGCCCCAACATCTGACTTATGACATGATTTGATAAGAGGAAACATTCAATTGCACTCAGCATGAAGTGAGACATATACTTTATTTTTTCTTCTGTGACCTCCAGATAAACTGAATGACATTTTCTCGTTTGTCCTACTGTATATAAGCAGCACACACTTGTTGAGCTTCACTGCTGACTGTGCAACTTTTTTTCTCTCTCTCTTGCAAGAAAAAAGGACAAGACAAATACACTTAGTTTGTTGTTATGCCATAGACCTAAAGAGAATTTTTTCACACACAAACACACACATACACACACACACACACAAACACACATACACACACACAAACAAAAAAAAAAACATGTCATGTGCATCCCTGCTATACAGAAATCACCAGTCTTTTTCAAAACTCCTCACAGGAACTTCAACATGGAAGCCTGATTTGATAATAAAGAATAATTAATGAGGGAGAGAGGGAGAATCAACATTTGTATTTGACAGGATGGAAGCACAGGATGTCCTTTTCTCTCCTTATCTGACACTAAGAAGGAGAAATTCACAATCCCTTTACCTACTGCAACAGAGCTGGTGTTTTTCTGTTTCTGTAAATGCCTTAATAAAATCCATTTAAATTTAGCTTTTTATTTTTATTGTTTTAAGTGCTCATCATACTTCCATACCATGTAAATGGACCATTACTTATATAGTGCTTTTCTAGTCTTCCTGACTACTCAAAGCGCTTTGCACTGCTAGCCTCATTCACCCAATCACAGTGTCCATCAGTTTATCTAACCCATTCATACTCATTCACACACCACTGACCAACAGTGGGAGCAATTTGGGGTTCAGTGTCTTGCTCAAGGACACTTCGACATGTGACTGAGGGAGCTGGGAATCCAACCCTCGACCTTCTGATTGAGAGATGACAACTCTACCACTGATCCACAGCCGCTCCCCATGTGCAATTCTCATTCACCACATGTAAAATCTCAAGTTAATGTTTTACTGGGAAAAAAAAGGGGGCCAAAGCACTCAGGCATAGGGCATTTTCAGACCCGTTTCCATAATAACAACATATGTCCAGACCATTTTAACCTCAGGAAGTTGAAAATATATTGTAAAATAAAATTGAGCATTGATGATTCTGTATGATGACATATTTACGGTGGCCCTGAGAGCACAAAGCACTGCAACTTAAGAAAACATGCAAAAAGACAACACAATGGAAGTGTCCTCTGGAAACACTTCCATTGTGTTGTGGTCTTTGCAGCACGTTTTCTAAATGCTGCACATGTGTTGTCAAAGTGATGAAGATCTTTTCTTATTTTGTTTGTGTTTTGTCTTTTTGCATGTTCTTTCTTAACTTGCAGTGCTGTGAGCCCTCAGGGCCACCATTCATATTTTCAGCCGATGCTGCTTTCTGATGATAGTGTTTGGATAATAGAAGATGAGAGTTTGGTCATTATTATAAGAGCGTCAAATCCAGTAGAGCAAGCATCAAGGTTTGATTCTTCAACTATTACTTATAATCTAGCATACATCTTCAACCTCACAGCCGGTCGTTGCAGAGCTCAGTCTTAACATTGCACTTCATAAACCAGAATCTGCTTTTTCACATTAGTTCACTGTTTTTATGACACACACGTCATCTCATTCCTTCCCTTCCTCTTTTATATCCCTGCTGTCCTCACCTCCCCGCTCTCTCTCTTTTAACTGCCTTTGGTGATATTTAAAGGCCAGTCAGCAGAACTACACGGACACTGTGCTCTCCACTTTAACTTCATTACGTTCAATTAGGAGCTGCGTCTTTCAGTGGAGTTCAGAGCCATGTAGAGGTGTGGGACCCTGCAGCTTCCCTCAGCCCAGAATAAAAGCATACTCATTTTGTTTCTCTGCTCTTTGAAGAGCTTTTTTATTTCCTTTGCTGTATTACTCTTACAATGCACAATGCACTTTATTGCATGGTGACTGCCATCTTTAGGCTTTAAATTCTGCTTCAGAAGAAGATTGGGGAAAAAAATCAAAACAAAACAAAAACAACTATTTCCTGGGCTGAATATGTAGAACAATGCAAACTCGATAACTGATTTTTCTTGCATACACAATGAAAAATAAAAAAAGAAAATGCAATATTAAATTCACAATCTATATACATTATTCCAGTTTGCAATCAATCTTGGTCTAAATATGAGCCACAGTTTGAGCTCTATGCTCTGCTGCTTTTATTGAGACTATTCAGAACCCAGCTCCCTGTGACCAAGGGCAAGCTGGGTAAAAACAGAATATTTTTAAATAAACTCAGATTCAGTTTAGAAAATCTGTTCAGAGCCTGCAAATACATGCAGTTTACACAAATAACTGAGTTTAAAGAAGAACATTGAGCATTTAAATCTGTGTGTTAGGAGGGAAACTGATGAAACCTGCAGCCTTTCTACTCACAGGTAAATCTCTGCATCTGGCCTCCAGCTTCTTTCAGGGACGTGGCCACAATGAAATCTGAAACCAAGCACAATACGAGTCTGATAGTGGAAACAACAAAAGCGACTGCTGCAATCTCACGACTCCATCGTGTTCTGCAGAGTAGGTGAGATTTCCCATATGTCTTCATTTTGTGTCCGACTCCGCAGAAACGCTGCAGAAGTGTGGGAGAGTGGAGCTGATGGATTGCACCCTGGGTCATGCATGACTTAGCATCTCGTTTTCTTCCCGTGCCGGCAGAGAGAGGAGACGGTGGGATTTACGCAGACACACGAAAAAAGGTAAATGAGCTGATGGTTTGTGTCGAGGTCACAGCTTCTCCTGGAGGTGACTGTTTTCATGCATTCAGGAGAAACACAGCTGTTCATTTTTTTTTTTTTTTTTTGTAAAAGAGCAATACAGAGCATGGGACAGGTGAACAGCTCACAGAAATAAGCATACATCACATCTTTGCTGAATTTATAAAGATGCGCACACACAAATGTCTCTTTTCTCTGCAGATAAATCAAAGTGCAACACACCCAAGTTAAATGCACACTTCGACAAATATTAGTGGAAGTTAATTCCTCTTTAAACTGGTGCAAAAGAAAATAAAAGTTTTATATTATCATGAAAGTTTAATCTTAGTTGCTTATTTATTAACCGTGCATATCCTGAAAGAAACCTTGAGACGTGCTTTAAAAATGAAGAAAAACCCCGAGCACAGTGAAACCTCTGCTTCAAAATTAATTAATTAATTACTTTGAATTTATTTAGTTCAGGAAATACATCTTGACATTTTGTGAATCACCGTATACATTTTTGTACAAGATTTAAACAAGAAATAATTCTTTGTAAACATTTATTGTCTTGTGTTTAATGTTGTCTTTTCATGTGTAGCTGGCTCTGGAAACAAATCAGAGGCTAAGTGCACAAAGTCTGACCTCTTGAGTCAAACTTGTGATTTTCATACACAAGAAGATTTGAAAAACTTTGAAAGACCAACTTTTCACATCTGGAAACAATCTGCAAACAAATTACATAAATATTAGTTTCAAGGAGATCTTGAAGGGTCACAACCAGACTCCTGGAGAGAGCAGAAAACCACAAATAGTATTGCTATGATAGAAAATAAAGTTAATTCGTTGAACATACACGCACACACATGCATGTATGAGGGAAGGAGAAAAACTCAGGTGGACCACTGACTCTGAAAAAGAAGTAGTAAATGGTAAAGCTATAGAGAGAGCAAGAATTATTCAATGACATGTCCTTGCATGTCTGAAAGTGTTGCAGCCTTCAGAATCTCCCGTTAGTGTGCTAAAAGCCTTCCGGTCATGCTAGTTCTGCTAATTCTCAGCTGGGAGTGCTACCATTGATTATTGAGCAATATCATTTGCATTAGTCAAGAAAAAAAGTTAAAAGTCAGTTTTATACGCATTTGATCTTATCGTAACACTTGGAAGAATCAAAAACACTACTTCAAAACAGTCTGAGTTACAACATCAACTCTTTACACCAATCCACAGAGATCATAGGAGAGTGCGAAACTCTCATGGTTTTATCCCGACTTTAGTCATTTTTCTGTGACTTCGAAGTCACGTTTGGACATCGGTATGGCTTAGCAGTTACGTCACTCCCTCAAGCAGTCATGCTGGGTTCAAGTCCAACTTGAGGCCTCTTGTCTCGAAAATGTGCCACTGCAAAAACTCAAATCTAAATGGTAGTTTTTGCTATTTTTTAAGAGTCGTACTAGACTAAAAATGTCTCATTTTAAGATATGAGAGGCCAAAAATAAGGCCTAGGATTTCCATTTGAATAAGAAAAATTGACGCGAAGAGGTTTTTTTTTTTTCACTCATCTCAACCCAGGCTTTATTATCAACATTTTTCTGTTTTTTTTTTTTTTTTTTTTTTTTTCAGATGAATCTAGCTTAACTAAAGTCTTTTTCAACATTTTTTTAGCTGGTAATCAGATGAAAACACTTGCTTTTTTTTTTTTTTTAGACTTTATGCAATCTGAATGACAGCATCCAGAAATGTTGCTTTCGTTATCCTCAGATTCATATTCTGCGGAGTTAAGCCACTAATGAAGCTCCATAGTCGAAGAGCTGAAATTCAGATGAGCTGCACCTCTCTGTGGTATAAGACATTGAACATCTCGTCATTTCTGCTCGATCTGATGCTCACCAAAAGACTTTTGGATCTTTGTCAGGTTAACCATGAAGCTGCCAACCTTGGTACATCTACAAAACATTAGAAGAAATATCCTATCATTATAGATGTTTGTGAATGTTTCCACAGGACACTGATGTCCAAGGTTTGTTTTAACTACTCAGATGATTATGATTCACTTTCAAAGTCTTTCGCTCAGCTCAGAAAAGACATGAAGTGATTTTCAGTTTGTTTGATGAATAAATGAGATGGCAGCACTGAAGGTTACAAAAGGAGAAAGTGTATTAGGGGTATAAAGAGATCTAACTGCAGCTGTCAGGTGATGCACGGTTTTTAAAATGAATGCATGAAGCTGCATGAATCAGATTTTCTGAATCAGTGTAACTGCAGCTCATAGAGATGCACGGCGTCTTCTGCGGACACCAAATAACCTTGTTACAGCTTTTGCAGGAGAAAATATATTAATAACCCTGTTAGAGTACGAAAAATATATTACAGAGGTACCGTGAGCCCCTCCTCTTCCTCCCCCGCATAATGACATTTCAGTGAGAGCAAATGAAATGGGCCAATTTTCAAACTCATTACAAACTCAGCTCTGAAAAGAAATGAAAAAAAAGGGGGAAACAGACGGAGAGAGAGTAAAGAATATGACAAATGATCAACATTGGCTTGGTATCTGTGTGTGTGTGTGTGTGTGTGTGTGTTTGTGTGTTCTGTGCATGCCTCTGTGTGTGTGCTTGTATGTTTTTCCTGTGCTGCCTGGATGCTTTCTGAAGACTCGTGTGTGTTTGTGTGTCTGTGTGTTATGTATGCTTTGAGTGTACCTGTTTTTGATGTGTGTGTGTGTGTACGTGCATCATCTGAGCCTAAAGCCGAGCTGACAGACAGCTTCCCTCCGAGGAGCCCCTTAGTGTTTCTGATTGATCGTCATAATGCCGAGGTACAGGCCCTGTCCTTGGTGCCTATGCTAATCGCAGCCTCATGCATATTTATGAGCTCCCGGGGAATCAAGCAGCTAAATAAAGGATGAGGCCGTTGGCTTGGAGCTGCGTTCATCGCTGACTCTGATTGATTAGAAAAGAGGGGAAAAAAATCTGCCTATAAAGACCTGCGTGTTGTTTTTTTAGACTGCTCTCAGCTCAGGGATCAGGACTCAGTGGAGGAAAACAAACAGCCGAGGTTTGAAGATTAAACACTTCAGTACAATAAAGTTGGAGTGCTGTTCCATCAACACGGCTGTCAATCTCAGTTTTTACTTTTCATTTGTTCCACACTGAACTCTTGTTTCTCCAGATCTGAAGACCCTGACCTGAAATAAAGACATAACATCCGTCTACACTGCAAAAAAATGAAATCGAAGCATATGTGTTTTCTATGTTTTAGCTGAAATTATCGTATTACACCTTATATTCCTGAATTTCCCCTCTGGGGATCAATAAAGGATTATCTTATATGAGCCACATTCACCTGACAATTGATACCTGACCGGAGACATGAAGAACTCGTCTCACTGGGGGGGCTTTCAAAAGGGTTTTAAATAACGGGCACATCTGTTACTCTCTGGGAGCTGTTTTGAGGAAGTCAGCTAAATGCTAAGCTAAGCATATTAATAGTTTCATTTACACATACATGTTAAGGTCTGTAAAAAAGTAAGAAAAAGTAAGATACTGATATATTGAATTTTTGTGTTAAGGTTTCTGTGTGTAGAGACGGTACACTGGAGTAAAGCTTCTATGACTCAACTCGTATGCTGATGATGTTATTTTGTGTTGTTTTTTTTTCTATAAAAAATCGGCCTGAAAAAAAAAAAAAAAAAAACAGACAATCCTATTTGGCGTTTTGGTCCCTTTATTTCATTTTAACCACATTTCAAACAACTAAACAACCAATGGTAATGGCGTCACCAGATCTAAACAACACTTTGCTAGACAAATAATCATCAGAAGAATAATTATACAAAATAAATGTACAAATCCAGACAAAGAAAAGAAAAAAAAAAGTTTGATAAAGAACCAAAAAGTATTTTAAACACATGAACGGCTGTGACCAGAGCCAGTACAATAAAGCCTTAAAGTGGAAATAAAAATAATTCTGGCATTCACATTGTCTTCATTACAACACTCTCTGTCTCCATAGGTCCATAAATGAGCCTTAAACTGGACTCTGGCAAACATATAAACAGAAGCAGGGACTCAACAGTTTGTCACAAGTATTCAAGATGTGGCCAAGAGCATCGACGCACTAAAATTGAACAAAACAAGTCGTCAGTGGAGAATAATATCCAAATATTGATGCATTCTGCTGAGACACAGAAGTGTAAATCAGATATAAAGGGCTGAAAATATATTTCATAACAACCACTCTGTCCAAGAATTCTGAAAATGTTCTTTTTTTAATTTGGTTTTGCTCTTAAATTGGCTGTTTTACAGCAAATATCAGCACATATTTGATTTGTCTTCCTCATGTTTCTAACCCGGACAGATGTGTGAATAAATGAGCAGATGAGGGGAAGCTGAAGTCAGCATCACATCCTGATAAATGCTCAATAACCCCCAGACACCTGGACGGAACGCTTGACCATGGTGTTGACCTTTTTCAACCCCGTCAGCTGAAATACTTTCCTGTCGCAGAGAAGAGCGACTGTTAAATTAATTATTAAACACACACAAACTTACATCTTTATGTGCTCAGTGGAAATTAAATTTGAGCCTCCATTTGTAGTGGGAGAGTAAATTTGACCTGTCTGTTTGGCTTTGCGTTGTCAGCTTAATCACTGAGGGCGTGCTGGGGGAAGCGTTCCATCCACAGCAACTTCTACAGGAGAGGGAATCTTTAAATTAGGAAAGGCTCAATGATTTTTTTTTTTTTAAAATTTTACAATCCCAACATCATAAGAGTGTTGGACAGTGCTTTTCACAGTTTGCAAAGGCAAAATATCCTATTTTAAATTAATAAACATTATTGTTTCATTAAAGATATCTGCTTTGTGTGTCACCACCTCCTCTTTAGCGACACCCGGTTAAGGTTTGTGAACCCAGGAGTCCAGCTTTTGGGTTTGAAGATGAAAAATTGTCCCATTCCTGCCTGATAGAGGATTTCAGATCCTCTACAGTTCAAATGTTTTCAGTGGGGGACAAGTCAGGCCGGCTTAGCGACTTGAGATTCTGAATGTTTTAATGATATTATCCTCCATTGATGATGAAATCCACTAATTCTGAGGGACATTATTCTCAAACTGTTAAACTATTTGCTCACGCAGTCTCTCACAAAGGGGTGAACCTTTTCCTATCTTTCCTTTTTTTTTTTTTTAAGACTTGCTGGTACCAGAGTTGAATGAGCAGATATATTTTATCAAACAATAATCTCTTAGTTCCAGCATTTAATTTGCTGCCTTTATACTATTTTCCATTAAATACTGGCTATTAATACTTTGCAAACCATCAAATAATCATCATAAAATACAGCAGCCGAGACTTTTTGGAATTGGAGTTGTAAGAAATGATAAAAAGTGGTTTGATTTGGGCATATATTGTACAAATTGTTCTGTTTTCTATCTGCCTCTACTCCTAATTCTACTAAAAATACAGAATTAAAGTATGTTCTTCTGGAAAATAAAAGAAGAAACGACAAAAAAAAAAAAAATCTTTAATGTCTAAATAATCAAAACTAACACGATGCAACTCCAACTTCTAACAGCAGCCGGCTGCATCATACTTCAAATAAACATAAGGCTTCTGATCGATTGCTTTGGCCTGACTGTAGCTCAGGAGAGAAGGAGGGGTGGCAGTTTGGATTTCAAATAACAACTTTCACTGCAACCCAAAGTCTTTTGGAGCAGCTTTTTAGTCAGAGCAGAGCAAATAAAGGAGAATAAGTTACACTTGGTTGAGTTTTTTCTGATGCGACAGGTTTCTTAATCTGGAGCATCACAGCTTCAATCCAGAAAGGCTCAATCTAAAAGTCTGTTCAAGAAAATTAAATCTGATTCATCCGAAGTCACTCTGATGTTGACAAAATGTACAATATGTAAAAATATATAAATCTAAACGTTTGAAATGGACCGTTTGCAGAAAGGTAAAGATGATCCCAATCAGAATCACAAACAGCTTCTGGAGAGCGACGTGCCGGAAATGAAAAGCTCTGTTTGTGATGCGTTCTGGTGCGTGATGTTTGTCTGTTTGTTTGTTTGACTGTGGTTGTCAGATCTTATTTACAGTAAGGGTGGATGCACACCAAAAGACTGTCTCTCTCCTCCAGGAACGAATGTGAGCTGATTTGTTTTGTTTGGTTTGTTAAATTGTCTTTTAGTGCTTTGACATGCAGCTTTTCACATAAAAATCAGTCAGAATAAGGTCAGAAATGAGTCGTTCTTGAAGCACAGTTTAGGAATATTAACCACTTATGTGGGTAACCAATTTCTCTCACACTGAACAAAGAGGAGGTCAAACAGGAAACATTTCTGCGTTCGCTTACAGGGAAAATTCGCTGAATTATTTGGTATCGTTTCATTTTTAAAACCTTGATTGATTGAATTGAATCCTCTACATCAACAGCCTCTCTTCAGCTGAAGTCAGAGAATCATTTATTCTGCAGGAGAAATATTGTTCTGCATGTAGATTTTGGGCTTCACTCGAGTTTTAGAGAATGCGAAAATTAAAAAAAAAAAGAAAAAAAAAAAAACTTCCAGTGTGCAACCAGCCTTCAGAGGGAGACAACATTCAAGGCGTAGAATAGATCTAAAAAGGAGAAACTGTACAGTTGTCACATCACAGCCCAGCAGAGGACAGAGAGAAGAAGGAAAAGTGGCGCTTCTTTTTTTTTTTTTTAAACATCTGATTTCATTTTTCAACATATCATGTTTTATTTTCTCTTTGTACAAGCATGAAAAGTCCCCACAAACACACCAAAACACAGAAGTGTGTGTCTGTCGCTTCTTTTTTAATCTTCTGTACACGTCGTGTGCGTGTGTGTTGTCCCAGGCACACATATAGATATACACTCACACACTCACATATGCAGGCATGCCCTTTCTTCTTCCACACATGGATTCAAGCACGCACACACACACACACACACACACACACGCTCTCTCTTTCTGTCTCTCTCTCTCACACACAAACAGACACAGGCACACATGCTCACAGGTTGGGTTTCGGGTCGACTTGAAACGTTTTAGTGCTTTCAGTCGCCCAGTTTTGCGTTGAGGATGGCAGGCTGCATCAACGGCGAATCAGGAGAGAGGATTTCAGTCTGCAGCCAATCAGAAGGAGCTGAGAGCCTCCAGCGCGACTTCATAGCAGAACTTATACTGTTCCTGAAGAGAGGAGGGACATTGGAGTAAACATCAGTCACATGCAAACACATTTCAACATCCAATGATTCAAAAAAAGATGAAAAAAAGAGGAAAAAGTCTCTTTGATAAAGTTTAAAAATGTTTAGAAATCTTGAGGTTTATTTATTTTCTGCAGGGGCAAAAATGAAGTCCTCCTCCAAATTTTACCTATGTGTTCATCTTTGCAAGAAAATCTTTCCCTTGCCTGCTTTATTTTAAAGGCAAAGTGATTGCATTGTCTGAAAAGCTAAAACATGCTTTGATACTAAATTAAATCTTCAGAAAGGATTAAATCTGTGTGCCCTCACCATGGTTTCCACCATATTGGTTTTGTTGTTCCTCAGCGTCTTGACGGTGTGGAAAACGTCCACGATGTTCTGCTGCTGGATCATCTCGTTGATGCTGCAGATGGCACAGAACGTCCCTGAACGCCCTCCGCCCGTGCTGCAGAGGAAGAAGAGAGGAAGAGCACATCTTCATCATCAAACAATAACAAAAGAACCATAATATTCCTGAAAAATTAGCAGTGTAACCAAAATTAAAGTGAAAGAAAAGGGGAAAAAAAGTTTGAATTGAAAAAGTTTGTAAGCTCTCAAAACATCTGAACCAGTAACACAATCTTCTAAAAGGTGCAACTGATAGAAAAAGACAAAAGACTTAAAAGAAAAGAAATCAGCTGATCACATAACTTGGACTGTACAACTTGGACTGTATTAAGAAGTGTGTAATCCTGACAATAGTTGTACGTCATGATGATGAAACTCAGCAAAATTAAATTAATTGTGACACAGCTTCAAAATGTTTGAATGTACCTCATTCACATGCAAAGGTGTTCTCAAACAGGTCAGTGTTGTAGGCTACCATTTAGGCTATGGCTACTGACACTGCTTACTTTGATATGAATAAATGTATGAATGTTAAGGAGCTTCACATGCACATTTACTGGACTGACTAAGGGGTCGATCAGCAGGTGGACAGCTGTTGCAGGTGGCAGAAACTGTGATCAACATGTTGGAAACATTTTTTCCAACGATTCTTGTTCTGCATGTTAGTTTGGCACAGTATTTAAGTTGCTTGCACTCTGTGACACAACCCTCCCCATTAAATCAGGACTGTGACACCCCCCCCCCCCCCCCCCATAGCAGCTGAATAGGAACATCACTGAACAGCAGCAGAATGAATTTAGGGCTCTTCCAATTGAGGGATGACAACTCTGCTAACAGCATCTACATCTCCAAAAATGCTATTGTCTAGAGCAGCAAAAGTGTAAAATAGCTAAATACTATTCTATGCTACAGTGAGAAACATTGTCTGCATGTAGCCCAGGTTTTCAGCTTATATTTTGCAGTGTGCACAGACAAACACAAGGAATTTCAGTTTCTACTAATCTCTATTCTTCTCAGACAACAAATACATGATGCATATTATTGATAAGATTATAATGATAAAATAATAATATAAATAATAATAACAATAATACAAATATGCTGCTTTGCTAAGCCAGAGAATATCTGCAATATATACCTGCAAGCATTTTACTTTACCCTGATCTGCAAAGAGCGTGTATAAATGACAGCAGAGAAACTTCCATAATAATTAACACCTTCAACAACATTGAAGTCATTAAGCAGTAAACGCTGGTGATGAAAGATGAAGAAATTCATACAGAAGTGCTAAAAAATAATGCAGTTCCTCAAGTGTCCACTTGAGGCTGTGTCCAAAAGATAAAGAAACTTCATCAGACTTCATTTTAAATGCAGATTTGGTGCAAAAAGGGTGCAAAAAGCCGGTGCATGACTGATTCGGCTCACAGGTGTGTGCATGGTTTCTGTGGCCACAGCACCAACTCTTTACATGTTTCAAAGTTGCCAGAAGTTAGCCGGTGAAAGCATGCATATATGAAATACACAGCAAATATGTAAAAAGCTCTAATTATACATTTAGAAAAAAAATGGTGGTGGTGAAAAAGTGGTAACACTAATGCAAAAGTTAGTAGCAGCTGAATTAACTTTCTTTTTAGAAATGCAAATATCTGCAGAGAACAAACAAGTTTCAGCGCGTCATTTCTGAGACAGAGAAAGACATTTTAAATGTTCTGTGAACGTAAAACAAGAACAACAAAAGCTGTGAAAGAATAAATGAGACAAAGAGTGACGGGATGTCACGGAGAGAACACGCCACACAAAGAGACCTGTCAGTGCTGGAAAACAATAAGACCTCTGCTAATGGATTTAAGACATCTGGAGAGATGTGTTCACCTTGAATTTAGGTTTTTGGAGACAGTTTGCTCTAATGGGTCTAGGAGCAGAGATGTGTGCGTGTGTCTGTATTGTGTGTTCACTTGCTGTCAGCAGAGAGAACCCCTGCCGTGCAAAGAGCTTCAGACCGCTCTCTTTTAACTGGTTCCAGATGGATTCTCTCAGAGTTCAGACTGAATTAAAGATTCAGTCTCAGACACAGAGCGAAGGCTGCTTTAAAAACACAGTTTAAAAACTCTTTTGGTGTTTGTTCAACAGCACACGTCCCTGAGAGGTCTCTCTTTGTTTTACTAACATCCAAACTTTGGAGGCAGAATTCGATTCTGAATGCTAAAGCTTACAAATATGAAACTTTAATTTCTCAACATTTCTCTTTACATTTTTATTGATTTATTTATTTATTGATTTATTTATTTATTGATTTAAATTTCACAAAGACCTCAATGAGTCAGTGTATCTTTAAATAAGGTATCAGAAGCAGACTGATGTGTTAACTCTGCTCCCTCTCAAAGTTTTCTCTGGTGTGACATGCTGAAAATGAGACATGCACTCCGCTCTAAAGACCCATCAGACTCTAACCTCCAGGACAAGAGAGAAGCAGGAAAAATAATCAATTTCCAGCAGCTGCTGATTGAGCCATCATGTTTCTCCTTATCTCTTGTGTTACTGAGTCTGTGAAATCAATATGTGGGGCTGATTAGCCGCTGTAGCTGTCTTTAGCCGGGAGCAGAGAGCACTCGGATCCTCATCGCTCATGATTAGCGAGTTATAGGGATGATTTGTCATGCCTTTATCTTTTTAATTTTCATTCTTTGGGATAATTTTGAAGCTGTATGTGGAAGAAATTTTCAAAACTCTGACATTCTTAATCTTAATTTGAGATAACAGAGGTCTGTGTCTTTCCCAAAGATAGGAAAAATATAGCTCTATGAGTAGGGTTGCAGAATTCTGGGAATTTTCAAAGTTGAAAACTTTCTATGGGAAATTTCGGAAATCAATGGGAGTTGACTCAAAGCTTATGGGAATTTTTGGAGGTTTATATCAATCACATTTACCTGGTCATATACATGTAAAAATATCAAACATTTTGGTTTGTTAGAAGTAGGGTTTTCAATTCTGATTGGCCCAATGCACACAAACATGCTGAGTGTAATATTTTTAAATCAAGTTGAATATAAGACAGAACTCCTGAAAACTTCCCAAATTTCTGAGACAAAATTTCCAGGAAATTTTTCGAAAAATTCATTTAAGTTAATGGCAACAAAACCCTAAAAATATGAGTATTGATTACTCTGAATAGAGGTCAGAGATGGGTTGTGTACACCTGCGCCCCCCCCCCCCCCCACACACACACACACACACACCAAGGGTTAAAGAATTGACTCTGAACTTGTAGCATTAGATTATTCTTAGCTGGAAGAAACTTAAAGAACTGGTTTCACACCATTGAAGTTTTAAGGGCAAAAACTTGATTCACAAAAGAGCTGCACATCTTTTTGCTCCCTCTAGACCTGAATAAAATGAGCAGAAAAGACTTTTATGAGTCAGTATGTTGTAACTTGGTGAAAAATGATCCTATTTCTATTGAAAACCTGTGATTCACAAATATTGATGCAAACAGGTGCAGTAAGTGTGCAATGTTCTCTATCTGCTGTGAGTTTGTGAAGTAAAAATTTAGCATTTGGTCAAAAAGATTGTTAATACTTCTTTGACATTGTGTGACTTGAAATTGGGCATTTTTCTGGATTTTTCAGGTTATTATGGCTCGTATTAAGTCTAATTAGACATTTTTTATTACTTAAAAGAGACAAACATGCCTAGATATTAGTTTTTGGAGTGTATCATCTGTGGACAGACTGTTGCACCCTTAGGATGTGAGCACACAGTGCAGCTCTGTGCAGCAGAGAAAGAGGAAATGCTAACAGCTCATTTTCACACAATAAGACATTGAACAAGAACAAACTGCACAGAGCTGCAGGGCTTTGTAGGCGCTTATGCTCTTGAAATATCATCTGTAGGACTTGTTTGTGACTTGGACTTTGAGATGGAGCACATAGTGTTGTAAATAATGCACAAATTTTAAATTTCTCTGGCTAGATTGGTTTCTTCAGTTTGCAAACAAACAGATTTTTTTGTGACTCTGAACAGAAACAGCTCTTACAATGTTGATGTGCTCTGTGAGGCAGAATGACTATCTTAGTCAGCAGGACTTTGGTGGGTTTACAGAGAGTAAATGAATCAAAGCAGAAATAACCATGCTCCTCTTACACAAACAGATCAGTCTGTCTGTCAATGAAACCTGTCTGTTGTTGGATAATAAAACCTCCTGTAGCTGCTCCTCTTGGATTAGCTGTACCTGCCTCCAAGGATAATTTTGCACCATTACAGCCGCTTTTATGGCTCCTGGATGATGGAGTCATTCCACATTTTTTCTGTGCTTATTTACATCTAAATGTGTAAAAACAATACTGAGGTTTAGAAACATGGGTATTTTTACTACTTTAAACCCAAAGTGACATTTATGTCGTTCCATTTTGAGCCTCAGATCCAAACATACACTCTTAGACTTTGTTGATTGCCGGTGATTGTAGGAGGAAGGATAAACTGACTTTGTCGGTTAATTATTTTTGCTGTTGTTTGAGTTTTCTTAAGAGTAATCATCTAATATTTACAAAAGCTTGTAATCTAAACTCTCAGGGATAGAAAACACCAAAAACAAACTGAATCCCTCCCTCCACAGTTAGAGAGGAGAAGAAATCAATGCCAATTCTGATTGGCCCAATGAGCTGTGACGGAGGATGCTGATTGGATAAGCACCAGCAGTGTGCTCCAGGCAGTGTTTGGAATGTGTGTGTGTGTAAATGCTAACAAGTTTCCCCCGTCAATAGATTTTACATCCTCTGTTTCCCTCCCTTATTATCAGCTCCATTTATTCTGCTGTTAAGTTTCTGCGCTCGCACAGTGATGCCTACTCAGTGACCGCTGTTATTAACCCTTTATCCTCCAAGTATCACATGGCCCACCTCGACTTTATTATTATTATTATTATTTTGTCCTTAAAAGAGTCAGAGATCATGCCCGGAAAGCTCATCTTTTCTTCTTTCAAAAACTGTCTCCACAGTTTTCTCTTGCCCAAATAGATGAGGAGTTATGGTAATAAGAACAGCTTGCATCACTCATTGCCTGTGATTGGAACATCTTGGCATGCGGATTCCTATGCAGTACCGTAATACCTCTGATATCACTGTAAACCTAAAGGTCTTTTCTTCTCTAAGGAGCCGTTTGAATTTTCTCTCTCGCATAAAAGGTCCAATGGGTTTTAGAGACTTATTTTTCTCACTCTGAAAGTGAAACTTTTACTGATCTTAAAACTCTCTGTTAAATAGCTGGCTCTTAAAAAAAACAGGAGAAGAAACTCCAGGATGTAATCTGAAGAAAATGAAGCCGAAATCTTTGGCCCGACTTCCTCAAACGACATAATAGGCTCCGTCAGACTTGAGGTGCGAAATGCATCACCACTGATAATATCAAAATAGCTTTTTCTGCCTCTCATCTTACCTTTTCTTCTACCAAATGCATGAAGCTGTGACTTCTTCTGCAAAATGGTGTCAGAGAATGACTAAATTTCATCTCATTGATCAAATGGGATGCATGTGTCCTAATTTATTTTGAATTATCTTTTATTGTATGCATTTGGAATTGGAGTTCATTCATTATTAAAACGACAATGAGCATAGGTCTAATTTTACATCATTTTATAACAGCAGATAAATTAAGCATCTTTTTTTCAGACTGTCTGACCTGTCTGGGATTACACCACGGCTAACTGACATCATTTCTGAGTCTGAAAAATAAACTCAGCTACCTAAATTGGGGGTCTTTTGTTTGTTTGGGATTGCACATGCAACTTTAGGTTTTCAAATTTATTATCAAAGACTAATTTTAAAACACTTTAAGATACAAGTCAGTATGGTATTTAGCTATAAAATATCTGATATTATTCTAACAGTTTATGCAATAATAGGGTTGGAAAAGGGTGGAAAATTTCTTGAAAATTTCCATGGGAATAAGGGTTGCAAATGGGAGGAACATTTGCAGTAAATTTCAGGAAAGTTTCTTGAATGTTTCCCTGGGAATTTTAGCTCAAAAATATTGGGAATTTTCAGGGTTTTGTTGCTGTCAATTTGAATGAATTTTACCTGAGAATTTTTGTCTCAGAAATTTGGGAATTTTTCAGAAGTTCTTTCTTGTTATCACCTTGATTTAAAAATATTGTAGTAGACATGTTTGTATGCATGTCTGCTTAAAAAAACAGTTTAATATTTATGCATGTATATGACCTGAAAATTTCCATGGAAAGTTTCAAACTTTGAAAATACCCAGAATTTTGCAACCCTGTGAAATTGTCTTTTACAGCTTTTCAAATAACAGAGACAATAAAACAGGAAAGAATGACCTAAAACAGAAAAATGGACAAGTCTAGAGAAACTACACATGGTATATATCATCTTAAAGGTCTGAATGTGTGAGCTGGAGTGTGAAGTAAGCATTTTTTGTCCGACAGAAAAGTGCATGTGATCTAAGATAAATATGACTGAGCCTCCCTTTGACAATCATTTCTTCCCGCTCATCTTTCATCAACTTTTCTACAGATTTATGACAGGTTATGAGTTCTGAGCTTCTGCAAGTGTGTCCATGTGTGTTTGTAAACTTACAGGCAGTGCACCACAGTCCTCCCATCCCCTCCGTCATACTGTGCCTGCCATTTCGCCAACCTCCGCACCAGCTGCAGGATGGAGCGTTTGGAGAGAGGCGTGTCTCTGTACGCCGGCCAGCCGATGAACTGGAAGTGCTGCACCAGGCGGTAACCATCCTGAGGCTGCAGAGAAGTGAAAACCAGGATGTTTAATCTGCAAAACTGCATCAGCAAGTTAAACTCCTTTGAGTGCACCACAAATTCAAAACATGAATCCGTGTGTCTCCTCTGCAGAAAAAAACATGTCTGTTTTAGTAAATACAAGGTAGAGTTACTGCAGACCTTTACGGATAACAGCAGACATATTTCTTGTAGCATTGTGACCATTCTGAAGAGTCTTCCTGTGAGGCTGCCAGTCGTCTCAGCGGTGGTCTCATTCATATTGAGACATCCAACAGACACATAATGAGTATCTTGTCACGTGTGAGCATTCTGTTGTGCTCCAATTAGTTCTTGTTTCTGAAACGCACACTCAGCCTAAAGCTACAGAGTGTGAGGCTGAACAAAGACAACATCTTAAAATGTTTAATTCAATTTCACGGCAGACAGAACGTTTTCAGTCGTGTGGCCTGAGGCGGCTGGCATCCATCGACAGAAAAACCAAAAAACCTGCCGTCACTGTCAGATGCATTCGCTGCACGCTTTGCACACGCGCATGCTGTTTTTTTTCTTCCACTGCCTAGCTCACCTGATGTCAGCATGCTCTCCACTTCCAATCAGACTTTTTTTATCTGCTGATTTCTCCATGCACTTTTCTTTCCTTCATCTTTCTCCTTTGTCTATTTCTTTTCTGCGCTCTCAAACTCTTTTTTCTTCCTTCTCTCTCTCTCTCTCTTTCTCTCTCTCTTTCTCTCTTCATTTGATGGCTTAGTGGTCGATCGTACAGACTCAGCGAGGCTGGAGCTGCTCTCACAGTGTGAGATGTGCTGTTGTGGCGATGATATGAGCCATTTCACGCTACACCGGTGATGTGTTTGAAAGGTGTAGGGAGGGAGGGAGAGAGAGAGAGAGAGAGAGAGAGAGAGTGAGAGTGAGAGAGAGATAGAGAGAGAGAGAGAGAGGTAGTGGGGAGTTCACTAAGTGCTATAGGAGCAGGCAGGCCGGCAGGCGATGGGGAACCTCTGGAGTTGTAGCGTCACGGATGGAGGAGAAAATGAGATGAGAAGAGAGGAACAAGAGGAGGTAGAGGGGGAGGACAGGTGGGGAAGGAGAGTTGATGAAAGACTGAAGGCAGAAAAAGACAAGAGGAACACGGGGAGAGGATATTTTTCAAAATGTTCTGTTGTTATCGAACCACCTCCAACACATGGACATTTTCTCTGCAGATCTCTCTGAACTCAGCGTGTTTCAGTGTCAGATGTGCTATTTTGACGGCTACTTAAGTGGAAAGAAAGGTCAGGGGGAGTGAAAAATGCTTTTTACATCATTACATTTTATTTCTGAGGGTGTTGCTACAGGGTTTATATATCTATCTATATATATATATATATATATATATATCTATATATATATATATATATATATATATATATATATATATATATATATATATATATATTTATATATACACATATATATATGTCAAATACAGGTCAAGAGGTGTTTTTATTGTGTTGTGATGATTTCTCCATCCCTTAACTGCAGTCTGTAGAAATCCAAATTGATGGGGCTGTGATGGGAAATAGTTTGGCAAGAATGGAAAGATGAAAAAATGTTTCTGTGAATGGAGAGTGAAATCAGAAATGTTCAGCATTGCAGGTCCTGCCTCACAAGAGTTCTTGTACTTCTTGCAAAGCAGGATTTTTTTTTTTAGTTGGAATTAAAAACCTAGGAACTAAAATCTCATTCCTGGTTTTAAACTTATGACATCCACCCCTTGGCGTCTTTTACAGATGCACAGGGTAGCATCTGTTCCCTTTACCTTGTAGTTCTCGGTGTGTTTTTTTTTTTTAAATTCTGTTAGATTTGATATTAGACATGGCAAAGACGTGACAGTTTGGAAACAGCAAAGCGATGATTGTAAGCAAAACCTCCACAGACAACAGATGAAGAAAATAGTTTGACATCAAACCGTGAAAGTTGCAGCAGAGGACACGTTATCTTTATCACAACCTGTGAACTCCTGAGTTTGGTCAGGTATGAAACTGAGGTTTAAAGTTTGATTGTACCCTCGCCATGTTGCAGATCCTGAAGATCCTGTTGATGATGTCTTCGTCGATGTCTGCAGATATGAACTCCACCTGAATCGGACCATAGCAACACGAGCTCTTCTCCGGCCAATACTGCATACATAACTAAAGCAAGAGACAGAAGAAATGTTAAAGAGAGGGTATTGAGATTATTTCAGTCTGTATTCAGTCCCTCTGGTGTGTCTTTCTGTCACTTATTTCAGCCTCTGTCTGAAACACTTTGTTTTAGCTGTCTCTTTAATCCTTTAACACCCAAGCATCATCCTGGCCACCTGGATTTTTTATTTATTTTTTATCTATTTACCATATTTTTGTCATTGAAGAGTCAGTAATCCTGCCCAGAAAGCTCATCCTCTCTTTTTTCAGAAACCATTTGAATTTTTTCTCTTGCCCAAATGTTTGAAGAGTTACGGCAATGAGAACAGCTTGCATCAATTATTGCCTGTGACTGGAATGTTTTTCATATGGATTAGTAAGCAGTACTATAAGAGATAAGAGATCTCCAGAAAAGCTTGTCTTTACTTCTTTAAGGAGCCATTTGAATTTTCTCGGTTGTCCAAATAGTTGAAGAGTTACGGTAATTTAAAGAGCATTTGTAAAATGGGAGTGCAAATGGGATTTTTTAAATCTCCCCGCTCCACAAACTCCATTCCTTCTGATTGGCCAGTGATCAGGAGGCCTGTCAAGGGCAACGCTATGAGCAGACCTTGGTGTTAAATGACTGCCCACTTAGGAGATCTCTGTGTGATGACCTCTGGTGAAGATCTCATGCTTCTTTTCTTAAAACAAAGTGTTTGGAGCAGAAAAAAATCAGATTCAGGAATTTCTGGTGTTTTTATACTTTAAAACAGGTGCCTGAAAACAAGATATCAGAGGTTACACTGAATTAAAATGAGATAAAGCCAATTTGCACAAATTACAAGTGAAATCAGGGTGGGTTTTTTTGACTTGTTAATGTTTGCATCTCCATATCTGACTGATAAACACGAGGAATGATGCCAGGTATGTTCTGAAGCTGGTTTTATCCACTCGAAATGCAATTCGTAATCAGCACTGTGGAATTAAGCAAAGATAAACCTTTTCTTCAGAGCTGGGGAACATCCCAACCTACACATCCCTCTCAGGTCGCTGTACCTGTAATCCTGCGCTGAGCTAAATCCTGACACATTCATATGTTGGTCAATAATTTTGCACTCCGGATT
Source organism: Labroides dimidiatus (assembly GCA_030710495.1). NCBI lineage: Eukaryota > Metazoa > Chordata > Actinopteri > Labriformes > Labridae > Labroides > Labroides dimidiatus. The sequence continues at coordinate 12,229,889 of CM061143.1, read as the reverse complement.
TCTAAAGAGGTTTGGTTTTTGTAAAACTGTAAGTAAAACTTTCTCAGCTGTCCGGGTGTAAAAGCCCAAGGACTGTCGATACACATTCGCATTCATAGAAACAGTCTCCAAGTGTATTGATCAGGTGCTGTGATGTTCCAGTCGATGGGTCAGCTCCTGGCTGTCTGCTGTCTGCTCTTTTTCTGAACCTGAGCAGGTTCAGGTGCAACACCCAGGGAATATGTGTGTGTGTGTGTGTGTGTGTGTGTGTGTCTATGCTCATACCTGTGCTGCATCCATCTCATTGAGCATCACAATGGAGGAGCAGTTGTAGTCAAACACCAGCCGCCAGAAGTCGCCCATGGTGTTTGGCAAAGGATGCTGGGTAACGATGAAGGCCGCTGGCTGTTTGTGGCTCTGGAGGGTTCAGAAATACAAAAACAGAAAGAAACAGGGGGCACAAGGTGAGCACAGAGTCAAGGAATAAGGCCAGAGCCTTACCAGTCATTGTGTTTTCATACCTCCGTATGCACACTTACGTCCATGAGTGCAGCATTGATGTAGTTGGAGCTCTCTCCATCCACTGATATGAGGAAAGGAAGGCATCTGTCTGCCGATAGAACGTCCAAACTGCGGTTCTTGTCATGGTTCCTGGGTAGCAAACCCACGCTGCAGTCCTCTGGACGGACTCTAGGGGTCACTATGTTGAGCGTCTAGAACAAAAAAAAAAAAGGGGGTTTTAAATCCAAGATAATGTCTTCTTCTTTAAAAGACACACAGGAGGAGTTTGCAGTCAGTAAGTGGTCCTTGAACAGTGAGGACTAAAGCCTGGCTCATACCTGTGTGTTGCTCTGCAATACTGTACAATTAAAGCTGATGCATGTTGATGTTTATCAAACAGGAATTATTACAAGAAGGACAAAAGGAGACGAGAGGAAATGAACGGGCAATGTGCAGAAGGTCTGGAAATTGGTTGTACGATGGGCTACATGTTTAGGATTCTGCATTGAAACAGGTTTCAGTATAAATCAGTATTCAGGATAAGTTTATATGACCGCATTGACTCTACATTCAGGATGACAGAATGCTTTTGTTAACGTGACGTACTTGTGCAGTACTCTGTGCAAACACTAGCTGGCAGTGTGATTTCTGCTCCTGTTAAATCGCCAGTTCCAGGTTTTGCTTCATTTCTTCATGTTGTGCCATGAATCTGAGAGTATTATGCCAGTTTTGGAGCTGATAAATGTGGAGCAGCAGTTAGACATACTGCAATAATTTCAAAAGAGGAAAGAGAGGAGACATTGGAGGAAAATGAACGAAAAGCCACTGAATCAGTGTAGGCGGCGGTATTAGAAATGTTGTGCATGCAAGAAATTACGATGCTACCAAGTGGACCAGTCACACACTGCAAAAACTGAAAGCTAATCAAGTATTAATGATTAATTTTTAGCAAAAAAGTCTATTAGACTTAATCTGAGCCACAATCATCTGACAAGTCCAGAAAAATGTCTCATTTCAGAATATTAAAACATTTCAGTCTCTTAATATCTTGAAATAAAACATAAACGCCTGATTAGATTTCATTTTTTGCAGTGTACTTGCAGTCAACATTGTTTTATTTTCAAGGAGGTGCATGTTGGGCTTCTTTCATAAGATTTAGGCTAAATGAACCCAAAGCATATGCTATATGACCTCCTTTAGACCTTCAAAAGTGACTTTGTGGAGATTCATGTTAGCTGCAGGTGGAGTTTAGTTTAAGTTATGATGTCTATTTGGATTTGGGAATAAAAATACACCAATCCTAAATAAAAACACCTTAACCTGCATATGTCTGATGTCCTGGGGTGAATGTAAATCATGAAATGGGATCAAGTATTAATAAGTCAAACTAAGTTCAAATTTTAAGAAGAAAATTTGCATCTTTGCATGTTTTTTTAATTCTAATGTATTTTTAATGGTAGCCTGAACCCTTTCCTATATCTTTAAACACCTTTACCAGTTGTGCCTGTGTGCTCAAAGTGTGTGTGTGACAGAGTGTGTGTTCTCTCACCTGGAACTCGTCTTTAATCTGGCTGGAGTTGGTCTGTGGGTCCAGTCTGCTGATGTTGTAGTAGATGGCTCTGAACTCACACACCGGTATGGCTGTGTTCCCACATAGACACGCCTCCAAGATGGCGTCGTGGACGAATACGTACTGCTCCTGGAAAACGAGCGCAGACAGAAGTGTTGGTTTCATAACTTCATGTTGGCTTAGAGTGTCTTGAGATATGATTTGTTGTGCATTGGTGAGCACTGAGCTTGATTTAAAATTTAAGACTTCTTCTCTGAACGACCCGTCACACAAAACAAACACATCCGCAGCTTCTATGAGGAAACAAAGGTCTGTTCAGCATCCTTCTCCTGGTCTGGACTTCAGGTATTCAAAGCCTCTGTACGACACCTTCGGGAAGCAGGACATGCTCTAACAAACATCCTGCTTTTATCACACTTTTTGTCCACTTAGTGTGAATTCATCTATCGGTGAGCTTGCTCCCTCTCCACAGCCTGAAAGTAAATTGAAAGGGGGGGCGTGCTTTGCTCTGTGGTGTGAATGTGCTCTGGATCAAGTGTGCTCTTTGTGCTCCAATGAGCCCGCTGGTAAAAGCTTCAGCCAACGTGAGCTCCAGCAGACACTGTGCATGTTAATTCACCCCTCGCTCTCTCTCTCTCTCTCTGTTCTCCAAAACGTCCCTGCAATTCTTCCAATGTTTATGTTTCTTTCTCACCTAAATCTTCCACTTGTTTTCTCTCACGCTTTATTCATCTAATGTCTCAAACTGTTTTAATTTCTCTCTACCTCACCGCTCTCTCTCCCTCACTCGCTCGCTCTCTCCTCCTTGAATGTTAATTGCTGCCCTTGGAGCGGAGAGGAGAGTTTCAAAAGCATCACTAAAATGTCCTCGCTTGGCCATTAGCTACTAGAACGACACACACATGCATGCACGAGTACATGAACACACACGCACACACACACACACACACACTCCCCCTGTGCCTTTTAAAGAGGAATTACTCTGTGTCATGTGAAGCAGGATTATAATGGCGTCAAGCAGCTTCAGCGCTGACACAAATTGCTCCCACACACGTTTAAAAGGAAGACCAGAATGCATTTAGCTTGGTTTCAAGTGCAAACACACACACACACACACAACTTTCCTGCTTCTCCCACTTCTCAAACCCATTCAGAAGTCATTTCCCGGCCCTGAGTTTGAGCCGTCACTCTGAAAATGAGGCTGTTTTTCTTTATTCCCATAAAGTAGACTTTTTGGATACGCAGGTTTCCGTCAGGGGTACAAATGGAGCGCAGAGGCGGGATGGATTACTTCAGCTTAAGGTAGCTTAGAGATGAAATGAACACTTCTGTTCAAAAATGAAACATCTGAAGGCGCAGTTTTTAAAAATGATTGATCAGACCAAATTAGAACAAATTAGAACAAAACACAAAGGAGAGTGAATCACTCCAGTTCTCTGCTGACAAGCAGACTCAACTTTTAACAAATAATCCTTTTTATGAGATCCTGAGCTGTAAACTTTGGGGAACAAAGTGAAAGAATTTTCTAGATTTTTGGACTTAGAAACCAACTTTCAGTGAGTTATCATGTAAGCCTCACAAAATTTAGCCAAAATGTGTTTAAAAAGTGACCCAGATTGCAGAAAGAGAACAGTGAGATTGGAAGCTGAGGGTTGGTCCAGTAAAAGTAGGATGTAGAGGGTTCATAGCATGACTGGGGGAATTGGGACTGCGTGGACGAAATTTGTAAAATAGGGTTAAGGAAATGTCAGATGAGTCAGTGAGGACGAGGCAGTGGATCTGAGTGAGGAGAAATATTACAAGTTGGGAGCCATAAGGATAGAAACACCTCTCTACAGGCCTGTCTCTTTGCTCCTCTTCCTTTTCTAGTCTTAGGAGGCAGAGCGCACCTTATTACAGACTCTGTCTGTCTCTGCTGGGTTTAGGGGTGGCATATGTAGTCACCTGGAGCATTACATGCACGTACTGAGTGTGGTGGTGATGGATGGTGAGAGCTGGCATGAAGAAGGAGCCAAAGCTAACTGTTTAGCCTCTCTGAGGAGTCATGGTACCCTAATTTGCTTTTTAATTGTCCTCGTGTTGCATATGTTGGACCAAGACAAACCCCAAAAAAAGGCCTTCGTTGTACAAATCTTCTCCTTAAATCCTACAAACACAAGTAAATACCAAGCAAGGTTATTATGGTTTAACAATTTTTTTATTTTAGTAATATTATTTCATTTTGACTTTGATTTTAGTTTAAGTTTGAATTTGTTTTTAAAGCAGGTTTTCTAGTTTAGTTTTTTTTTTTTTTTTTTTTTTTTTGAAAATGCGTAGTTTTATTTTATTTATTATTAGTTTCAGCTCTAGTTTTCATCCTTTTTTAAGGTAGGATAGTTGTCAGTTGTCATTTTTTTTATTTCAGTAAATGAAAATGTGTTCACCTCTCATTTTTGTTATTTTAGTTCAATATAATAAACATTAGATCCAAGTGAACCAAACCTGGATATGTTAGGTGTTAAGTTTTAGGTGTTTAGGTGTTAGTTTTAAAAAGTCATCACCTTATCTGTTGCAGATTTGTGTTTATATGTATATATATATATATATATATATATATATATATATATATATATATATATATATATATATATATATATATATATATATATATATATAGATAGATAGATAGATAGATAGATAGATAGATAGATAGATAGATAGATAGATAGTGAAGAAAAACTGTAAATATTTGACTTCTGCATCTTTCTTATCTTACTTTATAAAAGTTGCTCTACTAGATGGATACAGCTGCTTTTATCTTCCTTATTTCTTTACTTGTGCTGGTTTTGAACAAAACACCAAGAGAAATTCTTCCTCTAGTTGAAACCCCTTCTCAAACTGCCTCATACAGCCTTGATAAGAATTAATACGCCTTATCTGTAATTCTGGTGTTGAGATTTAGAAAACTAGGTTCTGAAGAAGCAGGAAAATATTATCTAAACTTGAAAAGTTTCTGCAGCAAACTCAGTGAAAAACATGCACGTGCACGCACATGCACACGCACACACTCTGCATACTTGTCGCTCACTTTTCTTTAGCGTGTTTATGTCTGTTGATGTGTGTGTCTGTTTGCAGGTGTGTCTGGGTTTGTATCCTGCTCTACAAATACCCACAAAGAACACTAGGTCTGTGTGTGTGTGTGTGCACGCATGTGTGTTGGCACATCTGTGTGTCTTTGCAGTGGTGTCATCTATTATTTAGGAAATGTTAAATATTGATAGACTGATTGGGATGGATGATATCAGTCTGTGGGAAGTACTGAGACTCTCTGTCTCTGTTTTTATAATCCTGACTCCCCAGATACAGGCGGACAGACAGACAGATAGACAGGCTAACGAAGAGCTAGCAGCTAATGAAGCTAATTTAACTTTCTGTTTTTTCCTTCACACAAACTCCTGTTTCAGTATTTCTCCTCTCTTGATTAAAAAGTTTCCAAACTTTACTGTGAATTCAAAGGAAAACCGCAGAGTGCATTCATTTTCAGAAATCAAGAGCATGCTTTGTTCCCAAAACTGTGGTCTCTGTGTATGTGTGTGTGTGTGTTAATGAGAGAGTGTGTGCGTTTATGTATGTGTGTGCAGTCTGTGATTTATAACAAACCCATGCTCACCTCTGTCTGCACCATGTTGACCCGCTGTGATCTCAGCTCTCGGATGCAGTTAAAAATGTCGACCACGCCTTCGTTCTCGGCCATGTCCAGCATGATGTCCACGGCGATGAAGCAGCCCGTCCTGCCAGCACCGGCACTGAGGAGATAGAGACAGAGTGATTTCCAATTATTCTTTTGCTTGCAGACTCATTTATGAACAGCAAATGCATGATTAAAAGATCCCCGCAGACATAAATCTCTGGCTGGAAAACAAAGTAAATGTAAATTATTTTTTTTTTCTCTCACTTTCTCTCCCAAAAATACAGCTCCCAGAGTCTCTCTCACACACACACACACTTGAAGCCTAATGTTTCATTCATGTGTCTACATGTATGTACATATTTAATGCATCAATGATTAAATATTAGTTGCAAAAATTGCATATTTCATTGGCATTATGCACAACCAAAGTGGTAAATGTGATAAGATGTTTTCAATCTCAGACATTTTCACAACTGCATGCCTAGAAATTTCAGGAGACACTGCATGTGAAATCTTTCCGAGTCACCTAGTTACACATGCACCTTATACCAGGAGGCTTGTCCTGTGAAGAAAAGGTTCTCAGGCGGAAAAGAGTTTGAAGCAGCTTCATTTTGTGCACAAAGATTTCACAAATGTCATCACTTTGCTCGCTGGCTCATGAATAACCCTGAATATTTCCAGCTGCGTTCTTACATCCACTCATCTGAATTTGCAGAAATTTCAGGAGAAATCTGGATCAATCTTGGGTGTCAAGTTGTGCTTTACTTGCATCTCGATCTGAAAATTTTAGGATATATTGATGAGTTTTGCGCATGACGCAAAACAGCTTTGCATGGGTGCATTTGCACATTTTCATTCCAGTCAAGAGAATTGAATGCTAAAGCAAAATTAAGTTTGTTGTGCAAGGATTTGATCTATTGTATTCAGCCATTGCTCAAGAATGGAGCTAAAACAACTGAGAAAAAAAATAAAAAACTAATTCGCATCTGTTCTTTAATCATTTATGATCTGATTATATCATGACAACTCAAAAAATTAAGTGTCACAATTTCAGTTTTTCAATAAGTTGCAAGATTTCAATGATTGTATGACAGAAAAACAGATGACGCAGTAAGATGAGTCAAATATGATGGTAGAGTGTCTTCTTCCACTCCTTCTTGCTCACACAGACATGTAGAGGCTCTAATACCGCACGTCAGGTGTTAAAGCGACACATCCGGAGCAGTAATGCCTTGGAGGAGGGGAGATGAGAGGAGGGACAAGAGAACAGATGGACGGATGGATTGAACGGGCGAAGTGGGAGATGGAGGAGAGAGGTTAGTGATTGGGAGTGATAGAAGTGGCCGTCACAGGGGAGAGATCAAGGGAGGAGAGGAGGAGGCGAGGATGGAGAGGGAGCTGAGAGGACGAGGCGTGGAGCGATGGTGAGAGGGAGGGATGGAGGCTATCTTTCACTTTGCAATCCCCCTGACAGTTTACACAGACGGAGTGAGAAAGAGAGAGAGAGATAGAGAGAAAGGGGGGGTGGAGGCAGAAAAAAGGAAGGAAGGAGGGAGCGCCTCAGCAGATTACCTGTCAACCTCTGTGATTAATGTAGAGACAGAGGTACTGCTGGGCCTATGTGTGTGTGTGCGTGTGTGTGTGTGTATTTGGATGCTCATGACACAGGCCAATAGCGTCAGAGTGCCCCCGGAAATTGGAAGTGACTGCCATAACTTCCTGCCTGTCTGTCCACATACTTCTACCGGAGCTTTCTGTTTACTTGTCTGCTCGTCTCATTGGTCCGTCTGCTGTTTTCTTCCCCCCGTCTCTGTCCATGGGAACCTTTTATTTCTGATCTTATTACCTGTCTGTCTCTGTCCCGTGGTGTGTGTCCCTGTCGCTGGGATTGCAGAGCTATAAATGGTGCTTTCTCTCTCTCTCGCTCTCTCTCTCCTTTCCTTAAAAAGGATCACAAAACTTCTTTGTCTGGCATCTACAGTTTTTAAAAATCACATATTTTTGAATTCATCTGTACTTGAAAGAAAAGTTTAAATATTCAGAAGTTCCTGCAGGACATGTGGCAGTGTGTTAACATTACAGAGAAGGTTAAATGTCAAGTATTTTGTCCAACAGCCTTGAGCTCCTGGTTACAAAGAGCTAAAAGTCAACACTGACAGATATGTGACCTCAGTCAGACTTTCAAAATAAAGCTTTAACTAATAAGTAATAAAAAAATCCTCTGGTCAGGAAGATCTTGAAGAGGATTTCACATTTTAGAATTTTGGATTCACACATCATTCGTGAATAAGTAATTGAAATTGTGAAATCTAAGCAGGTTGGTGATGCTTCGGATCTTAAACACCTGCTTAAAGTCACATTTAACAAAGACACTTATTTTGGGGCTGTTTTTATTGATTTATTTTCTTCCGGATCAAACCAAGCCTCCTTGATGCTTGTGTAAATTCACACAAAGTTAAAGTTATTGGCAAAAAACATAGTTTTAAAAATAAAAAATAAAAGTCTACAAATTCGAAAGGTGAATATAATGGTAGCTTTCAAAGAGGGGAAAATGTGCATTTTTCAGTCTTTATTTTGTCCCTCTGGTGCCCCCATCATATCTTAACATGATTTACAGTTCATAAAAGTCATTATCAAAAAAAAAAATAATAATAATATTTCAGCCTCTTTCTTAAACACTTTTGCTGTCTCTTTAAGGCCCCCTGCTCAACAAACCCCTTTAACTCTGATTGGCTCCCGACAGGGAGCAGAGCTTTGGGCTGACCTTAGTGTTTGAGGCCCAGTTAGGAGATCCTTATGTGATAACTTCATCATTTTAGCAAGTTTCATGAGATTCACATATTTCTACAACATATGAATATGTAGAGGTCTGATAATAAACAATTCTGATAACATGGCAAACCTAAAATGCGTTGGACAGAAATTGAAATCGATTTGTGGTCCAGAAAACAACAGAGCTTAACATATATATATATATATATATATATATATATATATATATATATATATATATATATATATATATATATATATATATATATATATATATATATATGTGTGTGTGTGCACAATCTTTTTTTGGTCACTTTGTTTTTTCTTTGCTTAACATTTTTCTTGTTCAACCTTCCCTCTTTGGATTAGCCAATGGTACAGGTTACCATTACCGACATGAAGACACACACGAACACTCTCTCTTACACACGCACACACACATCTGCTGGTCGGTAAATTAGATCGATGGTGTTAACCTTTAAGAAGTCGGCAACAGGAGAAAAAAAACTGAAAAAAAATCACCTTCCACCTCACTTTCATCCCACTTTGACATAACTGGACAAAAACAGAGGAAGAAAAAATAAGTGACAGTTTTAAGATCCCCATGGCGACAGTATATTTAACCTCCATGTTCTGTTCTTTATGGGATGTAACAGCTGAACTGTGGGCCGGGCTGTCAGCAGGCTCAGGCTTAAAAAGGTCAGCGCTCTGACAAGCGATGAAAAAAATGCAGAGCGGCTTTCTTAGATTGGAGGAGCTTTTAAAATTAATGTATTCTATTTGGTGGGCCACCTTTATACGACTCAGAGCAGTGAGGAGGGGACGCAGAGGGAGGTGAACCCCCAACCTGTCAGAGCAGGCGGACAAAGCCTTCAAAGAGTCGTCACACCTCCTCACTGTTCCTGAGATTTAACCCACTTTTCAAAATGCATTTTATCCTCTCTACAGTGTCTCTACACTCAGTTCACATTTGGACTGTACATAGGCTACTTGTATGTAGCTAAAGCTCTGTACATTCTGCAGAAACTCAAGGACTCTTTCAGCTGACGTCTTGAAATGAACAAATTTATCATGATGTGACAATGTGAGAATTCAAAAAACACATTAGAGAACAAAAGAAGAGACTGAAGTTATGGAATGGAGCAGAAAAGTCCTTTCCCCCCTTGGCCAGTACAGCCTGCGGACACACTACTCCAACATGAACCAGACTTAAGGCACATGCATGGTCGGCCTATGTGACCATGACGCATCTTGGTCTGACACAGCCCTCTAACACCCCCTCCATTGTTTAAAATGACTGCTGAGAGGAGCGGTTGCGGCAATCATGTCCACAAGCTTTTGCATGAAGTGGAGAAAAGAACAGCGCCTGAATATGGTATACTTGCGGCCATTCTGTCCGAACGAACTGAACCTTAGAGTTGAAGCGTGCCTTAGCACGATAAGGTTGGAGAGTGTGACTGTGCCCTTGGTGACTGATTTTTACAGAAATCACTTATTGAAATATGACAGCAGGAGCTGCTGGTTCTTGGTCATTTCTTCTTAATCAAGTGTGGCCCTCTTCAAAAAATAAGTTTGGACATGTTTTGATAAAAGTTGTGTTTTGTATGCATCTTTTTTTCAGTGACACTAACAATTAATTGAGAATCTTATGCAAGTGTTGTTTTCTGATGGGGTAAAATCTGCAAGAAAGCAAATCAAACTTTCTTTTGTAACTTCAATATCTTGAAACAAGATGTTTGATCTTGCTTTGCAAAGTCAGTTCAGTATATTTTAAGCATAATGAGATATTTTGTGAGATTTGAGGTTTTGCAGCCCCGTCCCATGTTATGTGCTCTGCGTTTTACTGTATGTAATGTCTTGCTTTCCCGTTTCCATGCAGCCCTTCTCTTGTAAAACCTTCTGAGGCGTTGGTGTTCTTACCTGCAATGCGCCACGATTGGCCCAGCATCCGGCGGGTTGAGGAACTTGACCTGTCGTATGAAGCCGAGCAGTCCAGTGGCGTAACAGGGAACGCCATGATCTGGCCAGCTGGTGAAGTGGAACTGACGGAGCTCTCTGATCTCGTGGTGACCCTTCTGAAAAAAGAAAACAAGGGGATGTCACTCTAGAATCGTGTTTTTCTGTTCCATCGCTTGCAGAAACCCGCTCTCTGTCATTGTTCCATTTCCCGTCCTGATGATGAAGGATGAGCAGATCTCCCGAATCCTATCATGGCTCTTTTGGGAAAGACTGACAAGAAGACATATCACGGTTCAGCAGCCTAATTTACAACAGGGACTTCAGGAGTCTGGGGGCTGCGCTGCCGCTTCGGCTTCACACAGAAAATAAATCAATCTTCTGGATGTCAGGATGGCACTTTGGGCCACTTCTGGGACCGAGAGACGGGAAGACTTATCGAGGCTCATTTGCCTAATTTACGGGGGAGATTTGAGGAAACTGATGGCCATTTTGGCTCCACAAAAAAGATTAATTGATTTCACAAATCTCAGGATGGCCCTTTGGGGAGGGACTTATATGAGGAGATGACACGGTTCAGTTAAGCTCCCTAATTCTCACAGATATTTCAGCTTTCTAACAGCTCTTCTTTTATGAATTTAAGACATCTAAAGTATTAAAATCTATCAGAAAGATCCAACACGCTGTCTTTTTACCGCTCAACACCTTTTATGATTTAAAAGATGTTTTTTAAAAAAAAAAGAAGTGGCAATGAGTTTCTGCCTTGCAGAAGAAATCAAGAGATTGATCAATGAAGTTTTGAGAAGATATATACTGTTTCTATAATGCCTAAATCGCATTTTCATAATCATTTCATGAGAATAGAAATAAATAAATAAAAATACACGAATAGAGCGTATATAATCTCATCCAGCATGAACAGAAACCTTCCCACCACACCTCCAAACCTTCAAATGTCAACCTCTGGCTACTGTGACGTCCAACACCTGTCACCTGTCAGTCTGGAGAACACTAGACAGCATGTGCCTCCTTGTAGATGTCAGATACACTGTGAGATACTGTATGCATCCTTCTGTCTTTATTCTACAGTGATATAGTTTCTCTCCACAGCCATTAATTATTCACATGAATCAATTCCATTGAGCTGTTCCAAAATTAAATGCGCTCTAAAAGGAGACATCCTCATCCTCCTCAGTTCAGCTTACTCTCTATGTATATCTCTGTGAGAGTGGAAGCTGTTATTGAGGCGATCGCTCTGGCCCTGGTGGAGAGAGAAGGTCAGAGTGAAGTGTTTGTTTTGGATCAAGGCCGCCTGAGAGAGGCAGGGCTGACGTACAGAGAGGAGAGACAGTCCGTGTGAAGCTCAGGTATGGATGGAGAGAAATGTGACAAAGGAGATAAATATCTTTTTATAAGGGAATAAGAATAAGAATGATATTCTAAAAGTTCAAAATAAATTACATTTTGTCTATGACAAATCCATCAGAATTTGTTTAGGTTACTTTTTAAAAGAAGCTTTTCTCTCTTGTGATGTTCAAATGACTTCTCAAAACGGAAAGAAGGTGGTCTGATACTTCCAAGACTTTAAATCCATGACCCAAAACGTTATACAGTTTTTTCTGGATGTCTGAAGTCATAAGAATGGAGATTTTGAGCTAAAACCAAACCAGGCATATTTAAAAGACAGGAAATAGTCCCTCATTGTTATTCATTGTTATAAAAATTAAAGAGGGAGTATTGTGCTTTTTTAGTCTAGTTATTCTGACCCTCTGGTGCCCCTGTAGTATCTTTACATGATTCACAGCTCATAAAAAAACCCTAATTTCATCCTCTCTCTGAAAAACTGATTGGCCAGCTGCTATCCCTCTGATTGGCCAGCTGCTGTCCTTCTGGTTGGCCAGCCCTTTGTTTGAGGTCTATCAGGGGCGGAGCTATAGGCAGACCTTGGTGTTCGAGGCCTGTCTTTCAAATGTACCACAAACCTGTTATGAGATCCTTATGTGATGACCTCATCATTTTAGCAAGGCTCGTGAAGATTTTGTGAAGATTACTCAACAAAATTACTTCTTACATGTGTGTATTGTGCTTTCCCATATTTGGGTTGAAAGTACCAATGCTGGATATACAGACTAAATGTGTGCAGATTTTCCAAACCTCTATATGTTTATATATTGTAGAAATCCTTAAGTCAGTCTGTAAACTGACCAAAATGCTCCGTTCTGAAAATAAATCTTTATCAGACTTGCTAAAATGTTGGGTCAGGGCCTCAAACACTAAGGTCTGAACTTGTATTTTCACATTCCTGCAAGTTATTTATTTATTTTTTTTTTTTTTAATATTTTGTTGTAGTTTTTTAAATCCAGAATCTAATACAAAGAGTGTTTTCTCCAACATAATCACGCCATCTTTCTTCAAAAGGTCGGTACTGACATTTTAAGGGAGGCGAGCCATTAACCTCCAGTCTGCTCTGTGCTGTTAGGTATCCCAGCATGCTTTGAGTAATAAACCAGCTGCTTCCTATAACCAGGCTCAAAGTTTCCAACACATCACTTTGCTTTTAGTGAGTCCAGGGGGGGTTTCAGAGCTTAACATCCAAATATTTCCTAATTTTTTGCTTTGCTGGCTGCCAAATTGTTCCCTGAACTTCAGACTAATGAAGCTTCTAGAATTAGGATTTCATAAAATGAACTTGATATTGGCATAGTGGGAGAAAAAGTGGTGCGAAGAGGAAAAAAATACAAAATGATCAGTGAAAAATGAGCAGAAAAGTAAAAAGGTGCAAAAGTAAGAGGAGACAGTTTGAGGACCAGTGTTTCAGTCAACTGTACGGAGGGTTTCTCTTGTTTGACATGAACAGCCAGTCTCAAACATCTCACCAACCATCTGTCCTCTCTGTTTTATATGCCATGCACTGGCCCTCTGTGCTGTGTTTGTTGGCCTGTTTCTGTGTACTCTGCACAGCCTCTTCCTGTGTAGTTTGGTGTCCACTGCGGCTTGCAATTGTTTGTTTTCTCCAGATCTGAGTGCCATAAAGCAGATTAGACTTCTGCTGCTTTGGATGTGGTCCACGGGGTAAGCTAAGCCCTGTCGCGGATTATTCTTTGGTCCGACAAAAGCATGTTCTTGCTCTCAACTTGTAAGAAAAGGAAACGTGGTCAGCAGCTCTGTGCTTGATATATGACACAGCAGGTTCCTCTACAAGTCATTTTCAAGAGACAAGACTCTGACAATAAAGTTAGAGCTGAAACATAAGCAATGCCTGCTTGGATTAAAAAAAAAAAAAAAAGAAAGAAAGAAAGAAAGAAAAATCACCAGTAGAGTAACTTCTTTAACAATTTTCATGCGAGTACGGAAGAAGAAGGAAGGAGTCACACTAAATACTGAGCAATATTTCCAATCCTGCAGATAAAATGAACATTTAGGATTAATTTTAAGAAACACCTTCCAGATTTGAGAGCAGAAACACTAATACCTCCCTCACCTCAAGAAACCCGCTCTGATTCTGACTTCTCTACATGAAAGTCCTACGTGACCTGTTTCTCCCTCTCTCTCTCTCCGTACTTTTCCCACACACACAGATTTTCTCTTTCTTTGAGTGTCAATCTGTCAGCCTCTCTTCCTCGGTGCTCTGTTAATCTCTTTGGATGTGCCATTAATAAACCTTTTCATTAAGACCCTGTTCTCATTATTCATTGCAATTAAAGCTGTTTAACTGCGGAGCAGAACGCAGAACATTTTCCTACTATCGCCTGCTCTCTGGTGCTCTTTTTTTCTGCCTATCTCACTTCGTCTTTGTTCTCTCTCTCTCTCTCACACACACACACACACACACAAACTCTAACAAAAACACACACACACACATGCAGAGAGAGAACCTGCTGCACTTTTTGGAGGCAGAATTCTGAAATATGTGTTTGTGTGAGCAGTGTGTATTTGTATGTATAAATGCACACTTCAAAATGACAGGCATTTCGAAATCAGCTTTTCTTTGAATTTTAGACCACACTCACACTCTTTCCCACACACACACTCTCACACACTCTGAGGTGGTATGGATTAATGGCTTGCTAAATGAGCTGACAGCGAGGACTCCAAGACTTGTCTTCATAAGCTGCTTTCGCATGAGTGAAGCGGGGAAGAAATACCGCACAGGAGGAAAAAATATGAGAGGGAGAACTGGAGAAAATAATGTGAGCAGAGAGGAAATTGGGACAATTTAAGGATTTATATGTGTCTCTATGATTTTAATGAACATTCAGAATCAACAAATAGGATTCTTAAAAGTGAAATTCCTCCATAGACTTTCCAACGTACAATAACTGTTGCACGATTTCTGTGCTTAATTTTATGAGTACCCAACCTTAACTTGTCCTCAATGATTAAATACATACATTTTAATGTCTATCTTTTGTGCCTTAAGATTAACAAATGAATAACCACATAAGAGTCTGTGTTAAGGTACCACAGAAACTCTGAGCTGAGGTGTCCATCAGCAAATATATTAAGTTATTTTTGTATTTATTTTTAAAGCTACACTCTGTTTGAAGATCCGCTATTGTTTGCATCAATGTACCTTTATTTGTTATTAGACATAAACTTACCCTTTAGTAGCTGTTTAAAGGTACCCTTAAGCGATTGGTTGGGGCTTGCTTTAAGCATGTTTTAAGCATCCGTCTCCATTTTTTTCCAAGGAAACTATAAGCATGTCAATAAGATGACCCTTAAAAGGCTGTGTTTGGGTATCCTTCTGCACTGTTTCCCTTTGTCCTTTTTAGCTTTCAGCATTAAAGGTTTAACTAAATGATTGCATCTGGGAACCCTTGGGTATTGGTTTTCACACATACTTATAAGCTCGCTTAACTGGTAGTTTTTGGGTACCACAGGCAGCTGCTTTTACTGAAGCCATTAGTTTCTGCTTTAAGGTACTCTGATTCAACTGGTTTTAGAAATGTTTATGCACCTGTCCCCAGGTTTTGTCCAGCATCCATTCCAGAGAAGCAAAAGTTAACTGAAAGGATCCTCAACAGGCTGTATTTACGTACCCCATCTGTATGACTTTTGCATTCAACTTTAAAAATCCCTTACTGTCTTTTCAAATGCTGTATCTAGAAACCCCTTAATCATCTTTATCTATTAGGTGCTAATCTGAGGTGCTACTGATAGTCTGTTTTAAGGTAACCTGAGCAGTTGTTTCAGGAAGAAGCTTTGAGCCACTGCTTCAAGTTGCTCATACCAGCTGTTTGTAACCACTGAGAAACTATTTCAAGGTGTTGCCCAGTGTCTGTTTTGAGATACCTATTAGCATGTTTTTTGTTTTTGTTTTTTTTCCTTAAAGGCTGTCTTTTTTATTTATTTATTTATTTATTTCGGTCACGTCAGCACACATACAACATCACACATTGTCAATAGTTGAACAATTTGTACATGTCCGAAAGGGAAGACGGGAGAAGCAGAGCTTATCTAGTCCCGTCCCCATTCACCAATATTTAATATTTTGTCTCCTCTTTTTCACATATCATCAGAATATTATAAATTTGTATTCCATTTACAGAATTTTGACATATTTCTTGGCTATCTTTTAGTGTCCGCATTTGACCTTTTTTTTATGGCCAGTCATTTGATCCACGTAAGGCATAATTCATGAGTGTCTTTTTATTTAATTTAGTTAGTGATGTTGGGGTGGTGTGTTTGCGTTGCTTTTCTTTTTTTTTTTTTTTCCCCCAGGTTTCAGACGTGTTAAACTCGTGACTCTCCGTCACTCTCCTCTTCATCCGGGCGTGCTCCTGCATTGTCGTCCCGGGCTCTGTTGCAGATTCCAGCCGTGCGGGTGTTTCCGTCTCAGTCTTTGGGTACCTACAGCCTCCGTTTCCCTTTACATGTTATTTAAAACACTTTTAACTGTCCTTTTTATTAGATTCCTGTAAATTCAAAATATCCTTAATCGGCTGTATCTAGCAACCCTTAGGATTTTTTATCTTTCACTGATGTGTCGAGGTAGGTATTGTGCAGTTTGATGCCTGAATGTTGGAAAGATTTTGCTGTTAAAATTGACTTTTTTTGTATGTGTGTGTGCAAGCTCCAAGTGGGCAGTTGAGGAACTGCCGTTTTTAGCACTTTCACAGTGGCTGTATTTATGAAGGTTGAATGTTGTCTCCTAAATATCAAATTATAATCTTCAGAAGAATTTCAGTTAATTTGTAAGGTGCTCTTTAAAGAGCCTTGTTCTTGATATCAAAGTAATCATCCAGATGATCATTTCTGTGTTTAATAAAAACACTTTATTGTGACTGGTTTTTATAGCTTTCCTCACAAACACTCAGATGGGAATCATGTTAGTATCATGTCACGCTCTTTTGCTGCTCAGTTACCTTCACTGTTCTTGTTTCTCATCACTCCTCATTTTTCTGTTTTTAAACCCAGATTACCATCAGAGTCAATATGTGATTGGGGATTCAAGGCGAGCTGTGTTACTTGTTTGTTCCTGGCTGTTTATTGGGATGCTTGAATGTGTATTTGGGGTCCTTGTGATCAGGCAGCGGGGATTTGAGAGGAGAAGAGACAAGAGTAAGCTGAACAATGTTCAACTATTGTTGTGATGCTGTTATCCAAGGCTCTGCATGGCGACTGGAAAGAGAAATGTGGGCATACGCTTCACAACCAGGCTCCCATCCAAATCCTTGATTTTATGAACTACTTTGTTTACATTCTGTGCGAGGTCTCATTTAAATGTTTTCCCCAGATTCTCTCACACATGATTTCCTTTCCCCTTGTATCTGAGCAAATCATGGAGCATTGGTAGGGCAGTGTATCGGCCTCCAGCCTGACGTTTTAGAGAGATCTTGTTGTGATTTGGAAGATTTGTTCATTGCTTACCTTCTGAACAGTGAACGTCCGTATGACGTACTCAGCCAGTGGTTCAGTTTCTATCAGCGTCACCTTGATGTCTCCGTACACCTCGGTCTCATCTGGCCAGTAACGCACACACTTCACCTGAGAAAGTGAGCATGCGTTCAAACTGAGCGGTAAGACATGAATCAAAACTGATGGCTCTCACACTGAGGTAATAAACAGCTGCACGCACATTATTCTGAAGTAATAAACTCACCCTGCCCACCTCCACCAAATTAGTCACCATGACAATAGAAGCCGAGTTCTCCTGCCACACCATCCTCCAGAAGTCCCTCACAGTCTCCTGCATGGGCCCTGGGACACACACACACACACAATCAGTTCCACGTCATAGGAAAGACAGATAAGGCAAGCCTACCCACACTGAATATACACATATGTACACAGAAACACACACATGAGCTCACACACTATCAATCCCAGGTAGTGGTTCGGAGGGTTTGAGGTAATGGGGTCTTAAATTTGTCAGGGGGATTTTATATGGCGCTTTAGATTTAGGAGGTTGTGGTAATAGCCTTCGAGACCAAGAGGACAACATTTACCAGGTGGCTGCTACACACACACCGCACACACACACACAAACACACGCAAGACACACAGTCCTATCTGCACAAAAACACACTGATTACGTCAGTTTAATTACCTTGTGTGGCGATGTAATGTCTGGGTCTGTGGTAGCCCTGTGAGACAGACAGAGAGCCAGCATTAAAAAATCTCTCCGCCATTTCGTCATCCCTGTGCTCCTCTCTTTTTTCTTTTTATTTTACTTTTTTTTTGGGAACATATTTACTTCCGCTTCCTGTAGTATTTTATCTCCCTCACTCCTTTAAAATTTCTCATATGCTTTCATGTGGAAAAAAAAAGGTCCAAAATTGGCCCTCTAGTAACCTGTACAATCATTTTTCTATTCTTCTTTGTACATCAGGACTTATTTGGATAGAAGAAACCAATTCAAGGTCTTAATGTTCAAATTTCAAATATGCAACCTAAAAGAGAGATCCTGATCCAGTGTTATTCTTCTTCTTAGGGCAATATTTTTCAAATCTTAAATTTTGTAAAGTTACAGACATGTCCACTCCAGTGGATTAAATGTACCTGAGCATTTAACATCAAACAGTATGAACTTATTGGAAAAAATGAATTAAATGTGTGGAACTGGTAATTCCATCAATGATTATTTCTTTAGATGCTTTGCAAAACATTTGAGCAAATTTGCACAAATTGTAACTGTATATATCTGTAACTTTATGAACAAATCAGATATTAAAAAAAAAAAAAAAATCACCAAAAGTTCTTTTTTCTTTTTTAGGAAAAACCTGGACACAGGCTGAAATAGACATACATATATACATGTATTCTCCGAAAGTCAATGGATTCAAATAGTTCTATGTTCGGCATCAGTTGAAGACTTGCCAAAGCTTTTTGGAGTCAGTTAAAAACAAACAACAACAAATAAAACCTTATCATCAGCATAAGGATAGCATTCTATTTAACTTCTCATCAATGTACGGAGAAAAGAGGAGAGGACCAAGGTTTGATCCTTGTGGTACTCCTTTGTTAGCTTCCATGAAAGATGATTTTGCACTGTCTTCAACTATTGCTTGATTTCTGTTTGATAAATACTTATGAAACCAGTTATATCCCCTCTCATCCAGACCACGGGATGATAATCTCTGTAGTAAAATGGAGCACTCCACTGTGTCAAGGACTTTTGGCAGGTCACTGAATAGGGCTAGACATTTTTGGCCTTTATCAGTTGAATTTGCAATATCACGATACAGAACATGAAACCAAACTCTCCAGCCAAACATCAAACACCCTCCCTTCAATTCTTCTCTCCTTCCTTTTCCCTTCAATTTCTCCTTATCCAATTATTATGACAGCCCATTGTCATTCCCTGACCCCTTCCTCCATCATTTTGTCTTATTTCAGCTAACATCTGTCATCTCTACGTCTGTTAGTCTGCCACTCTCGTCCATCATCTATCTCCCAATTCCAGTTTTGACATTCCTATCTTCTTCTTTTTTAATTCCCTTCCTCCCTCCCTCTTCTGTTTTCCTCCACCTCATTCATCCATCCATCAAATGTCTTTTCATCTCCTCTTTATTCTTTTTTTTTTTATTCTTTAATTTGTCCCGTCTCCCCCTGTGGCCTCTCTGCTCCCCTCAGAAGCATAACTGAAGGTCGTTTTCCGAATAAACATCAAATTAAATAATAGAGGGGATCTTAATCTTCCCTCAGCAGGTCGGATGAAAAGAGACGACTCTCCAACCAATAATTATCACCCTCCTGTCCCCGCACATCGCTCCTCAGCCTCCTCCTCCTGAGACACATAACCTTGTAATGATAGAAACATTTATCACTTTCATATTGTCATTAAGCCCATGGTGTAAGCCTGCTCTTATCCTCACTCATTGTTCCTGTTTTTCAGAAATCCTAATTCATTAGTACTCTTATTAAAACAGCTGGCTGAGAGCAAGAGTCTGATGAATGAATAAAAACACCCACAGGGCCAGAGGAGCAGGAGGAGGACACAGAAGTGAGGTTGGACAGGTGGATGGGTTAGGAAATGAAGGAGGTAAACAGTGTGAAGGTGAGGGACTGATGAAATTACAGAGGGAAGGAGGAAATGAGGGAAAAGATAACCTGTACGGAGAGAGAATAATTATAAAAATCAATCCCAGTGTCTGAGAGGAGAAAGAGACTCAGATGGCTGTTTGTCTTCTTTGATGTCTGAAGGTTTGTGTGCAGGTGCATAGAATTCTGCAGCTCCTTTTTACACAAAGATATTAATGTGTGCTTTTGATCATACATAAGTCATAGATCCAGATATACTTCCTGTTTGATCATGCATGCTAAAGAGGAACCTCAGGACATTGTGCACAGTGCTCATTTCGGACATTTGGTAATAGATTGTGACATATTATGGCCTGTAACGGCAGATTTAGTGGGTCAGGATTAATCAGACTTTTTGTTGAGGTGTGTCCCAAGGGTTTGTTTTGGGCACAGTGCTTTTCACTCTTTTGTAGAGTTGAAGAACTTCCAACTACAATGACCCTCAGAAAAGGACAGAATATTCGAAGAGTCAGCTCTTAGGAAAAATTCTGTGGATCCAACGCCATATTGAATATCTCACAAAAGGAACTATCTAAATATGCTACTTTGTTTTTTCAAGGTATTTTTTTTTAACTCTGTACTTTTCATCCATCATGTGCATTACAACAATATAATATGCAGAAACACATTTCCAAACTTAAAACTTAAAACCACTTGAGACTGTCCAGAAGAAAGTCCTTTATCATAGTCTGAGTTTAAATCTCCTACCAGAATACTTTTTGACTGTTACAATCTTCTGAGGCTGACTGAGCACAATTACCTCCAGATTGCCTGTATGATATATCTGACTGTCCATAAACTAAACCAGAAACAGTATGAGCTCATTCCAATCTTCCTACCAGATTACTGGCTTTAGTGTTAAGGGCCATGGATTTGAAATGTTCTCATCAATGTGTTAAAAATGTCACATTCCATCTCAAACCAAAACTGAATAAGTTGTAACTGTTTTAATTTGTAATTATGCTGTTTAATGTTTATTTCTGTTTGTTAATTGTTGATTGTTTTAATGTTGATGTGATCTCCACCACATTGGAAATGAGGGAAACTTCACTGAGAATAAATACAAGTTGAATTCACCGTGTACCAGTAAGAGCAGTGAATGGGACAAAGTAGATAAACCCAAGAAGTGAAGCCAGGAGAATGAGTTTTGTTTGAGCAGGAAATACCATGATACTACTCTTCAACCTCATGTTACCATGCAGGGTTGTATTCCCTGATGTTTTTTTATTTTTATTTTTTTTTATGTGCATTCTCATGGAACATGTTCAAAGCAGCAGGGAAGGACAGAGTAATTCAAAGACACTGGGAAGGACAGCATAATAATATCTGTTTCCCTGGAATCATTAGCATAATGTGTTTATAGAATCTTTACATGTGTGCATTTTTTGACCAGGTGTGGCTTTCGACATGCATAAAACAGCTGCAGTCTGCACACATGCATAAAACAGCTGCAGTCTGCACATCAGTAAAATGCTGTTGGGTGTCAGGTAAAAAGTTCAGGGTAGTTTGAGTAAAACATTCTGTCAGTGTTGTGTGGACCTGTGCATGTGCAAACACTTACGTCAATGTAGTTGGCGTTGATGTAGTCTGAGTGAGGGTCTCCATCCAGCAGCTGCAGGCGGACTCTGGTGTGATCGTCTGTGGGGTCAAATGGCAGAAAAATACAACAGGCCTAAAGTTACATTTACCCACAGTTCTTTGCAGCTAACTAAGGGGAGGGGAAACACCAGAGTTTGGAGACTGTCTGAACCAGGAACAGGACATAGCTGGACTTCAGAAAAAATTATTCAACTGATGGAGAATTGGTTGATTTCCTTACTTAAGAGCCTTAACTTAACCCCAAAACGTATGCTAGAAGTGCTCTGGAACCACAAAGCTGACCTAAAACTCATTAACTCCCTACTCACATAATATCAGACACTTTCTAGACAACAAAACCTCCAATAAGACGGATAAGTTTAGGGGTTTGGTTCTGTATAGTTCACTCCAGCTTGATGAATTAAATTCAGGAAAATCAGAGCAATACACCAAAAGAAACGTGACTTAAAGACTCTGTGAGGTCTATCTGTTTGGTGTTGCCTACAGAGACACCTGTGGCCAAAATTGGAAGTGTTTTGTGGGATAAAGACTCTGTTTCCCATGAGCACCATCAACCCTTGTCATATAGATGACTCTTGCCAAACAAGCATTTATTTTGGAGAGCAGAGCCTCTTTTTAACACCTCTCTTTTTTTTTTTTCAAGACGACTTTTCCCAAGATGCAAAGTGACAAGGCAATATATTTATTTATAATTATGCAGAGCTATTGTTTAAAAGGTGACAACAATGAAACTTTATAAACCTGTTAAGGTTTTTTTTTTTTTTTTTTTTTTTTTGCCAGTGTAGTGTCACCAAACTGACCTGACCACAGATACTCAGAAATAACATTGGAAATTGTGGATTATTAACAGGCAACTTTATAAAAATTAAACTACTAAAAGACCATTTTAAGGTCCTGAAAGTGCCTTTAAATTGTCTATAATAATGAGTATAAATCACCAAATTTGTATGATTCTGCTTGCAACAGTACACAGGAAATGATGCGCCTAAAAATCTTAAAATATGCTGAGATATTTGGAAGACTCTTCCATCATCACGGCAAAGACTTCCTACTAAGAACTGCAGCATGGCACCAAATCCAAATCTGCCCTTTCCTCCCCCGTCCTATCTGAATGTCAATTATTTTGTTCTGTGCTCTAATGGCCATCCATAGATTAGGACTCATGTTGGGCTGATTATGTCTAATGGCAGCGGTGATTTTGTTTAGTTGTAACATGGCAACGGAAGGTAATTGCAGATGAAGCAGGCATGATTCAGTCTGATTATCTCTATTTTTCTCTCACTCTCATCTTTCTCTCCTCCTTTTCAGCATTCTTACTCTCATTTTCTGAAACATGCGAGCACATTATGATGATCCTGTCGCCACAATTAAGGATAATTTCTCTGTTTTTTCACATTTATCTTAATTTGAGGAGGGAGAATGACGTCAGTGGTGAAGAAGATGTGGGTGAGCTAAAGAATAAAGAAGATGAGATGGAGAGAGAGAGGTGGAGAAATGAAGAGCTGGAGGAGAAAGTTGGAAGCAAACAACATGTGCGGTGGAAAAATAACAGAAGCAGCAGGAGAAGCTCGCTGGAAAGAAAAAGCGCAGGTAGAATAGCAGAAAGGATCACCTGTGCTTCCCTTTGAAGTCACTGAAATGTTAATGCACTGACTTCCCTCACTGATGCAAAGCTGCAGCAGGGTGCAGCGCTTACAGCAAGTGCACAGCAAGCTAGCTACAGTTAGCCTGTGAGCTAGTCTGTTAGCTGCAGGGGAGATTTCAGCAGTGCTCCAAATGAGACATCAACATTTCAGGTTTGAGCTTTTGATGAATTTTACCTCCTGAACTTCACAGGTCGCTGTTTTAAAAGCTAATTGTGCCCTGCAAGAACTCTTTAATGCAACGACCCGCTGCCAGGCTGCTAGCTTGTTTTTCCAGCCGGAAAAACAAAGCTGTTATGTGAGCAGATCCTCAGCGTGGTCCGTGACTCAGCCCTTCAATCAGTCCATTTCCTCTGTGTTTGCAGTGGGGGGTTCTGGGCAGTCATTTTGTCAAGCAGGCATTAACGCTAGTTTGTTTTCTGTGAAAGTCTTGGAACGGATGTGTGGATTTTTATTCATGCTTTGCACAAAAAAAGAGGATTTCTGCTGAGTTGAAAAGATCAGACACAGCACGAAATGGACAAGGAGCTTTTGTCAAACCTGAATATGAAGAAAGACAATCAGTTAGAACAGTAGTTCCCAACCTGGGGTCCCCCCCTCCACAGGGGGCGCCAGAGCAGGGAGGGCGAGGGACTTTGTCTGATCCGTGGCTATGAAGCTGTCAAAATCATATTTGTACATGTTAAATATATATATTTTTTTTAATTATAATGACTAAACTCATAGGGTAATCAAAAGTCTGTGTAAACCAATTAGAATATATATTTTTGTCCACATCTGAAAATACAGAATTTAGTAACTACACCTCTGAAACTCCTGAACATCTGTGACCGTGGCAGCGTGAACGACCTAATCGATGA
The DNA here is from genome assembly GCA_030710495.1 of Labroides dimidiatus. Taxonomy (NCBI): domain Eukaryota; kingdom Metazoa; phylum Chordata; class Actinopteri; order Labriformes; family Labridae; genus Labroides; species Labroides dimidiatus. The sequence continues at coordinate 12,205,814 of CM061143.1, read as the reverse complement.
TGAGGACAGTTTTGCCGTTTCACGGAGATTTTTTTTTTTTTTTTCACATTTCTAGTGTTGGTTTCACATTATTTTTCCAAACTCCATATCCGCTGCATGGAGTGTGCTCATCTCTGTTTTTGTGCATGCAGCTGTTTGTGTGTCTCTGTGCATCGGAGCGGAACTCTGCCATTTCTTATACAGAGAAAAAGGAAAGTTGAGAACGTGTGACCATATAGAGACAGAAATGACATAACACACATAACACACAGACATAACACAAGACTATTTAGTCTGTTCAATAAAATAGCAAGGCATAGACTTCATCTATAAGAAAAAAAGATTAACTCTGCTTTGATCTGGTGCTAAAAAGAAAATAAAATTAACATTAAAATGTTTTGATCTGATTAAAGTATATTACAATAATTATTTAAATGCCCCTGCAATTGGGGATGATTTTGAAAGTATGGATGCACTTTTAAAACTGACATGTGGAAGCATTGTGTAATGAGATCAAACTGGCTCCCAAACATGTACAGAGTAAACTGTAGGTACCAGCCATAGACTGTATAATAAATGGATGTAGCCTCAACAACGTCACCCTTCTGTTTCTGAAACAAATTTTTGAAGCAATTTGGCCAGCACAGCCATATTGGAAATGAGGCGCGCTTGAGTCGCCACAGTATCAGCCACAGGGCGCCCATCAGTCACGTGAGCTGAGCTGTGCCTTGATTGGACCAACTGGTGATCTTAATATCTTCTGAACTGCTGAGTTAGAAAAAAAATCACCCCCCGTACGGTGTGTGCTGTTAGCGAAATTAGCAATTCAGACATGAGACATTTTTTTGTATCAGGCTGTAAACATGCTTATTTCAGCTGTGAAAATGGCTTTTTTTCCCGCATTGTCTCATATTTTCAGACTGGAGGATGTCGCTTGGTACTGGCTCCAATGCTTTAAAATCCATATTTTCTAATCCATCTTTATGTTCAAACTTTCTCTCTCTTGTTACTAATACCACAGAATATCTCATTAATACAGAACAGCTGCATACAATTCAGCCTATGATGAATTCTCTCTTCGGTTAGCGTTTCCAGGATCACCTTGAGGAGAATTATTTGTACAGACTCCATCAGAGTAATTTCCAGCTCTGGCTGAGCGGCGACAATGATGACAGCATGACTCCACTCTGCTGGTACAAGATACTGTCATCAGCTATCAGCTCTCTCTCTCTCTCTCTCTCTCTCTCTCTCTCTCTCTCTCTCTCTCTCACACACACACACACACACACACACACACACACACACACACACACACACACACACACACACACACACACACACACACACACACACACACACACCCTGCATGCAAAAACAAACTCAACAGGGGGCAGTCTGTCAGCCTCCTGTTTCCTCACTTTCTCTCTTTCCTCATCACCTGCTATTTCTTTGTTTCATCTTCCCTTTCTTCCACTCTCCCCCTCTCTGTTTCTCACCCACCTCTGTTTTATGCCTCTTCCATTTACCTTTTTTCTCCTCCTTTCCTGCCCCACACTGTCTCGCTCCCTCAGACAGCAGTAATTACACAGGGCGGGTGTCAGGCTGTCAGAACAGGAGAGCCACAGATTTGAGGATGGAGGGAAGGAGGGGCCCTCTCCGCTTCTATCTGCTCAGGGAGGGGAGCTTCTAATTGGGCAAAGATGGCAGGAGGTACTGGCTCACAAGCACTGCGGATCTGGACACAGGCCACAGGTCTGAAGAGCAGACAGTGAGTGTGAAGGAGCGAGACGTCTAGAGGTTTCGTTTTATTATTGTAGATGTGTATTAGTGTGTTAAAGAGCCCAGGAAGTGAAACATTTGTAACTCTTAAGAGGAGCTTAAGTAATTCTTCCTCTACAAAATTTGCATGCAAATGTGCAGAAAACCATCAATTTTACAAATATTTGGGATTTGAAAGTGTCTCACGTATGCAAAATAAATAAATAAATAATAAATAACATAAAATAATCATAATAATAATTTATTTCACATGCATAATACAAGAAGACAATCTAAAAACACACTGACCAAAGTCACAGTGATTTCTGTGACTGATGATGTGATTTCTTAATGCAGAGTTTATTCAGTGTTTATTCTGTTATAAATGTAATGTTGGTAAACTAAACAGACTGCTCTGTTCTAAAAAAATAGCACAAGATCTTTAAATGAAATGATGAGGGCCTCAGACACCAATGTCTGTCAATAACTCAACCCCCTCGAAGACTGGCCAGTCAGAGTGAAGGGGGCTTGTGAAGCAGGGAGCCTTAAAGAGACAGCAACCACAATGAAATGTTTCAGAAAGAGGCCAAAATAAGGATTTTCTACTATACCAAAGAATCAAAAATAGGTGTAGCTGAGCTGTAAATCATGTAAAGATACTACAGGAGCCCCAGAGGGAGAGAATAAAAACTAAAAAAGATTAAAAAAGTCAAAATACCCCCTCTCTAAAGCAGATAATATCAAAACGTACGTGTTGATGTTAAGGTCTAGTTTAAAGATTTAGTAAAGGTAACATTTGACCATTTTTTCCTATTCTTCTGATGTAGACCACCAGATCATTGGGGTTGTAATACTCATTTTCACAAAGATGTATTTTTTCTGATGCATTAAAGCTCATTGTTAGGAAATAATGATGCTATCACGAAATACTGATGAACATAAACTTCTGACCCTGATACTGAAGCCCAGTTTCTGCTCTGCATCGCAAATACCTGAATGTGATCCCTGTTTTCAAGATGAATCAATGTCTCCTTCCATCGTCTCTCAGTGTCCCTGCACCAAAAGGTTTGCTTCAGGTGAGAGCACACCTTCAGATCTGGATCTTGTTACAGATACAGCCTTGTTATCTGCACTCAGCCTCATGTTGGCATCTGCAGCACTGGAGCATCAACAAAGTCATCAGGAGCTGTGATGTCCAAGGGCATGGGGTCATAAACCCATTACTCATTAATGAGCTCCCCTCCTCTGCTGAGTCTCCCTCTCTTCATAACCCTGCACCTCCCTCCCTCCCTCCTCTGTCCTCTTCCTCTCTGATGCTAGCCTTCATTTTCTCTCTCTTTGTCTCGTCATTACCGCTGCAGCTGCTGTAAAACTTTTGTTGGGAAGATTTTATTTACTTGAAGAGGTTCAGAAAAGGCCAGGTAAAAGAGCTGTGTGTTTTTAATCTTACAGTAATTCAGAGGGGCAGATGAATGCAGCAGAAAGCAATCATTTTAGAGACATCAGATCAGATTGTATGAGTCTGAACAGAGAGCTGCACACAGATACAACAAGGAGGAGGAGCCACTAGAGCCAAATGACTGCTGTCCTCTTGCTACAGCTTTTAATAACTTGAGGTCGTGATGGCATTTTTAGGGCCTGAGCATGAGAATCGGAGCAAAGGGGCTCTTGGAATCCTAAGGATTATTCTCTCTTTCTTCCAATTTAAAACCAAACTGCGTGCCTTCAGCTCGAAATTGTATGACTGCAGTGCTTTTGTGCCAATCCATGGTCCACAGCGCCCCCCCCCCCCCCCCCCCCCCCCCAGTGTGTTTAAACTGAAGCCCCTTGGGCTATTTTTAAATATTGGCCTACCATCATGCCAAGACCTACAAAAAAGTCTCTTATGACCTTATGACCATAGTGAATTTTGAACAGGAAGTTCGGAAATTGGAGTTAAACGTCCGATTTTTGCAATTTCTAGGGTATGCATTTGATCAAACTTATCCCACAGTTTTTCTCTTATCATCTTCAAATTGTTTTTGTGTATACTAGACACATTGATGATTAAAAGTTATTAATTGAATTTTTATATCTCAAAGGGCGTGGCCAGGGTAGGTCACCAAAGTTGATGATTTTTTTCTGAAAAATGAAAACCTTAACACATTGCATGTACAGTGTTTGATCTGGACCAAAATGCACAGTTCAGTGTCACAGCCTGAATGCATCCATGCTTTTTTATACCTTAAAGTACAGCACCCCCTATTGTCAACAGGAAGTCTTGTGTTTTACTATGTGATTAAAAACTCCTCCTTATTTTTTTAAGATTTATTTCTATTATGCTCTGAAATTTCTTTCAGGCCTTCATAAAAGCATCACTGATCAGGTCATGTCTTGTACTTAAAAGGTATGTTCATGGTGACGAGTCAAACTCTGATATCTCGCCATGAACCAGGAACTTATTGTAGCTCCTTCATTTAACCTCCGATCTGATTCAAATTTCACACACATGATCAAGGTCAACCTCCCAACACATCCATATGCTCAGTTTGGTATTACAGCAATAGTGCCACCCTCTGGAAATGAATGGTAGTGCAGATATTCTGCACATGCAGCAACTGCAACACGCTCCGACTGATGCACATGGCAGAGACCCGCTTATCACCGCTTGCGGCTTTAATCTTCCAGATCTGTTTGAAAAATAGGAGGGAAAAAAAAACACCAAAACTACAAAACAGAACCATCTTTGCACAGAGTAATTTCAGGATTATTGGTGTTGAACAAAAACTCAAACATCCTGCAAAACAATCGAGTAATCTGAGCTGTGAAAGAGTCTACATCTCTTTTGTATTCCCATATTTTCCAGCCGCCTGAGAAGATCTCTTATCTGTCGCAGAGCTTGAAGTCATTGAGAAAAGAGCTAAATGCTTCAATCTGCCCATTATGCACGCAAGGGTACTAGTGCAGATGCATGATGGGAGTTTCTGTACCTAAAATACTTTAGCACACAGTGCTTAATGAGTGAAAACATCTCTCTCTTAGGTTCTGCTTAACATCCTTGGATAATGATGGAGGTTTGAGGGTCTCCAGCCTGCAGCGATCACAAATGATGCACATCGTCTTCACTTTCATGGCTCAAGGGTTTAAAAAAGACCTTGATATTTCTACTTTCATGCATTTAGTGATGGTAGCTCCTGAACTTTGCAAAAGAATCAGCAGTGCAAACTTTGATATTTATTGTTTAGTAGGAAGTCTTTTTTTTTTTTTGTTCCAGGTTGAGTTTTTTTTTTTTCTTCCCAATGAAGTAATTCATTTCCATTAAGTTTGAAGAGCTGAAGCTAAAAGGTAGTTTGGTCAAATTAAAAATAATTGTTAGAAAGGTGCAGCAGTTTTGGTTAATTTGTTTAAAAAAATCCAAAATCTAATTTGATCAGATTTTGCATATAGATAGCTCAGTATATTCATCTTTAATTATCTATATGCACAGATATGGAACAGATATTTCTTTAGACCTGATTACACATTTGAAATTTGTGCATTATTTTAGGTTTTAATGCATATGCTCTCTATTTATAAGTTATTAACTCTAGGGGTCTCCGAGTTTGTCTTGAAGGTTCCTCTGTACAGCCTGCTGCCGTGGACCTACCAGACTCTGGCTGCTACAGCTTTTTAACAGCCGAATCAAAAGCATGCACTAAAACCTCACTGATGTAGCCAGGTACCTGTCACCCGATGCAGAGACTCCTTTTCTTTTCTTACTCTGCAGAATATAACTGACAGAAAATGCATGATTTGATAACATCAAAGGCAGAAACCAAAATTTTCAAATGCAAAAGGGATGAATTAGCAGCTGAATGTTGTATTTCTGTGATGTAGACATTTGCAGAAGTAGTTACGCACATAATATTTCTTATTTTCTTAACGCCTCTTAGGTGCAGACGTGTTAAAAACACACAGTCTCTCTCTCTCTCTCTCTCTCTCTCTAACTTAGCATCATTCGTCTGACATCAACAGACAGAACTCTGGGAGAAGCCAACAACAGATGGAGCTTAAGAAGAAGAAGAAGAAGGAAAAAAAAACAGCTCACAGTAGCGAGTTAAAACTGCTGAACAAGATGTTTTCCTTCTCTATCCTCTCCTTCCTCTCATCTCTCCCTCCTCGCCTCCTCCCGCTCCCCTTGCCTCCTCTTTCAGTCGCCACTAAGCAGGGATTGTGTCTGTCACAGATATACTTAATCAGTTAACTCCCCACGGAGCTCAACTCACTCATGGCACACACTCCGCTGTCAGCGCGGCTCAAGGCATTAGGGAGTTTAATAGCATGTGTGATTGAGCCTAAGTGTGTGCGTACATTGGTGTGTGTGTGTGTGTATGTGTGTGTGTATGTATGTGTGTATGTGTGTGTGTGTTAAACTTTCTCTACTTTCCGTTTGCTCTTGTGTTCTGAAACGTCTTCAAGGTGTGTGTTCAAAGGTTCGTGTGTGTTGTCAAAGTATTCCTGAATGATCGTGTGATGGGTTCCAGCGTCAGCACACACAGCATGTATGTGTGTGTGTGTGTGTGTGTGTGTGTGTGTGTGTGTGTGTGTGTGTGTGTGTGTGTGTGTGTGTGTGTGTGTGTGTGTGTGTGTGTGTTGAAGGGTATTATAGTGTGTAATAGCCTATTAAGACCAGAGCTCCCTGCAGCTGATGTGTCAAACAACTCAGACTGTTGTTGAGCTTCACACACACTCGTACACACAAACTCACTCCTCAAGATGCCGTTTCCAGCTGTTTGAAGGCCGTCGGGAGGAGAGGAAGAAAGAACAGCAGCCCCCACACACACTTGAAAGATACACGGCAGACGTGATTCAGAGGATCACAAGACCAGACTAGTTAGAGTGAACAGAGAGAAAAGAACTTAACATGTTCATTTTGAAGGCCAGCTCACTGTCAGAAGGCTCGTCAGTTAGGAAATTGGAAGGTCCATTAGTCAAAAAAAAAAAAAAAAAAAAAAGTTTTAATGTAAGAATATCAACTAATAATATCCAAACTAATTTTCTGACGAACAGACCTTCGGATTTTCTAACTAAGAAAAATACAACCAATTTAGGAAAGAAATAAAAAATAATAATTAAACTGCAACATGTGGTCAGTCACTCGGTCTCACACCTGACACTCTTTCTGAAGAGTTGAATGTGTATTCAAACTCTGGTTTCCAAGCTTATGAGTTGAGTGGTCTGTGCTAAAACCTGAAACCAAACCTTCAAAGCAGCCATTACAGAGTTGTTATAGTTTATGGAAAGGTCAGAAAGTGTATGAGAAGCTGAAAAACAAAGTTAAAACCTGTCTTTATCTGAAGTCTGGTTGCGCAGCATCTCTCTTTAATCTGAATAGTTCATCAACAATCAATTATCTCACACAGTTCTTTATTAACAGCCATCAACTAATATCCAACAATCAGCCCCCTGAAGCTCCATAAGACGTATAATCACTTCTTCTTTATTCTAATTAAAACACAATCATAGTTTAAAAAAAAAAAAAAAAAATCCTCACCAGACCTCCAACATTTGATCACTTTAAGACAAACCTCTGAATTCTGCACCTTTTATTAAAGTTATTTAACCGTCCTTGTCACCCCCCACAGCTTCTCAAGACGAGCAATGATTACCAGCAATCACCACCAACAGTATCAATAACACGGTCTCATTATTACCATAATCTGAGCTGCACCCACTGAGAGCTGCAACACAAACCTCATCAGCCGCTGGGGGCGATGAGTAAATGTAATCAGGGATTCCTGGAGGGTCCTTTTGTTCCTCTATGACGCCATTTTTGTTTGTTTTACTCAACAGATGTAGGAATTTCTGCTCAAAGTGTTCATCGATGTGAGGAAAGACAAACTATTCACAGTCAGAGGAGAAAAAGCAGCACATGAAGACGTACAAAAGTGTCGGAGCGAAAAGCTGCAGTTCCCCAGGTGTCCACTAGAAGCTGTCTCCAAAAACTGAGTGAGTCCCCATAGAAAGTCATGTTAAAATAACAGGTTTATGAATAAAGAACACATGATTTCTGGATAAATTTTGCATTCTAAACTTTGTGGTTAATGTCACCGACTGTGAAGGTTATTGAAGTGATATTGTGTAAATGTCAGCTGTGGTCGGATGGCAGATGTTCTACTGTTGAGACGGCTGCCAAATTTGTCTAAGGCTCACAACAGGAGCTGTGACTGAGCTTTTACCTCATCCACACCCAAAAGGTAAATAAAGTCTTAATTGGAGTTTCCAGTTGAGCCAAAAAGCATTTTTTAGACTATGAGAGAATGTAGAAGAAGTAGTGATACTCACGCAGGAGGAGGCAAGGATTCCAGTTTTTGTTTGGACTTAAATAACAGAAACCAATACATCACTATTTAATAGAATGAAATGACTGACAGATATAAAACGTGTACATTTCTAACTTTAAAGCCCCCTGAGAAATTATCTATTCAGACTAAAATCATGTTTTGAATCAGGCTGTAAACAGGATTATTTCTGCAGTACAGATTGGCTGTCTGAATGGGTGTGTTTCTGCAGACAGCCTCTAGTGGAGACTCCAGGAACTGCAGTTTTCAGCACTTCTGCATCGGCTCAATTTCTCATGGCCTGGAGGAAGTGATGCATGCACGAGTCCAAACAGAAAGGTTTTTACGAGATCTCCAAGCAGGTCCAGTCTCACTGTGAGGCAACAGAGCCCGACTGAAGCGCTGACTCTTCACTGTAATGGCCAATGAGAAGGTGAGCACAATAGTTAAATGCACTGTTTCTGCTCCTGCTACAGTTCCAGCAGGCTTTTTCCACAGCAACTTAGGATGTGTTTTTTCAAAGTAGAACTGTTGCATGTTGATATTTATCATACAGCAACTATTGCGAGAAGGACAAAGAGGAGACGAGGATGAGATGAAACATTCAACGGTTCTGGAAATGTTAAAATACAAGGAATATGATGCAGCTTCAGTAGACCAATCACAGGGCTCGTAGTCTGCATCATTCAACATGTTACACTTTGGAGGAGGTGCAAACAGGCTAAGTGGACTTGAAACAACGCCCTTAAACCTTAAAGACATAAAGTGGAGGAAAGCTTGTTTTTCAAATAAGAGATAATGTGCTTTTGTAAAATTCTTTTAAAAAAGAGTAATTTATCTTTCAATAAGGATAAAATCTTCTTATTGGAGATCAGCGGGCAGTTTAAATCTGCAGCAGAGATGAACTGCTTCAAGCAATCAGGCTCCACCGCTGCGATACGAACAAACCTCACTGTACCTCTATGTGTGTGTGTGTGTGTGAGTGTGAGTCTGACAGCTTGGGGGATGCTAATATTTGTTGTGGTTCTTTGGTCAAACACTTCAGAGCATTGTTGGCGCTCTGACTTCAGAGCAGCTCGGCGGAGACGTGTTCAGAATCAGTGCCAGAGAGGATAAGAGGAAAGGATGGGAGTCGGCTAACACGCACACACACACAGAAGAGAGAGAGAGAGAGAGAGAGAGAGAGAGAGAGAGAGAGAGAGAGAGAGAGAGAGAGAGAGAGAGAGAGGTGGACACACACGGTTCTGCTTGTTTTCAAAACCTTTTCTGCTGCTTTGTTTGTTTCACGGACAAACAAATACACACTCAGACAAACAAGATGCCCTCACCACTCATCCTTTTCTTCCCCCCCCCTCTCTCTTCTCCCTCTCTCACTCTCACACACCAGACATCACACACACACACACGCACACACACAAATCTAAGCTCCTCCATAATGGGAAGCAACATGATGCAAGAGGAGATACTGATTGTACCAGTGATGCATGGAGGTTTAACATCCAGTGAAGGGTGTGTGAAATTAGTCTCATTCAGTCACAATTATCATACCTCAGAATAAGTTTCTGTTCAGAGATCTTTAAGTGTTATGAAATGCATGCAATTAAAGTTTTTCACTCCACTGACTGACCAGAGTTTGGTCTTTCTATGAACTGGTCTCCGGACTTTTCAGCGAACTGAAAATCATGTTTCTATGCACCAAAATTCTGCAGAAACTTCCTTTTATAACTTGACATTATACTCTTGCCCATTGACCCTTTGACCCTGCATAAATAAACCAGACATTTCCTTCAATACATTCATAAACCTCTCAGAAAAAGTCATTTAAATGTCATCCTGAAGCCCCGGATTGAGCAGAACTCTCTCTCACAGTAAAAGGCTGATATAAGTTATAGAAGAAAGAAGTTAGTTTTTGCAGCCTATAAGTTTTTGTGTTCTCAATCATCTCCTCTTGGGGAGAACAAATTGCTGCAATCTTTGCTGAAGCATGCAGCAGTAAAGTGGGTTTATCTATATTTGGGACAGCACATTGTTTTTGGCAGCGGCTGAAGCGAATCAGAATCCTCCAGAGTTAAATGACTGGAAGACATTAAAAACGATAGACTTCTTATCTGAGAGAAATATTTTTCTGTTCAATAAAGAGCCGCGCTGACTTTAATGTGCAGAATCCACGGGGACAGAAAATAGAAGCAGTGTGAAGAAATCAATGAGTGGATCAATGATTGTTAGGGCTGAACAGGACAGACAGACTGTTTGTGAGCGTTATATTAAATCAACACCTCAGTTTCTACAGACTCTGTTTCTGTCCATGCAGCACGAGAGGAGACAAACTCTGAGCTGAGGCCTGTTCAGAGTAAGAGCAGCGGGTGTCACTGATTACATCTTTGCTCAGTCAACCAAGCAAAAGGTCTTTGTGAGGTGAAAAAAAAATAAGTTTTACAGCTGAAATGAGTGTTTTTCAAACTAAAATACTTCTTATTAAAGTCAAACTTTTTTTTTTTTTAAAATGAAGTCAAACTTCCAGCTTTCCTTAAACTTACTGGCAACAATATAAACCATGAAACTTAGTCTTTATTCTGACCCTCTGGTGCCACTGTAGTTTCTGTACTTGATTTACAGCTCAAAAAAAATCCCTATTTTCCTCATCCTGGTGTTTCAGAAAACCCTTATTTTCATCCTCCGTCTGAAACGCTTTGTTTTAGCTGCTGTTTCTTTAAGGCACCCCACTCCACAAACCTCCTTCATTTATTGGGGGTGGAGCTATGGGAGGACCTTGGTGTCTGAGGCCCCATCCTTCCAACATGTCACAAGATCCCTATGTGAAGAGATCATCATTTCATGAAGATGTGATGCTATTTTTAGAACGGTGCGATTTGATGAGTTTACAGACAGAATCAGGGATTTCTAAAACGCATCTGCACAAGTTTAGTCTGAACATCCAGCGTTAGTACTTTTTATCCATGATTAACAGCTGAGAAAGCAGAAAACCCTCTCTTTTAGAAGTTTTTAAAGCTCAGAAATCCTTCGTTTCTCTTCATTTTTGGACTCCGACCTGCCCTGTATGTTTCATCTGGACCATGTGATATTGCTTTCTGGTATAGTCACTGTTCTATGTGATCTATCTGTGATCCTAGTTTGTGCAAAATTTGCCCCTCGAATGTTAAGAGCCCCCCCAAATTATGATTTTTTTTTTACTTTTTCATGCAAAATAAAGCTGTAATAAAGCAAATAAAACTGACTTGCCTACTTTTTTTAACTGTGGTTTCATTTGTGATACAGATGGAGAAGTTTGGTTTGAAAAAAGCATCCCTTTTTTTTATTCTAAAATGACTTTAGTGACTGTTTGCATTCCAACAAATGCAAGATTACTCACAATTTATTACTCACAAAATATGGCAAGAAAAAGACACAAACAAACCTGATGTCCCTTAAAAGCAACACAAGGAAAATTCATCACACCTCCTCCTCACCTTAACTCACCTTGACAGCACACACAAACACACACACACACACACACACACACACACACACACACACACACACACACACACACACACACACACACACACACACACACACACACACACACTCAGTCATACACAAACACAAATATCCCTTCGCTGCACATATGTAAATGTTCACCAATAAATTCTGTTTCTTTTGAAGGCATGCTTCTGTTGAATTTAAAATGACCATATGGAGGTTTTTCTATGAACCGAGGGCTGAGAAAAAGAGGAACGTGAGGGAGAAAAAGATGGAAGAGAAGAAGAAAGAGAGGAGGAAGGAAATAGAAGGAGACAGATGCCTGTAATGAGGAAACACTGTGGCACTTTGCCTCAACCCAAATACTGTCAGGAGCAATCAGAGTGGATGAATGAAGGGATGGATGAGAGAGGAGGGTGAGAAAGGGGCGGATGACAAATTAGAGAGAGAGGACAGAGAAGTTAAAATGTGAAGCAAAAAGGTGAGAGGAAAGAATATGAGTGACATGAGGGTGAAAGGGGGCGAGAAAGGAGGTGAGGCGGAGGATCGAAAGAGCGATGAAGAGGAGGATAAGAGGGGAAGGACAGGAGGCTGCTAGATTAACATTTATTCAGTGTGCTGCAGGGATTCAAACATGGCATCCACCGTTTGTGTTTGGCAGATGGCCGGAGGAAGAGCATGTTAACACTTCAACTCCAATCAGCCCTCTCCAAACTGCAGCACAGAGCGAGCAAGAGAGAGAGGGAGTGTGTGTGTGTGTTTGTTAGAAACAGAGAGATGAGTGTGAAAGATAAGTCCTCACAAGGGTAGGAAGCTTTGAGCAGCAGCCTCTGAGGGGATTCTGACGGCACATCTCTGGTGTCGGTTTAAGTCTCACAAAGCCGGGACACAAATTTAGCTCCCTGGCTGTGATCTGCAAGGGATCGATAAGCGTTTGTCGGGTTAGAGGTGCTGGGACTCTGATCTGGACCACAAAGACTTTAGAGAGAACCAGATCAGACTTTAACCAGGAGAGTTTGAAGACTTTCAGTGATGCTGTGTTTTGTTTCTGGGTTTCCAAACTGGACATTTGTGCAAGATTACTCCAGCATGTTTGACTGAAACTGCAAACTGACTAAGTTTCAAGAGGGGGATGTGCAACCATGCAGCTATGCACCATGCATGAGGCTCTGCTGCAAAGACAAAGTTCAGATCAGGCATTCAGGCTGCAGGATTTCCAGCTTTGCCAAGATCACTATTGCCCTGCCCCAAAATTTCAGGTCCACAACCTTGCAGCATCCACCTTCACACTAAAGGTTTAAGATTTGGTGTCATCGCAGTTTTCCAAAATTCATCAAAGTATTCAAAAAATCATGGAAATCAGGAATCTATAAAGTTGAAACAATATCCATCCTTAATGCTGAGGGAGAGATTCGCTGAGAATGGATAAAAGCATCATGAGCTGTGAATCATGTGACCCTCTGTCTGCTCCGTCTGAAGCTCTGATTCACAAACTGCTCTGATCGGATTCAGGGTCCTGCAGCTCTGCAGTTCCATGTTTGACTGTGACTGAAATGAGCTGTTAGCACCTCGACTCTGTGCTGCACAGACCTGAGCTGTGAGCTCTCCTGACTGAAATAAATTATATCCATTTACATGAAGACACAATGAGTTTATGGAGCATTTAACCCTTTGATTTCTGCATGCTCTGTGAATTAGACAATGTCATATTTTGGGATAAATGGGGTGTCAAAAGCCGTGCAATCCTTTAAAGAATCAGGCATTTAATTCATGTTACCTTGGCTTTCCCATTCTTGATCTCAGAGACAGAAAAGGAGTCCCATGTTTCAAAGAGGTGTTAAAGCTCAACAAAGAGAAGAAAGAAGCCAGACAATCTTTCCCTCGTATTTAAAGTTTCAGCTGCAGCCGTCTCTCCACATTTCCTTCTCCTAATAAAGACAGCATACAAAGTCGTTTCCCCACGGGGCCTTTTAAACATTTTCTCAAGAAAATGGGTCTTTGTAAAATCACAGCGAGCGAGATGGACAGTTTCCATTACCAGGCTCTTGTAATTAAAGGATTTGTACTAATAGCAAATTTATCATAATTCCTGTTGGCTATCAAATCCTTGACAGGCTATTTCATTTCAGCCAGTGTTTCATTTAAAAGCCTTCAGGTTAGCGCAGTGTCTCCGCTCTGACATCTAAACCCTCGTAATGAGACGAGTGCACACACACACACACACACACACACACACACACACACACACACACACACACACACACACACACACACACACACACACACACACACACACACACACACACACACAGCGGGAGAAAGAGAGAGAGAGAGAGAGAGAGACAGAGAGAGAGAGAGAGACTAACTAAGTGAGGATTTTGAGTGCACTGCTGCAATCTCCAGACTTGTCCTGGTCATGTGTGTGCATGTGCAAGTCCTCTCACACGTACACAAAGCAGTCAACGATCCATACACATATTGTTCATAAAACACACACACACACACACACACACACACACACACACACACACACACACACACACACACACACACACACACACACACACACACACACACACACACAGTAATCCAGAGAACATAAAGTCAAACAGACTTCATTAGTGCTCACAAATCACAGCAAACACTTGACATATTCGACAGCACTGCATTCACATGCTAATCCACACACACACACACACACACACACACACACACACACACACACACACACACACACACACACACACACACACTACATCCAGTCACTGCACATCATTACAGCAGCCTGTCTTTTCTCCAAAACGAAGCTTCATTTTGATAAAACTGAATAAAAAAGGAGCTTTGGCTTTGATCATCAGGCAATAAAAACTCTGCAAACTTTTCTTTATCTGCAGCAGCATGAGAACCGTAGAAATGAGTACAAATACACTTACATCCTGAAAAAGATCCTTTTTAACATCCCTATAGAATATATCATTTAGACTGCACGCTTTGCCGTGCATTGATTGAATCCTTCCTGCAGCTACAGGAAGGGAAACTCTCAAACGTTCCCCTGAGATCCTGACTCAATTATCCACCACAATAAGGTTTTGCAGGCATCTGGCTCTCAGCGGGGTGTTTGTCTGACAGTAGGACTCACCCAGAGCTGGAGGGAGTCAGTTGGTGACTCGGTGAAGGACACCTCAGTGGGGCAGATGGTTTCCAGCACAGAGGTTTGGACCTGTGTCCTCCAGCTGAAGGTGAGTCTGGTACCTTGGCATGATATAATTAACCACTGAGCTTTCTTCCCCTCATTGAAAGAGTCCCTCTAAGCTTGTTTATGCCCCTTTTTTGCGTATTTTGTGAAAAATAAAACTCATTTGTTATCTCTTCTGGGTGTGTGTATTCTCTGGCATGCAGTGGCGGCTGCTGGTCAGTCAAGGAGGGGAAGCTCAATTTTTTTCTGGCCTACATCATAAATTTGTTTATTTATTTAAACGTAAATTCTACCCTCCGTTCCTTTTCAAGGAAATGATCTGTGACCCTGTCGTACCAACTAGGTGTCTTTTCCAGGGATTTTACCAGTGTTCTCTCTATGGCCAGCAGAGCTAGACTGCTTAAACGGCCTTGGCCCATTGTGTTGCGGGTGTAAGACTTGAGCCGCTTTAAACAGGAGAAGCTCCTCTCTACACCTGCAGCTGTAGCAGCTTGTTGGTGAAATCTTTAAACACAACGCTCGTTGTTTTTAAGAAAGGTAAACTCGCTGGGGATCGATAAAGCCTCCGGTTCAGTCCAGAACAACTGAATGTAGAAGTTAGAAAGTCCCTGGTAGAGAGTTTTACTTCAAGATCGCTGATTGGCTTATTTCAATCAAAAAGGGATTCAGCCTCAGAAAGATCATCCAATCATCATGCAGAAGCTGAGCGTCCAGGCCAGCCCACTGCCTCACAGACCCCCAGAGACGCTGAGCGTCCGATGGGCGGGACAAAGCCCAGCATTTATCCAATGACCGTCCAGTTTCCACAGTGGAACAACCCACTCTACCCTACACTGTTGAAGTCTGAAGACGCTCAGCGTCCGACTGTGTTAGAGCGCTGAGACGCTGCGGGGATGAATGAGAAGGAAGTCGCACCAGTTACCTGTGATAAGTAGCTGATTCAGAACAAAAGGTGAAGGTATTCTAGCGCATATTTAGGCAATGAAATGTACACCCAGCAGGACATATCACCACTTTTTTTGGGGACATTTTAGGGGAAGCTGAGCTTCCCTTGCAGTCTTAGAGCAATCGCCACTGCTGGGATGTTCCATTTCTCTTTGATGAAAACAAACCATCCGAATCTTGCAGACTATAATGATGCCAACCAACCAGGACTGGGATAAGAAGCTTGTGGAACCATACAGAACCAAACCGGACTGAATCAAACTTCACTAAATCTCACCAAACTAGCCTCAAACCAATTTCGATGACTT